>CM074950.1:4080041-4102408 GCA_037577455.1 Pangasius macronema | reverse complement strand
ATGTTAGCATCTCCGCTTCTCCAAGTTGCTCTGGATAAGAACTTCTGCCAATGATGTATTGATGCCACTGATGTATTTTTTATCGTATTTTTTATAACCATAAACCATTTTTTAAACCATAAAAAATACATCAGTGAATTGGCCTGGACAATACATCAAATCTCATATCAATCCAGCATCTCTGGCCAAAACCATGACATCAATGTCCCACAATGCATTGCAGGAGCTGGACAACAGTGCCCTCGTCCCAAATTCGCAATTCCAGCAAGAAAATAAAGCCAGATTCTGGATCCCCATAATATCTGTACTGAAACAGAGTGCTGTATTTATACAGAGCCCACATGAAGAAACATCAAGGCAGATGAGTGTAGTTCCCATGGCGATAAGCGCGCACATCCTGCAACTGTCTTTTCAAACGAGCTTGGAAACAAATAAGCAAGCTTTTTGTTACTCTATCCTTCAGGCAAGAAAGTACCACCTGGCTTTATTTACCCACAAGAGAGCGCCTGGGGCTACGTGTGGGTGTAGCGGTGCTGACACAGCCCGACGCAGACACAGCAATGTCCCTGTGTGTGTGTGTGTGTGTGTGTGTGTGTGTGTGTTCATTATCATTCTGAGCAGACAATCAGACTTTACCCCCAGCGGTTGTGTCTGGAGGCCGAGCTGGAGTCACGTGCCAAGAGTCTAGCGTCACCCCCTGACCAGGTAACGAGAGAGAAAATGCAGGAAAAGAGAGAAAGTATAGAAAATAGAGTATTAGCCACTGAGAGAAAGAGAAAGTGAAAAGATAGACAGGTATAGAAGGGGGCAGAGGAACAAGGGATAGGGAAAGCACCAGGGGAGAGAAGGTAAAAGAAAGAAAAGGAGTGACATAGTAAGAACAGTGGTACAGTGGTAAGTGGAAAGGGAGATATGTAGAAAGAAAGAGAGAGAGAGAGAGAGAGAGAGAGAGAGAGAGGAGGGAAGCAAATACAGAAAAAGCATTACAGAGCGATGGAGGGTGGAGGGGGATTATGCTACCGTGAGCCATGGAGCCAAACACCCTGCATGACTATCAATTTTTTGGGACAAGGTTGTCACGGAAACCAAGAAGTTTCCCTTTTTACAAAAGGAAGAGAGTTTGTGTGCATGGTCACTTGGCTAACTCACGAACACACTACCAGAGAACACGACCACAAACACACACACACACACACACACACACACACACACACACACACACACCTTTCCTCTCCTCAACTCACCACTAAGCCCAGAGAAGGCAAACAAGGAGAAAAGTCAAGGTTTTATAACACTGCTGAGTAAAAACACAAAAAGGGTTAAAGAACATCAATGAGCAAGTACATGAGAAATTGGCAGTCTGTTTTCAATCTTCTGTTCCACTGTGTTTGTAGTGTGCACAATAACCACAGGCAAAAAACACAGGAAATACATCAAGTCAAAACTCACTTATAATGGAAATCTAAGGGCACTTGTTGTGGCACTTGCACTCCAGGGCTTGGTTTACGCTTGACGTGTGTGTATGTGGACGGAGCGCAAGCACGAGCACCGCTGTTCATATACTCACCTGCATACCTTTTGTACTTCTGGAGAACTAAAATTGACATCCACTAGAGAAACACCTGTCTGTTAGGTTTCCACGTCAACAGGTAAAATCTATTCTGGGACATGCTGTCTTTGTTAATTTGTGATGAGCAGACGAGCTCTGTCAGTTTCTCTTTAAATCTTTCAGGCATCAGTGTGATTGATGCGTCTTAAATCGAAGCGTCTCAAATTGAAAACCTTACATTTGAAAGTATTTGCTAATCTAATCTAGCATGTAATTTTTCAGTATATCTGAAAGCTACATGAGTTTAGTTATTTATTTATTTAAAATTCAAGAGCATACTCTTCTCTCCTCTATCAATCACACTGACACTAGCCAATCGTGGGCATCTGCGAGCTCAGGTATGTGGAAGAGGACAGACAGCACTTTCCTCTCAGCGTGTTGTACTGACTTGTGGCGCAGCTTCACGTGTCTCAGAGGAAGCACGTGTTAGCCATCACCCTCCCTGGTTGGTAGCTGTATGATGGGCGAGAGCTGGCTGGTGGGTGGGAATTAGCCAAGACCGAGGACAAAGCTGCCAATCTGTCTGCAGTTTTATACATAACAACAGAGCTAAGATCCTTCCTCCTGAAAAAGTAGTCCCTGAATTATTCAAGTGGAGTTTAATTTACTATTTTTTTGACCAAAAAACTCAACATAACCCTCTACAAAAAGGGTTTTGTATAAATGTTTAACAACTTGACTTTTATTAGCAATAAGTTTGGAGTTTCAAGTAAAGAAACTGTCTGTTTTTTTTTTTACAGGGAAAAGAGCCGAAATTCCTGTGGTAATGATGAGATTGAAAAACACTGGAGCATCCCTATAGGAGAACAAAGCAACTGTATAAAAGGTTTAGTCATATATAACGTACTGAGAACGAACAGCTCTTACATAAGCGCTCCGTGTGAACTCGTGAGCGAAGCATCGCTAGATCAGCCGGGAACAGCGAGCCTTTATTTAGCCTTTTACTGCAGCAAGGGTGTGTAAGTAAGTACATAATTATGTGAATGACAGAGAAAATGTGTCTGTGTGTCAGACAGAATTAGGATTTCCCTCAGAAAGAAAATACCCATTTGTACAGTTCCAATAAGAGATTTTTTGGGAACACACATATGCTTGGCTGATGCTGGAACACGAACATTAACACACACGCTCAGCTGATGCTGGAACACACACAGGAACACACATGCTCGGCTGACGCTGGAACACACACAGGAACACACGCACGTTCGGCTGACACTGGTACACCCACGTAATTGTATATGCAGATCACAGCAGATAAATGTAGCTGCTATGACAGACCAATTGTAAGACTGTCCTGAAATTGTCTGACCAATACACAGACTGAGATCCTGTCCATCTCTGCTGTGATTGGTCAGTGGCCAGGCTGCTGTGAGCTGCCTGGAGCAAACATAACCTATCAGCTGTCAGCTGGACACACGTGCAAAAGAGTGTTTAGTGAATGCTTGAGTTTGTCGCTGCTAGTGGTCATGAACACACACACACACACCGTCAAATATGCATGCTGAAGATAAGAAACAGAGCCAAGGCATGCTGTTACCGGGCAAACAGTGATGCAAGGAGCAAAACACACACACACACACACATACACATATATACAGTGTATATATGTATATCGTTAGCCTCATAGCATAACTCCCCAAGTCATATTTGGTCAAACATGACTTAGGCAATTAAGGTATGAGGCTAACGAGATGTGATCAATTTACTGTCTTGATCATGTTTGGTGTCTGAAGTTTGCTTTCCATTCGTACGTGAGCTATGATGCTAATGTAGCTAACTGGTAGAGCACGTTTAGCGCACTGTATGCCGATATAATCACACAAATTGTGATCGAGTTGTTCTGCATCTCAAACTGACTTGCTTACGTGGTTTCTGGCACTGTATAACTCTCTGCTCAGACAAACAAGATACAAAGTGAAGGATGACCATTCAGTTTCTGCATACTTAAAGTGACAAGAGAACTGGCTCGAATGATTCCTCGGCCCAGTGGGCTCGTGCAGTCCGACGTTTCCTCAGTTCCCCACTCACAACTTTAGTTCCTACCTATAATTAGTTACCATGTACCGTTTGACTCTCAGAAATAGAAGAAAGGCTTATAATCATGGTTTCATCTTATTCTGTCATATACAACCTTTCACTAAAGGTCTATAGAGACATTATGAAGAAAAATAAAGCCTGGAAGGAAGTAACAGAGTTTGTCAGTGCCTCTGATGAATGTACATAGCTAGTACTAGCAAGAGTTAGTTTGCTTTGCTAACATGCAGAGGAAGCAAGTACAAAGCCAAGCACTCTGTCATTAGTGCATTATTTACTTTGTGTTTAACTGGTTAGCTTTATAAGTTCATGTATCTCATCAGAACTAAAAAAAACCCACAAGAAACAAACTACAAGCGACACGAACAACTTGCTAGCATGAACCGAGGCTAACTCTAGAGCTAAAAGAAAGCTAAAAACATTTGGAGCCATCATGACGGCAGATTATGTTTCTTCCTCGGGACATAGTTTGGTATCAGTCCACAAGAAACATAAGATTCAAAGGAGATCCAAAACACTGAGATGGAGCCGTAGGTAAAATCAGAATATAAATATGGATTTTCATGGAAATGTTTGTGTATAAATGGTATTACTGAGCCTAATGTTTTTTTTTTTGAGGTGAGTGTGTGGCGGTTTAGATATGCTGGCTGTGCTAAACTGGTAGCTGTAAGCTACCAACAGTGTTAGCAAGAAAATGTTAGCAGGCAGAGAGAAGAAAAGTGAATTTTACCACAAAAAACCCCGTCAATGTCCATGGATCAGACAGATGTGTGCCACGCAATAGTATAAAAAGAGTGATGCAATCGTCTGGTGTGATGCTACTTTAATATTTAATAATATATCTTAATAATAAGTACTTCATATAATTTTAATAATAACTACTTAATAATAAGCTGCTGCCATGTTTCCATTTCATCCAAAACGCAGAAGCTCGTGAATCCACATGACAAAGTTCACCTAGATAAAGTCGACGCCATGCGAACGTTACAGCTACCAGATGCAAATGTGCGCCTTTCACGTCCTGCGTCCTTTCCCCTTCAGTGAATCAGCTTTTCTGAGAAGGGTTAGGGTTAGAGTTAGGGTCAAAAATCCTAAAGTGTAAAAGTAAATGAGTAAACTAAACACACCAAACATGCCCATGTCTAAAGATGAGGTAAGTAGGGGAATTGAACATGTCTTTTTTGGGGGTTTTATAACACACTTTCTTTAACTTCCATTCAGTTTTTTTCTCTGGGAAAAAAAACTATGAAACAATGAATCACACCCAGTCTCAGCAGTGAGAAAAGTAAGTCATGGTGGACTGATGTCTGGAGAAAATCCCATGATTCACACGCCAGCCCAGACGCTACTGTTCACTGGTGAAATGATAAAATAATAGACGTTACCTGTGCACCGTGTTCAGCTTGGTTTCTCAGGCTCAGATTAAGCCCGGCCTTTTACAATGCGGAGTCACCGCACACAATGCACCTCAGTCACAAACCCTGGACTGCATGTGGGAAACAACCCCACCTGCTTTTAAGACACTTCTACACACCACACATGACTCACACACACCCTTTAAGATGCACAACACAGGGCTTTGTTTCAGCACCCAGACTATAAACAGTAATGCTGCTCCCGAGCAACTCGCTTAGAAATACAACATACGAACCTAATAATCAAGACAAATCCACCAAAACAGCTCGGCTTGTGTACCGTACAACAATCTCGCAATTCCCAGATTAACAAGCGCCATTCAGGTCTCGATGTGAAACTTATTCAAATCATTAAACTCTCAGGAAAAAGGGTACTAAACTGTACCATTCCTTGCAGGGTGGTACTCTCGCACGTACACCTTTTGTACTGTTTGTGTGTATCTTTTACCTGGGAAGGTGCATGTAGTGTACCTTAACTCTTTTTAAAGCTACACTGCATCAGCATTTCAAGGTGAAGGAAGCATTTAAAAGGTACAAAAGATAAGGGTACCTTTACCCCCAAGGAAAGGTACAGTTTAGTACCCTTGTTTCTAAGAATGTAGTTTGTTCAGTATAGCAATCAGTGCAAAAACATCTTTAAAAACATCATCATCATCATCAAAGGTACACTTTAACTTAAGTATTAAGATCCCAACTAGGATCTGACCTCCAAAGAAGCAGGTACCATATCAACAAGTTGAGGTGACGCCTTCTTTGTTTAAGTACTTAAAGTGCATTTTATTTCACAGCTTCTAAAAATGCTCCACATGCATGAGTTAAACTTGTAATAGTAAATGTTGCAAAGTGCATTTTAGTTATGTTGATAGCTCTGCGTGCTTGTATTTTGGTGCTACTTTACCGAAATATTCCTTCTTCATGTGCATTTCCAGCTCCCTCTCCAGCTCGAGCGTGAGGGCCTCGAGCCGCCTCTCCGCCTGGCTCGCGCCGCTGTCTCGCGAAGGGGTCACCTGGTAGGGCAGCTTCAGTCTCGGACCCGGGGCGCGAGCTCTCGCCGAGGCACCGTGGTGTATCTCTTCCGGCACAGTGAACGGATGAAGGTGCGCGCGGTGAAGCACGCTGGCTTCACCGGTGTCCTGCAGCAGCGCATCTTCCAGTAGGGACGTGCGAGGCGAGGAGGCAACCAGCAGCTCCGGGCACGCGCCCATGGAGCCACGCGAGCTCCGCGAGCTCCTAGAGCTGTGGCTCGAGATGCTGGACCTGGGGCTGAGGGTTAGTCCTGCACTGTTCGGACCACAGATGCTGGAGCGAGGGCTCGCGTGCCGCTGGTCGTAGCCCATGCTGACGCCGCTCGTGCGGTTGCTGCTCGGTCTGCTCGCGCACTCATAGACGTAGCCGGGGCTCGAGGGCTTGCTGGCGTCGCTGGACGTGCTCGCGTAGCTCGAGCGCGGGCTGAGAGCGCCGCTGCCGTCGCAATGCGCGAGACTCGACCGAGGGCTTCCGCACTTCTCCTGCTGCCCGGGCGCCGCGAGGCTCGAGCGGGGGCTCGCGTGAACGCATGATCTCCGGTGCCGGTCGCCGCCGCCGTAGCACGGCAAAGCAACTTCGGATCTCGCGCTACAGTACGCGTCGTCCACGTAAAAGGCGTCTCTGTGCGCGCGCTTACTCTTGTGCTCAGGTAGCCCGAAGTCCACGTCTGGCTCGAGCTCAGCTCTCATGTCCCGGTAAGGCTCGCACAGCGACAGGTTCTCCATCAGCTCGCTCGCTCTGCGTGCCGGATCCTCTTCGTAGTAGCGATCCATCGGTGTTGCTGGTGCACATACAAAAAAAAAAGCTCGTGCATTTCACTCTGTAACGGCACCGAAACCCTTGCTTTGTCGGTTCATCATCTTCCTCAGGTTTCTGTCGTGATTTCCTCCCGGTGCATAATTCCGCAAAATCAACAACGAGGCTTCCTTTAAGGGTGAAAAAAAAACAACAACTGTCGTTTAAACAAAGTTTCCGCACGAGGTGCTTGGTGAAGTTGAAGGGTCCTTCTGCAGTCAATGGCGGAGGAATTTCCTCCTTCTCTCTCTCTCTCTCGCTCTCTCTCTCTCACTCACTCTCTCTCTTTCTCTCTCTCTCTCTCGGCTTTCCAAAACAAAACGTCGTCTTTTTTCGAAACAAATTCGAGCCGCGTTTAATTTCTCGCGCGAAAAGTTTTGGGGGCAAATCGAGAAAGAACAAAAAAAAAAGGGAAGAAGGAAGAAAAAAAAGAGAAAACCGACGTGACAAAAATGGGGAATTTAAAAAAAGAAAGAAACGGGGGGGAAATAAGAGAAAAGAAACAGAGCAGCGCGCGGGACTCGTTTGTGTGCGGCAGGAATGCGGGGAGGGAGGGCGGGAGGCGCGCGAGGCCGGGCAGGGGTGCGCTCCGCCGCTCTGGAATGCGCTTTAATGCGCGCGCGGAACAATGACGGCGAGCGAGCTCAGCAAAGGGCGCGCGGGGAGGAGGAGGGAGGGGGGGGGGAGTTAACGGGGGCGGGGGATCCTGTCCTGCCAAAGATTAAAGCAGTGATTTAGAGGGAAAAGAAGAAGTCAGATTCATGCATTTATCACAAAAGCAGGTTACTACTTTAATTCTGTCGTTGTCAGGTGTTTGTGCTTAAAGTTAACTGAGCTAAACTAATGATATAATTACAGGATACTAATTTGCATCATGCAAAATAACTTTTCGGACTGTTCTCTCTCCTGAACAGACTCCCATTCCTGACCCTGTAGAACCCCCTGTTCCTGCACATGTCAGGGTTTCCCCTGCTTTAACACCCCAACTTCAGCTCAGGACGGGTCACTAGAGCGCCCGTGTTTCACAGCCGTACCCGTCCCTTAGTAAAAAAAACAAAACACACACACAAAAATATTGTTCTGGTTTTAATTTTATAGGTCGTCACTTACAGGATTGCATGTTGTGACGACTCGTCCTATACTAGTTTTTGTTTCCATCTAAATAAATGCTGTCTAGGTTGTGTGTGTCCCACGCCCGGGGCAGTCCTGCTCTACAGTAGCAGCTCGTTAGCAGAGAACATGGCCAGGTTTGCTGGTGTCTCTGTAGCTTCCTGGACACTATTCCCTTTTCCACCCATCCCTCGTTTCAGGAAAAATGGTTGGAGTTTATTTATTTGGATGAGGGTTGGCGGTTATTTGAGGGGAACGTTTTGGGAGAGTGTTTTACACCTCAGGGCTGCTGCAATGCCGGAACGTCACAAAGTCAGACAAGTCCATAATTCTGTCTGTAAACACTGTTAGAGCTTTTCCATCAGTAAGAGTAATCAACGCCTCCCAGTGATGAACCTGCTTAACTGTTGACTAAACAAATAACAGATGATTCTGGCCACCAATCTGCATCATTCAAAATCCACTGCAGAATAATCACATGCTTATGAGAACTTTTCAAACTGCACTCTCTACAGTGATGCCAGAGGATATAAATCAAGGGCTTTATAATTTAAAAAATATATATATATAAATCACAGGCTTTTGGAAAGCAACAAAACATAACCTAAGGCTGAGTTAGAGACAGAGGCAGGAAGCGTGGTGCAGGGGTTAAGGCACAGGTTCCCCCTGTCCTGAACATGTGAGTGTTCTCCTGCTCCAACACACCCACTCCAACTACTCAGCTAATTAAAAGCTCTTCCTAAGATCGATTTGTAAGGACTATTTTATACTTTTAAAAATGACCTTGTTAACGTTGCATTTTCCCCTCAAATTCTTAAGTCATGTCACATCTGAGTCTTTTCCTCTCTCACATCTTCCCATTGTAACTACACCCAGTATCAGCTCCATCTGCTGCCCCTGCTGGAATGAATGCTTTGTGGGTCACCATGAAGAGCTGAAGAAGAGAGACAGAGACTTCCTTTTCAAAGCAAAAATCCTGCTCTTTGGTTATTATATCAGAATGCAGTGGACAGGTAAAAAATAAATAAATAAAATAAATAAAGATCTATATCCAGGAATCTGTGCAGGAATACATGTACAGTGCTATAATCAGTTTAGTAACAGTAACATTTTAGGAATATAGCATTGCTAATTTAGCAAAGTTGTGTGTAAATGTAAACTAAAATCTTCTGCTGATATTCTTCATACTCGTGCATGTGTGATGTTGATCGCCCAGCTCACAGACACAGCTCATTTGCATGTAGTGACGCCCACAAAACTCCATATAAGGTAAAGTGCACACAGCTGGGAGCACGAAATGAATGCTTAGAGTAAAGTCTGAAAGGCAGAAGTGGAAGATAGTTTGACTCACTTTTATGCCAGTAATATAAAATATTAATAATAAAAAGCGAATGCCAAATTATTCTGTCAGCCGAGGTGTTGATTTATGTGCAGGCAGAGCAGCTCATCCTCAAATCTCTTGCGTAAACGCTCATACAAATGATTTACAGATAAATCAAACAGTTTGTATCCTGTTTGATAAATGTGTGTTAATTGTCCTCAGTTTCTGACCACACCACCGTCAGCCAGTTGGTTTTTTTTTTAGCGTCACTGCTGTAACTCGGAATCGGGGCCATAAAAATTCACGATTTCTTTGGGTGGTGTTGCACAGGTTAGAGCTTGCGAAGTCTCAGGAACTGCCCTGCTGAGAATATTCAACCACCCGGTCATTTTTCACATACATGGATCTTTCTGCTCTGATGTGCCATATAGTACATATCGCTTTTACTTCGCCGAATGTACAAAAGGTACGCAGGTGAGTACCGGAACAATGCTGTTCACATCGCAAATCAAAACCTAGAAAGTAGTGAATCATGGCTTTTCTAAGACAAGTTTGAAAGCATGAGAATCTTACGACACTTGAAAAAATATTACAAAGGGAGCTAAAGAGCACACTTCATTTTATTCGTTTATGCAAAAAAAACAACACCCTCTTTGGGTAATCTTTAGAATGAATACGTTCATAGCTTTTGAAGTCAGTGTAAACACGAGACAAAGCGCACCATGAGGCAGGAATTTGGAAGAAAAATGGATTTCTAAGTGGGTCTTTTGTGTACTTCTGTAGAATACACACACCTGTCACTGAACACACCCACACACTTACGTCGCATGTCAGCCACCTGTTACACAAACGCCTCTTCATCAACCATTTCTCTGTCAGAGTAGAGCTGCTTGATGATGGAGAAAATAATGATGACAGTTTTGCTCAGTATTGCAATTACGATTATTTATCTGGCAATTTAGGAACAAAATCTTTCACTGCACATATTTTAAATCAAAACTTCTTAAAATTATTTTAATCCAAATATTTAAATATTTATTCCAGTCATATGACCAGTT
This sequence comes from Pangasius macronema, assembly GCA_037577455.1. NCBI lineage: Eukaryota > Metazoa > Chordata > Actinopteri > Siluriformes > Pangasiidae > Pangasius > Pangasius macronema. The sequence goes on along the minus strand of CM074950.1, from coordinate 4,092,040 downwards.
CAAAATTGTTCAGACAGCTCGAACATATGAATGAGGTGTTATAGTATTTAATACAAAAAAAAAGCACATTTATTATTCCTGAAACAATAAAAACAGTCCAACATGAGTCATACTGCAGTATGATGGTAATTCACTGACAAAGCTAAAACTTGTGAATACAAGTAAAACACAATGAACAACAGGTTAAACACTTTCCAAAAGTTTCTCACCCTGGATACTGCAGATTTGTACCTAAGAAAGCTTCATTCCGATGAAGTTCTTGTCACGTGACTTCTTTCATAAGCATCTTTAGTTTGTACATGTTGAAGGAGACTTAAGGTAGCGTATGTCTACATGGTGCTGTGTATTCAGCCATCAGAGGGTAGCTAAAGAAACCATTAAGCCATGCAGCGTTCTGATTGGTCAACAGAAATTCACAAGTGTAGGTCAGCTAACCACTATTGGTTCCCAGAACGTTCTAGGAATGTTTGTTTTTGGTTCTCGAAATGTTCCATGAACAGAATTTTTTTTAGTTCCTGTTTGGTTTTCCAGGAAATTGCTTTTTTAGTTTTTCTTTTAAAAAAGGAACTATAACATTTACATTTCATTCTTTTTATACAAATCTATAGAAAAATTGAACTGGACATACTGGAAGCTTTCCTGTGCCACTTTACTGACCCACGACTGGCAGGAAAGAGAGAACCAACGCCACAATTATAAGAAACAACACCACATCGAGGATCAGTTTTTTAATGGGTGAAGTGACTTGCTTTTTCCCATGCCCTCTGCTCCTGAACCACTCCACCACTTCTCCCAGGTCATACTCCTTGGGGTTGTAACCGAGCTCGGCTCTGGCTTTCTCCATACTGAAATAGTGTGTGACTCCAGTCTTATAAACTTCAGCACGTGTAAGAAGAGGTTGGAAGTTGTAGACGCGGCCGATGGCGCCATGAACAATCTCTGTGAGGAACGCAAAGAAGTAAACGAGAGAAACCGGAAGCCGGAGCTTGGGGAAAGAGTAACCCAGACCTTCTACTAATGGCCTAAAGAACTCAAAATTGTTGATCGGCCGGTTGTCAGAGATGAAGTAAGCCTGTCCAGCAGCACGGTGCTGACGTTTATCCGTTAGAGCTTCTGCAGCTAACTCATGTGCAGAGACTAGGTTATCAACATGGACAAACTCCACCAGACTCTCAGGATCCCCATACACAAACCTAAAGAGGCCGCTCTCGATGTATCCTACAATCCTTGGAAGATGTCTCTCCTCTCCCGGGCCGTAAATCCCAGCTGGACGGAGGGCGCAAGTGCGCAGGACCCCACGTTCACCCGCTAGGGGCGATCCATTAGCCTTTAGTACCCGTGTTTCTGCCACCGACTTGGTCCTGGAGTAGTGGTCTGGATGGAGGTGTAAAGGCAGGTAAGGAAGTGTTTCGTCGCCCTTCTTTATGACCTGGCCACCAAAGACCACATTGAAGGTGCTGGTGTAGACCAGGCGAGGAACACAGAGATCCAAACACGCCTGAATAACGTTTTCCGTACCCTGAATGTTTACCTCCTCAATCAGCTTCCTGTTGAGTTGCTCTCTCCCGGACATCCCGTACGATGCGATGTGGAAAACGCAGTCTGCGCCGCGCAATGCATTTTCCACCTGTGTGAAATCCCGAATGTCACCCTCGATGAACTCCACGCCCTCGGGCAGTGCTTCACCAGGCGGCCTCACATCAAACAGGACGACTCTGAAGGACTTCTTGCTGAGGGCGCAAGCAAGACTGCGTAGAAATAAATTAATTCAATTAATAATGTCTGTAACAAATTTTTCACATTATTATTAATAAATCAGCACTGTCGGTTTGCAATAACTAACAACTAATATTAATGACTAATCAGGGAAAAAAATCATGGGTGTAAATGTGTTGAACAATTTTTATATTAATCTTTATAATAAACAAATTTTTTTTAAAAGATATATTTCTTAATGTAAGCCTGAGTTTACTTTTCTTAGTTTAAAATTCTTTTACAGTCATGCTAGTCTGATTTCACTTCGGTTAACATTACCCACAATGCTGTTCGACTACCAGATGATGACATGCCCTTTGCTTCATCTCTACCTAAAGAGAGCGATGCAGCATACAAGCATCCCTTCTATCTGACTACCACGCTAGACATAACGATGTCCCCCTGTGATGTCAGCGCAGCACACAACCACTAACTTTTCACAGGAATAACAAAAATACAGCACCGACCCACAAATTAGCACCAAAATAACTAAACAACTGACAAATTTTTCAATACAAACAAACATATTTAATGTGTTTCATGGTGACGTTTTCCTTTAAAGGTGCAATAGGCAATATTTTTAATTTCTAGTCCAAATAATGTGAAAAATTATGTAGAAATGATAAAAAAAAAACAACAACGTAGTTTAAGCCATTGTCTCGGAACAAGTGTATTATGTAGCTTGAGGTAAAAAAAAAAAAAAAACACTTTGGAAATGCCTGCCTTTCCAGTCCAGAATGTTTGTATTTGGATTGGCCTCTTGCCAGTCATTTTATAGACACGCCCCAAACGCACCTTCTCATCCTTTTAAATCATTATGAGGAGAGGTTGTGTGTTTATAGAGTCGTAACTCGGTGATGTCACGATGGTCTTTGCTACCAAACTAGATGAGATCTTCTAGTTGAACCGTCATAAGTGTTGGGGGCTGGGTTTTGTGGACATTGTTGAAAATCTTATTCAACTCCACCCATTTAACCGCTAGAGACCTCCATCCATTTTCTGTAACTCTTATCATACACAGGATCGCAGGCAACCTGGAGCCTATTCCAGGGGACTTGGGGCACAAGGCGGGCGACACCTTGGACAGGGTGCCAACCCATTACAGGGCACAATCACACACACACACACACACACTCACGCACCCATTCACACACTACGGAGAATTCAGACATGCCAATCAGCCTACAGCGCTTGTCTTTGGACTGGGGAAAGAAACCAGAGTACCCGGAGGAAACCCCGAAGCACGGTGAGAGCATGCAAACTCCATGCAGGCGGGGTGGAGGTGGGAATCGAACCCCCAAATCCAGAGGTGAGAGGCAAACCTGCTAACCACCAAGCCACCATCTTAGAAACACATGTAATGGTTTAGTGTCTCCATCTGTCGCTAGATATGGGTACTGCATGGACTTAACTCCAATCATGGAACATATCACATATATATAAAAAAAATACCTTCAACAAAGAGGCATATCTGAGTGATTTATTTATTAATTTGAGGTTAATTATTACATACCGGAAGCCAAGATATCCTCCGCCTCCAGTAATGACGTATGTGCTGACGTGCATCTTACACACAGTGATGAGAGCTGGAGAGAAGAGGAAAAACCATGCTGTTTACACTCTGCACTAACTGCATTGATAAGGATTTTAAAGCTGTTAGTAACGTGTTCTCACTACTCTGAGCTTTAATCAGGGTTAATTCACATGCAGTTCTGCACAAATGCTAAAGCTACAAAGTAATCAGTGCACCAGACATGGCTTCAGTGTGAAATACAGCATCGTCGCGCTGCATGGACAAACCTGCAATGAAATAAAGACTAAAAACATCCAGCAGCTAAAACATGTTTACAGCACATTACCTGTTCCTGCTACTTCAGCGTCTGAGTGAGAGAGGACTGCACGCGAGAGGCGGAAGTGAGTGCTTCATTCTGATTGGACAGGGCCTTGTCACGTGACTGGTTTCATACACGCAGGGCTCTTACAGATGTGAGGAGGTTAAAGGTAAAGTACTCATGTAATCTCAAAATGGCGGTGTAAAGGAAAGGATTCTTGGTTCCCAGAAAGTTCTGAGAACAGTTCCTGTTTAGTTCCTGTTTGGATTTCCAGAACGTTTCCATAATGTTCCCATAACCTTTAAAAAATTGTAACCTCTGGAAACATCTGCAGAAACTCAGGATGGTTTAGAGAACCTTCCAATAACATTCATTTAATTGTTAAAAAAAAAAAAAAAAAGATTTGCACCTCTTGGGAACCTCTGCAGTAACTCAGCAGGGTTTGAAGAGCATGACCATAATGTTCCCATAATAATAATAATAATTATTATTTTTTTATTTTTTTATTTTTAAGATTTGGACCTCTTGGGAACCTCTACAGTAACCCAGGACTGTCTGGAGAACATTCCCGTAATGTTCTGGAAACTTTCTAAATAATTCCAACCTCTTGGGAACCTTTCAGTAACCAACAATGGTTTGGAGAACATTCTCCTAATGTTTCCATAACTTTGAAATAATTTGTACCTCAAAGAAATCTTGCTGTAACCCACAGTTTGGAGAATGTTCTCCTAATGTTCCCATAACTTCTAATAAACTCTTGGGAAGTTTGCAGTAACCTGGGTTTGGTTTCAATAAAACATTCCCCTAACGCTCTGGTTACGTTTAAATAATTTGAACATCTCAAGAACCTTGCAGTAAACCAAAATGGTTTGGAGAACATTCCCCAAACATTCTATCAGCCTTTAAATAATTTTCATTAATTTTTTAATTTAAATCATTCTCAGGAACCTTGCACTAATCCGGGATTTTCAAAGAATGTTCCCTAAAGCTCGATGTCCATTCTCTGATCCATCTCTATATAAATGTGTTAGGATACTAATACACACCTGGTTGGTTGTCATAAGGTTCCTGTTATGCTTGTGTCTAATATAACAATGTAATATAAATACATTTATACATATATAGAACAACAACAACAATAATTCATCTTCAGTAACCGCTTTATCCTGGTTTATTGTCGCAGTGGATCTGGAGCCAATCCCAGGAACGCTGGACATGAGGAAGGGACGTACCTTGGACACACCTAACGGCAATTTAACAAAGCCAGTACACGTGGCAGGGACACAGAAGGCATTCTGAATTGGGGATACTGGAATTTTAAACAACATATATCTGATGTGTGCTATTATTATTATTATTATTATTATTATTATTATTATTATTATTATTATTATTATTATTTTGCTGCAGCAACACCCACACATCCAGTGTTTTTGCCTAATGGCATGTTTTTGGGAGGAAACCAGAGAACCCAAAAGAAACCATGACACCAGGAGAACATAAATCATGAACATAGAACATGAAACTCCACACAGACAGTAACCTGAGCTCAGGATCGAACCAGTGACTCTGGAGCTGTGAGGAAGCACCAGCACCTGCTGCCCCACCATGCCACCCAACAACGTTACACTTTACTTAGTGTTGTTGCTACATCAGCCATTTTAAGTCCCAAATTCTATAAGACCATATGACCATAACCATTTAGGATGAATTCAGATATGCACTCTTCTTCTTTCAAACTTTGGTGACTGGAACACCAGCAGACTGAACAGAGGAGTATATTTTTCCCTGCCTCGGTTGTCTTAGACATGCGAAACCAGAACCTAAAGACAAGAGAGAGGTTTACACTAAACTTTTACAAGAACAAACATTACACTGCCAAGATATCTAAGTTCTATATCTTAATATATGGATATATTTTAATTAGTATTATTTTTCTCTTTTTATAGTGAAGCCCAATTGAACTGAAAAGTATCATTAGTATCATGTTAATAACAATAACAACACACATTCAACGAAATATGGAAAAGAACAAAGTAAAAATTAAAGTAGAAATAAATGTTATTAAAATGTATTAACTGAATAAACTGTGAGCTGATTTACAGAAGTGTGAGCTGATTTTTTTTTCAAATGATGAATTTACATCTACATCAACAAAAACAAAACTAAAAAAAATTTGAAAATCATCAATTAGTACAACTGTGTTAAGTGTTAGTCACGTGTTAGTTAAAAAAGAAAGTAGTTCTACCTCCAAGAGGCTGTTTTAATAAAACAAAACAAACCCGGGTCTTTAATCCATTCTGTAAAACAGTAACATTTTTTTCTGAATGGATAATAATGAGTCTGAGTTTCATGATACACAAAATATAAACATAGAGTAAATTCAAAATATAAATACAAACGGGTAAAACAAAAGTAAAAAACAAAACAAAACAGTAAAACAGAAAATAAATGAATATAAATTAATGAGAAATTTTATACACTGCACTGATGTCTGACTTGATGCTCAGAAACAATGGCAACCTATTATTATTATTATTATTATTATTATTATTATTATTATTTATGGCATTAAAATTAAATTGATTTTATTTTGATATTTTGTCACTTCTCTAACACAGATTGTTTTGCAAATTACAGAATAGAGCTCATAACTAGTTGTACAGTTATTTTGTCAGGCTTTGATGTTTCCAAGGACTTTGCTATTTTGTCTTACACAAATAATTTTCAATAATTTTGGCATTTCAATATTGGAACATTGTGCATGACATGTGCAGTTAAACCCACTGATAACTCAGAGTGTTAGTATTAGTACTAATACTAGAAAGCTAGTACTAGCTGTAAAACATAAATGTGGTGAGCCTGAAGTGCTAATTAGAGTGATAAAGATCCTGGACATTTTATATATATGTTTTAAATTTTGGAGCATTTAAAATGAGGTAATTTAAACAAAAATGCTAAAATACAGAATGTTCCGAAACTTCTGATTGTCAGTGTAGCTTTTGTGAATATATTTTTGTATTTTTCCTCAAAAACAATGCAATTCAAAATTGTTCCTCGGCTATGAGATAAATTCATGTACTGTAAGTTAGTCTACACATATTCACACACACACACACACACACACACACACACACACACACACACACACACACACACACACACACACACACACACATATCAAATGCACACTGAGCTCCAGAATGCTGTTCATTAGCCTTATTAAAGAGAAATCACATCAATAACCTTTTACAAATTTTGCATTGAAAAAAGGTAGTAAATGTTTTAATAAGCTATAGCTCTGTCAATCATTGTGTTGCCTAAAACACACTGTAATTGAGTCCAGGGTGTGTAGCTCCAGTTCAGCTGGACTAAAATGAGAGAACAGGAAGAACAGATCTTTTATAAAAAGAGAAGCTTACATGATCTTGTTGTGAAATGGAGTTACTGCTCCCACCCTGTAACAGTACGTCCTCTTATACCACAGCAATTTGCAGGTGATTACATTATTCATTTATTAAAGAAAGACATGTTGCACTTTTTTTACCCTTTAATAATTGTTTTATGAAACATCCGCGAAACGTTAGTCCCTGTTATCAATACGCTATAGCAGCTAGAAATGGTCCCTCCCACACCATCCTCTTTTTTTCCTCTCTCTGTAAGTTAATAAGACAATGTTACAGCTTTACCTCTTGACTCTTATGAAACGCTGACACTGGAGACTCCTTCCATAAAATGTTTAGAAATAATAACGTATTGGAATAAGCACATTAATATAAATCTGTGATCTGCAGCCAGAACTACTGCGTCTCGACGACAATCTCTTTTAGTTAGTTGTGAAAGGCTGGTTAGTCTTAGGTCTTAAGTTGTCACGACACGATATTTAAATACAAAAGAAGCAAACTTCCTTCAACACAGCATGAGCCTGTGCTTTGAGAAATATGTTTAGACTGAGGACACCACTGAGATTTCTATGAATATTGACAGCAAATTGCTCTTTTCACACTACAGTAAATTTCCGTCCACCTTCCTCATCACGTTTATCCATGACTGCCTTCTCAGACAGGAGAGCTTCACGCAGGTTCTACAGACAAACGGAGCTTCTGCTTGTCTCCAAAGCAAAATCGACAGATGGGAACCTTGTGTTTTTAGACATTCTTCAGAATGCTTGCTCAAATGTGAATGGAGTTGCTTTATTAAGAACAGGATAAACATTATAATCTAAGGCTGGGCTGATGGGAAACACGTATAGGTACAAAACATTGAGTTGATTTGAGCTTTAGTGTGTGAAGTGTCGATGCTGGATGTGTAGAACCAGTCCTGAGTGTGAAACACTGTGTGAGATTCACAGGTACTGGAGTCACTCCTGTCCTTTTGCTGCATAGTTAATGAACTCCAGCATCAGCTGTAAAGGATTTTGACATTAAACATTATACACGCACTATAAAATTCCATACGAATCTGTCCGACTCTTCAGCTTGAGTTAATGTTGAAGCACCATGTGATGAGTGTATTTGGCACGCTATAATCATTGTCTTCTTACACGTATAAATAAATCGTTGAAAATTAACAGATGCTTGTTTCTGTATCTCCAGATCAGTCAAGTGATGTACAAAGTGCATTCAAGTCCATTCTGGACTGCCTTTTTGCTTTCCTCCTTAAAGTAGAGCGTTTCCTTCCTCCGTGAAAAAGGAGCGTCTTGCAGACTTCCTCTGCGTCTGCTCACAGCGCCTGCCAGCGAGGGGCTCGACACGGGTGACGTCGCCATCGGGTCCGTCCTATCTGTAGCTCCTGTGTGTGGACTGTCTGTGCGCCACGCGCGCACACGAGGCGCAGCACGCCTTCTTATAGTAATCATACACACACAGGCGGGCCTGGACCACCACGTTGCAGTTGAAATATTTATCTCGACACTTTTCATCTGGGAAAATAAATGGGAATATTGTGTGAAAAAAAAAAGAATCTGGTGCCATTACTAGGTGGATTCATTTTGTGATTTAAAATGTATATATCACAATCATAAGCCCATATGGATATGAAAAATATTGTAATATGTTAACAATGTATTCTTATAACAGAAGATAATGGAAAGTACATTAAATAATCAGTATATTTGACATGTTAAATTACATTAATTATTACTAACACTGGCTAATTAACTGATTCAGTGACATTATTATGCAATGCTGTGGTTCTGTATACTTATATAGCTGTGAGTATATTCTTGTATAGTTGTGAGAATAGTTGTATTTTTGTATAGTTGAGAATATAATTGTGAGTATATATTTTTTGTATAGTCCTGCATATAGATGTGAGTATATCCTTGCATAGGTGAGAGTATAGCTGTGAGTATTTTTTGTATAGTTGAGAGCATAGTGAGTATGTTTTTGTATAGTTGTGAGAACTGTGAGTATAATTTTGTATAGTCGAGAGTATACATGTCAATATATTTTTGCTTTGTTGAGAATATGGGTGTATGTGTTTGTGTAGTTATGTACTATAGTATAGCAGCGTATAGTAATATCAGCTCACCGATCTGTGGAACACAGGGATCGGGGTTGCACTCCTCTTTGTCCTCCGGTTTCAGCTGTTCTTCACATCCCTCGCGTGGCATCATATCGTCAGAGAGACAGCGCACTTCTCGCACACGGAATCCCCCCTCACACGTCTTTGAACACTACACACAAACACACACACACACACACATACACACACAGTAGTTCAGGGTAAATGAGATAAGTGGGTTTTCCAGAACTTATCATTACAAAAAAAGGGGAAAAAAAGCCATTTCAAATTCCCTGATTTAAGTGAATGACTAAATTTTCAGTGTTTTTAATGTGTGTGTGTGTGTGTGTGTGTGTGTATGTGAGACTGCACTCACTGCACTCCAGTCAGTGTAGTACCACTTGGCTCCACAAGCCTTCACAGAGCAGCTCTGTTGGCTGAGTGGTTTGTCCAGAGAAGAGCATTCGTAGAGTGGCATCACTGCATAGCTGTCATCAGACTTCATCATACACACCACTGTCCTCTGCTGGCTGCCTGTTCCACACTCCGCCGAGCACTGAGAACACACACACCCCATCCATTAGCAGTACAGCCAATAACTCTCTACATCCTATATTGTACTGAATGTAAAAAATATGGTTTAATAGCATAGTTCAATATGTTACAGTAATTGTTTTCCCCAAAAAACTAAATCGGTTATTAAATCTGCATTTAAAAAATGTCAGTTCATTTCAGAGGCAGTATTTATATTTTTTGGTTAATTGGAATTTTTTATTAAAATATATTAGTAATAAACATTTATGCACATCAAGCCATTTATTAACAGCAAGACAATGTGGATGCCAGAAACTGGACCTTATTTTTATACTGCTAGCCCATTTATACCAACTTATTGCATATGACAGTAGATGTTTAGTCAGAACATATTGTTATGTATGTACCTAATGTTAAAACATGTTAAAGGTGGTGGTGGTGGTTTTGTGTGTGTGTGTGTGTGTGTGTGTGTGTGTGTGTGTGTGTGTGTGTGTGTGTGTATATACTCACCTGACCCCAGGGCCCAGTGAACCACTCAGTGCGGCTCTCACACGGCCCACTGTTACACGGCTGAACCTGAGGGGGGCGCTCGGTACCACAGCCCTCCAGAGGCACACTGCTCACCAGGTTAGAGAGACATACAACACTGCGGCTTTGCACACCAAAGCCACACTCTGCAGAGCACTGACACACACACACACACACACACACACACACACACATGTTTTGTAATTTAAAAACAAATGTCCCCCAAGCTCGAAACTGTCAGATATTCCTATTCTTGTGAGGACATTTGGTCCTCAACAAGATATAAAAACATTCGCAAACACACATATAGGTATATTACTGCAACATCATCATTATCACAGGGATGATGTGTTATTGTTTTTACCTGCTCACCCCAGTCTGTGTAGAACCAGCTCTTAGCACACGGCCCCATGTCACAGTTCTCTATGTCACGGGGACGCAGATTCATGTTGCACTCTTCATCCTCTACAATATCACCCACATTACTGACACAGCGCACCTCACGCGTTCTCTGGCCTACACCGCAGGGCATGGAGCACTGACACCACACATACACACACACACACACACACACACACACACACATACACACACACGCACACACGAACACAAGTGTAAGTGCATGAGTATATATATATCATTTTCTTCTTCTAACGAAGATTCTATTGTAGCACTTTGTGTTTGTGCCCTCAGCAAGTCGCTGGCCAACATTTCAGAGATTTTCATGCGAACTTGCTTTCTGTTCTTACGTGCAAGTGTAAGTACACAAATACACGCAAATGTGTTTTCACAGCATGCGGTAGAATATAAATATATCTAGTTTCCGTTTTAAACCAGATGAACACACAACATGAGGCTAATTTAACACAAGCAGCATAATAATAAAGCATAAAAGGAAACTTTACACTGGACCCAATTCCATAAAACACTCCAAGAAAATCATCTTATCTACAATCCAATGTGTGTAGAATGACAGTAACATCATGTTTAACTGAAAATCGGTTTAACTGACATCCCACAATCCCATGACTCTCAGTTTTTCCTCTGGCCTCCTGACTGTGGTGTGATGGGCAGCTGTGACTCACAGAGCTCCACTCAGAGCGAATCTGCCACTCGCTGCAGATCTTCAGCTGGCAGGTGCTGCTGCTCTCAGGCCGCTCCAGGTGTTCGCAGCGTTTAGCGGGCACGGTGAGGGTGCGGTTGATGTAAAACTGTCGGCACAGGATCTGTCGGTGCTGCATGCCGAGGCCGCACGTCTTACTGCACTCCGACCACTCACCAATATCCCAACTGCTCGGAAAAAAAAAAAAAAAATCATTCGGCATAGTCAAATTATTCATTACAGCTTAGTTCTGTAAGGAATGAAACACTTCTTCAAAAGCGTCTGCCATACAAGTCCCAAGTTGTTCAATAATGTATTGGAACAAGTGCACTAATATAAACTACTGACAGTCAACACCTTCTGACCAATCAGGATAGAGAATTCAACAGTGCAGTGGTATAAATAAAAACATCTCAGTATTGAACTCCTGGTTTTGGTCTCCACTGTAACATTCTGTAAGAGACGCCTTATGGAAATGGCCTGTACTGTGTGTGTGTGTGTGTGTGTGTGTGTGTGTGTGTGTGTGTGTGTTTGTTCTCACAATGCGGGACATGGCTGGACGTTGCAGGGCTCCTCCTGTGTGCTGGGTTTAGTAGCGCTGTCACAGTGACTGTCAGACACACGCTCGTGAGTCACTCGATGGACACAGCCAAACACAGTGTGCCTGATTCCTACACACACACACACACACACACACACACACACACACACACACACACACACACACACACACACACACACAC
>CM074950.1:4065996-4079941 GCA_037577455.1 Pangasius macronema | reverse complement strand
ATCACATCTTGATTGTTTTATTTCAAATCCATTGTGGTGGAGTATAAAGGCAAAATCACAAAAACTCTGTCATTGTCTAAATACTTCCTATACTAAATACTATTAACACACACACACACACACACACACACACACACACACACACACATATATATATATATATATATATAAAAAGTGTGTGTGTGTGTGTGGGTGTGTGTGTGTGAGTGTGCTGAAAATTTAAAACCTTGTATTGCTGTATGTTTCATCAGGGTTCATTCTGATATGTGTAAAGGAGAAAAAGCCAATCAGGGTTACAAATTGGGAAAAGAAGCACAATCAATATCTTGCGCTTTCTGAGAACCCAAAAAAAATGGTGAAACACAAATTTCCATTTGTCAGTTTCCAAGGAAGAGGAGAATTAATGTCAATGAGCTAGAAAAACAAGCCAGAACAAACATGCTTGATAATTATCATACCTTGTGCAACACTAGACAGGGTAGAAAGACAAAGTATGTAGAAGTATGCCTTCAGATCACAAAGTTTTATCTACTCATGATATTGTAAGCACAGTTCCATCAGGATGGTCCTTTGTTCCAAGATGTTAAAGACTATTCACACACTGCTAGACAAATCCATGAGTGATTTTATGAACACCATGCTTCAATAATTATATTAATGAGGCATTCTGGAGTTCTGAGGAACACTGTGCTATTTGGTCCACTTAGCTGTAATAACTGGGCCAAATAGCACAAACAGCTAATAACTGTGTTGCAATTTCCTGGAGAGATTCTGGAGATCTGAGGATCACAGAGAACTATGGTAAATTTACCAAATAGCACAAACACCTAACAACTATACTGCAATTTCCTGGAGAGATTTCTATGTGATAAATGGCCCAGTATTATTTTACACATAGGTTATGGCTTGTATGAGAGGATTACAAGGACTGAAGCTGTTCTGAAGGTAATGCTGGTCCTAGTCTTATTATTTTCTTAACACATATTAGAATAAGACATTAATATTATAAGGTTCTAATCAATGGCATACCTATTTGTTAAGACTTTTCATTACTTCTGTATGTGCTTTAGAAAAAAGTATCATTATAAAACCCTTAAGGGTTCTTTAGTTGTTCCTCTGAGGGGAGCCATAATGATTCTTCCAACCCTCAGAAGACTGAGAACGCTCAATCTTTCCCTATCAGAATGGGTTTCTACAAGAACCCCTTTAGGTAGCAAAGAACTCTTATCCAGAGCACACTTTTACTTTTCTAACCACATTGTGTTGTGTTAATGGAATAGAATCCAGGGTGTCCCAAAAGTCTCCATACATGGGGGGCTATGTATACCAGCACCATGTCGGTTGTACCTTTGTCAGTGGATGTTCATGGACGTCCACTTCTCAGTTGGTCCTGAATTTGTTAATTTTGGCAACAGTGTCATGTGTGATGCACTGGCCATGTTTCCTGATAAATTCCATCGCAATCTTGTGACAACTTCCTGATCCAGCCATGAGAATGATTTCTATAAGTTCTTCTTTTGTCAAAGGCATTCTTAAAGGCTATCTGAAAAGTGTATATAATATAAACGAAGTATGAACATTTTTAGAAGACATTTTGCTAAAAAGTGTTAATTTCCCTTATGGAGACTTTTAGGACACCCTGTTTAATAGAATATTTTTGTAAAATGCATTGTCATTAATATATGGCCTTGGGCTAAGAATGGGGGAGGCCGTCTCATCACCTCCCCCATCATTCCTACACACACACACACACACACACACACACACACACACACACACACACACACACACACACACACACAGAAAATGTATGTAAAGTATATATAAAATATAAAATATAGCAAATGTAGTTTATGAAGCTTTCTATATGGGCTCATTTAGGACTATGATTATGCAAGTGTTGTCATTTGGGCTCAGAATGACATTTGCCAGAATGGAAATTATAGATACCAGTATTAAAACCTTGCATACTTTATGAAACCAGCTTTAAAATCTGGGAATCGCATGCTGAAGTGTTTGGTCCTGACCTCTGCCACAGGAGACACTGCAGTCGGTTGTGCCCGTGAGTTTCCAGTTGTGCTCTCTGTGCCTGCGAGGCGGTACCTGGCTTTCAGGTATGTGAGGAGGGTTCCTGTGCCCATCTGTTCGTTCATGCCCTTCCTGAGATGGCCTTCTGCCATACTGATCATCTCCAGCCCCAACGCTCACTGTGTTACCTACAAAAAAACAGGGTCCTGATGAATAAATGACCTACAGATTATTAACAAACTGCCTACCGAAAGGTTCCATGTTAGATTCAGGGTTGGGTTTTATTTAAGCATGGGATTGGGAAAGGGTAAAATGCCAGTCGAGTAATGTTAGTTTAATGTTAGTTTGCGAGGCATTTGGCTTATTTAGTTTTACACTGAAGCTAAGAAGCAGCTCATGATCACCAGATGTGTGATCCCATGACTGGGGCCATTTGTGTCCCACTGATATTACATTTACAAATCAAGTAATGGTAAAAGACATTTTAAACACCTACGTGAATATTTTAAACATATAAATTAAAACATTACTAAAATCTCCACAGAACTTTAAAAAAAACACTACATCCACACTTTACCTTGAAATATACTCAGTAGAATACTTCATAATCCAAAAAGTGTTATAGTATGCATTAAGAATGTTAGTTGTTGTTATGAAGTGTGACGATCAGCTCACCCTCCTCTGTGTTAGTGGCCGTGCTGACGGAGTTTTCTGAAGGAAGGATGTACTCATAGTGCACTCTAGGATTGGGCTGCTGGTAGATCATCTGCGTGATAAAACCGAGAGGAGACAGAAACTCTAAATGAGAGCTTCTGAGCCAAGCAATGCAGAAGACTGTAATATGACAATGAAGGTTTAGCTACAATTATTGGCCAATCATTTTTAATTCCAATTTGGGCCATGTGGGACTGAAATCCAGTACATATCTAAAGTAGCTGGAGTGGAGGGAAAACACACACACACACACACACACACACACACACACACAGCACGTTTTTCCTTTCTTACTGCTACTGTATCCTCATCACAGCAGCAAACACACACAACTTTTACAGGACCGTATTCAGAGTCAGACTTGAACTCAAAGGTTTGTCGACATTTACTCAGGGAAAGTTCCTCGTATTCAGAGTTGGGTTATGATTATGGTTAAGTTTTTTAGACATCCCATTCCCAAGTATTAAAATGACTTGTCTTTAGGTCACGCCTTCAAGGATGCCAGTGTGTTCACTAGTGTGTTTGCAGCCTGTACACAAGCACAAGCAGTGGTGGCTTAGCAGTTAAGGTGCTGCTTTACTGGTCTGAAGGTCAGGGGTTCAAGCCCCAATACCACCCATCTACCACTACAGGGCCCTTGAGCAAGGTTCTTAACCATATCTGCTCCAGGGATACGGCATCATATCTGACCCCAGCTTCCTGAGAAGAATTTTGCTGTACTGTAATGTATACATGACAAATAAAGCCTTCTTCACTTGCCTTTTAACCCGGGGGAAAAAATGAGAAAATGTGGACTGAAGATCACATTTCAAGCATCATATGATGTACCATTAAAGAAAGACACAATAAAAAAAATAAAAACTAAAACTAATACACTAATATATGTATGAGGCAATGGCAAATATTGAAGCAGACATCTAATATCTAAGTAAATACATAAATTACTTTATAAAGTAATATAAAGTCTAGTATATTGGCAATACTCCATATTGCTGCATGAATAGTATTAGATGAAATCATTACACTGACCACTGCACATCTAGTTTATTTTAACAAAATGGCTTCCACCCTTATTATTCATCAGCTTTTGATTCAGCACATCGTCTTATTCAGCATTTTATTATATTATATCTTGACAGTTAAGTGTCAGCAAAAATTAATGAAGTTTTGTGATACATTAAATTGTTGGGCTGCACATATCAATCAACTCTGAATACATCCCATAATAATTCGCCTGTGAATATCACTCACAAAGACGTCCAGGATCTCATTGGTTGGTCCTTCGGCTAGAAAGGACTCTCCAGCAGTGCTGCTGATCTCATTGGGCCGTCTGTAAGTGAACATCGTCCCTCCACCTTCGTACTTTCCAGGTCGGTCGATGGCCCAGTTTCCATTAATGATGGAACGTCCAGAGCGACTTCGCAAAGCTGCAGGGGGAAAAAAATGACACGCTAAAACTGGAAGCTTGTGGCAAGCTGGTGGAGTGGGTGTACAAACATCTGCTTTATTTCCTCACAACTAATTATGGTGATTTTAGGAAATCTGCTGCCAGTGCATCATCTCGCGGTCACTGTTCTTTCTCTGACACAGGAATTGAATGATATTATGAAGTGCTATATAAATAAAATCATCATATTTTACACTTTACAGCAGAAGAGTCTGTTCTTCGGATCTGACTCTAAAGCGATGCAATGGCGTATCAGTGATCTTTTCAGTAATTTCTTCTGACACACAAGGAGTATTTCTGTTTCCAGTTATCTAGTATTGACCATATAACTTTATGATGTAGCAAAATCACCGGAGACATAATTTAGAAATTAATTCAGTTAGCAGAAGGCCTTCAGAGCAAAGAAACTTTCCAGGGAAAATTCTTACATTTTCCAACCTCCATTAGACATCACCTTTCAGCAAAACCATTGATCCTGCAGCCTTCACTTTTCTGTCTTCCACAATAATCGGATTTACTCTGAACTTCTGAAAAGCTCCTCTATTGTCTGTTTGGACTGAATCTCCTCCACAGCAGCATGTGTGTTTTTGACCGTTTTTGACACCGTCACGTTAACAGCGGCTGAGTTTACTGGAAAATTCTTCTGTGTAATTGAAGTGGCTGCTGAAGTCGGGGGGGAAAGGGGACACTAATGAAAGCTTGTTTATGTCCATGACCCCTAAGGCAAGAGAGGAAGGAGAGCGAACACACGGTCCTGTCTGCCGCGAGCCAGACACACTGCTGGGGCTCGACGTGGCTCTCATTAAAGCAATGTCTCCAACAATAAAGCACTGACATTCCTCCAGTCACTCCTCATATAGCAGGAGACTCTCGTCCTCTTTGTCTCTCTCTCTCTCTCTCTCTCTCTCTCTCTCACACACACACACACGCACACACACACACAGATACTGCCATTATAATTTCAGAAACAGATTTTTCTGAGAGTTAAAAGAGCTGACTTTTAGTGAGAATGAAAGATTTTTGTGCTCATGTGCTCACCGTTTTATTTTAATCAGATACACTCCGTATTTGTAGTAATTTCCACAGATTTACAGTCTAGTGCAGTTTATCATACATACTTTGTTAATCTTTTGGCAATGAGACTTTAAAAATAATGAAAAGCTGTACATAAATAATGATGTAGTGCAATATTATTTATATTACATTAACAATATATATTTATATATCACTTATAAAACTGCTTTTAGTCATTTATTTAATGTTATTTTATATTACTGTTATCATTATCGCAGTGGTTTGTATCATGGTAATTTATATCAGAAGTGCTGTGTCTGAATGACACGGAAATCAGATTGTTAAACGTGCAGAACGTGTGTCGTGCGAGTGTGTGTGTGTGTGTGTAAACGTCCAAGGCACTCACCGAGGTAGTTTTGGCTCTTGACCATCTCAGTGATGTTGATTTTGGTTGCTCCCTGTGGGATCTCTACGATCTTGTGGTAGCCCACTTTGGACAGGCTGTGCTGGAACAGTCCAGAAACCAGCCGACACGCCGTGTTGTCCCCACCACACACACCACATTTATCCAGCACCTTCCCTGAACCCAACAGCTCATCACATCCTGGACTCTGTCAAACACAAGTAAGAATAAAGACAGAAAGAGTGTTTCATATGAAGCATCTGCCACTGATTTTCTCACCACACGATCAGGCTCCTTTCGCCGTGCTGATCGTGGGGAAAAGATGTTTAAAGATTCGAAGAGCTTAAAGTAATCCCAGTTACTCTGGTCATAGTCTACAAAAATGCATATGATACAGGAAGAGATTGCACGATAGCACTTTTTCTTTTCTGATGCCGATATTGATACCGAAACCTTCAGGATCAGCGGATAACAACATCCATCTGATATTATTTTTCTTTAAAATGCTACTAAACATGATCTTTTTAACTTAAGCACTTTACAAATAGAGAAAGAATACATAGCTAAAAACTTACACAAAACCACAGCTTTTATTTCATTCAGTTAAACACACAAAATCCTTAGCACTGCAAATACGATAAATGTAATAAAGTATAAAGTAAAATTATCCTGAGTAATGGATTGTTCTAGATCTCTAGATAGAAATACAAAAAATCTCTAGATATTAAATATAGTATGGATGTTCTGTCTATCTAGATTAGATTTATTATTATCAGTAATGCAGATGAAATAAATATAACTATATATAACTCTGGTGATGAGGAAAATCAGAAAATCAAGAAAAATAAATAAAAAAAACAGAAAATTAAACATGCTGTAAAACTGCTTTCATTTGTCCTCCATGTTTGTTTTTCCTGCATGCCCTCAACTTGTGACCTGATTGGCCAGGAGGTTAAAAAAGCATGTGCTATCACTCTGGAGTATTTTTCCCCCTGACTCTGGAAGCTTCACTGTGATGAAACAGACATGCAAGCAGAAGAGCTTTTTAAAATAGGATTCCCGTCAGATTCCACGTCAAACATGCACTGAGAAAAAATCAACGGCAAATGTGAAAGCCCCCAAAGACATAAAAATACACATACTCATCAAAGACATGTGAGGAGACAAAACCAGAACAGCGAACAGCTCATCTTCAGAATCACACAGAACCACACTTCCTGGTACCTGGTGAGTAGCAGTGGCCTCACTGACGACTGTAATGAATTATAATCCTCAATCTCACGACCTTAAAGCTACTCTGACTTCCGTGATCAATCACAACGATTACCTCATGAAGTGTTTCAGGTGGGAAGACAGTATTGAGGTTACATCAGGATTAGACTGTATGAATTTTACTGATATCCTGAACATTATTCAGCTTTGTAAATCTTGTGTCAAATCCTAAAATTCAGTACTCTGATTTTTAAGGAATATATACTGTTATGTGTAATGTAATGTATATCAGTATACAGTATATACAGTACACTGTCCACTGCTACTTACCAAGACACAAGAAGTTTCAAGAATAATATTAATAATATCAGCTTTATGCTAAGAATCCATACACAAGAGGGAGGGGATGGTCCGAATAAACACATTTCTTTTTCAAAATAAAACTACACAGTGGTAGTAGTTTAGTTTTAATCTGACAAAGCACCCAATAGTGAATTGAAGCAGAGAAATGGTGGAAGAGTGACAGGCCAAGGAGACACTGAGACATGTTTAAACTCACCTACTGGAGGAATGAGAACTTTATCCAAACAAACTTTATCCAAACCAAATACACAAAGACACATGCATACACATCATTACATTCTCATGCACCAGTGGAAGGATTTGGCAGAAATGATCCAGAATGATTTTCAAGCTCACAGCTAAGCACTTCAGGGTTAAGGACGTTGCCAAAGAGAGCTAACCTTCTAATCACTAGTACAGAACCGTTGCCTCTGACTGTCACCATATCTCAATGAATCCCAATTTTAGTGACCCTCAAATGGCCAAATCGAGGCAAGCTTGCTCTTGTGTTACATCATACTACAACTGACATCATATTCTACTCATAAAAGCAATCACATGTAATGTTTATGATTCTTTTTTTTTTCGCATGAGTTATTAGGTCTTAAAAGCCTTAAAGTTCTTTAAGTGGTGGTTAAAACACATAAACCCATGCTCCGAGGGCTGGCGACACTTCTGGACCATGATTTCCAGTCATAAAAGATGAGAGAGGGAACAACAAATAAACCCTAATGGATGAGATCATTTAACATCGACCTCTGACTAAGCAGTGGCACTGGAGACTCCTTCCATAAATGCTAAATAGAATGCTAAATATCTTTATTGTCATTCCACAACAAAACTAAATAAACCTTTTGTCACCGAGAACTTGACCATTTCAACAATTATACACGTTTTTATACCAGTTTATGTGGCGTGTCTGCTGTACAAGTACTTGTGATTTGCCTTTCAGCTGGAACCACTGTCAGGGGTTGCTATTATAGAAAATTAATCACCTTTGGACCGATCAACATTGTTAAACATTTGTCAAACAGAAGACTCTCTTTGCTTCCCTAATAATCCACCAAAAATCGAGACACCTCATTGTAAAAACAACCCTCAAAGGCACAAAGCCTGAGAGAGGATCTAATAGTTTCTCCTTTTGCTGAGCCTCCCCAGGGCTGAAGCGCTCACGTTTGACCTTAAAATACTTCATTTTTCTCTCTACGATCTGCTCTCAGTGGGTGGTGGTACACTGTCAGGCTCCAGAAGAACTACCGATGAACCAAAGTAATGATTTAAACCTTCCCCGAGATCCACTTTCAGCTGGAGACGGTTAGACTGGTCACTGGTCATGGGCAGCTTGACTCCCCTCGTGAATTCCTTACCATTAGTGCTGGAATAAACAGCAGTGGTGTCTGTGTGTCCAATGTAAAATCAGACTCAACTCAGATGGCGAAAGTAAAATGGTAGTCTTGATTCATTCATTCTGCTGCAGATGTGCTTTATTTATGCCCATTCATTCTGCATCTCATATAAGTCATGAACAAAATCTATAAAAAGCTCAGTGACTTTATCTTTGTGGGACCAGACGAACAAGTAAAACATTCAAATCAAATAATTAATAACTAGTTTGTCTGGTTTATATGGATTCCTCCCTAGAAAGATTCATAAACAAGGATATGACTTATAATTAAAAATATCATTAAATGTATTGCACATAGCACAGCTTTAATTAAATTCCTTGCTTCTCAGATGTACTACGTACCAGACGCCTTTTACAGAAAAGCCACATCCTGAAGCTTTCAGCACCAGCTACATTGGGAGATTAAAATGAGATTCTCAGATGTGGCACACTTTACAACACGTGTAGCAATAAAGGATGTGCAAATTTAAATCAGATTGGCGTAGCTCCGTCGTTTCGCTGGAATACGAGCTCTTTGTTGTGTCTGGGCGGTCGAGTTCATGGTTAAGATGTGTGAGCGAGGAAAGGTCAATGAACGGAGATACTTCCTGATTAGAATTACAGAAACAGCAGACTTATTTGGGCAGTCAGTCATGGTGGCCAAGCCTCATATGAAGACAGCCAAGCCACCAAATATCTAATGTAGCTCTTTGTTTTCTACTCATGAGATCTCAAAAGGAATATCTGAACAGGCTGGCCAAGTTGTCTGCAAATAAAAATGCTTCAGTTTAATGAGCTAGTTGAAATACCGGACAAAGAAGTACCATCTTATTTCTGGGGATTAAAGGGGAAAATCTTTACTGAAGTAAACATCAGCAGCAAGTTCAGAACAATCTGCATTAAGCTGGATGTAAGCACAACCTCTCTGGATTTCTCACTGACGGAGGATTGAATGCGAAAGTTAACATCCCCAAGAACATCAAAGAAACATCACCTAGATCAGGGGTTTACATACAATTCCTTGCTTGTAAAGATCAGGATAAGCAAATAACATGTCTGAATGGTTACAGTCTAATGTTTTAACAAATAAACGATTTGTTTATGGCTGTAAATAAGATCATTTGAAATAGTAATTCGTTGTTTCATCGTGCTGCTTCACATTTCCACTACAGCCATGAACAGATGAGACCCATCTATTTTCAATCTGATGCAGGAATAATAAACATTTTTATATTTCACCGCCCAGTCATCTCTAAATGTATATTTGTCATCAGCATTTTTTTTAAAAACAAGCCATGTAGTCAGCCAGTCATCCCCTTTCTGAGTTAATGTCTCCAGCCCTGTAGCTAGCTTCTGGTCGGACGAGCTGCCATCAGCTAAATAATTTAAATGAATCTATTATTGACCACAACAGAGGATCTGGTACAGACGCTGCACTGGAAGCAGTTGGTAAACATTTTGGGATCTTTCAGTCTTTAGTTTAATGGATGCAGAAGAGCATCAGCTCATCTGGAAATGCAATATGCACATTACCTGAACTCAAGCTGAAAAATGCACTCGCAAGACCATTCCAGCCAACCATTTATTACTGAGCTGAACTTATACCAAGACAGCTTGATATAAGATGGTAATGATATAACCCTGTGATATTCTCCCAACTGGAGACGGAATAAAAGGAAAGAGAGTGCAATCCCATATTTGTTTCATTACAAGCATTTAACTGATCAAAGAACAGCTGACTCTGCAGTTTCCTTGCATCTGTAATAAGCTGTGCGTGGAGAGAAGCTGCAGTTGCAGATGGCCGACTGGGAACATCCTTACAGCACAGAGAAGGAGACATTAGCCAAGATCCTACTACTGTCATGCAACACTGTTTATTCACATAAAAAAAGAGTTAAGTATAAGGCTATGTCTGATTAACATAGGAATCTCATGATCAGACCTTAATTAAGGACTAATAAACTGAGCGATGGGTCAAGGCTTCAGCAGTACTTACATTTTTCTTACCTCATTACCCTTCCTTACTAGAAATTGTTGAAGGGAGGCTTATAAGGGATCATACCTCCTGGAATTGTGACGGTAGTTCAGACAATTGGTTCTAACGAAACCCAAGAATAACATACAACTCAAGAGCAGAAACAATAAAAATAGAATTAGTCAGGGATTTGAAAATTACTGCCATCAAGAAGCACTACTTTTTTTGCCTGAATTATAAAAAGATTTAGAAATACAATGCCTTAACAAAGCATTTTGATTCCACTAAGACAGCGGTAGGTGAGGACAAATGATAAGCACATTAGTGAGCCACCAGGTAAGTAAAAGCTCCAGTGTGTTTCCCAGTCTTGTGTTTATGATTTGCTGGAAGTCTAACTGACTAGACTAAAAAGCTGTCTAGCTGTCCAGCGCTTTATCCTGTCCAGGGTGTATTCCTGGGTCTATTCCCACCCAGTATTCCCAGGATCCTCCCTGACCAGGATAACTCTAAATGAGAGTGAGTAAAAAGTGGTAGCTAACATAAAACAATAGCATGGTAATTTGGTTAGCTAGTTAAGTGCATTAATACAGCAATGCTAAGGCAAACAAACAAATATATGACTTCTTAGGAAGGGAACAACTACAGACATAGTCCTTTTCCTCTCCTGAGAGTTTTTCATTTGGAACATGACCTCATTTCATTTGACCTCGACAAAAAGTCAGTGGTGAATATTGTGTCAGTGTGATGTGGTGGTCTGTCCTTACACCTAAAAGATAATATTCAAGACTGCTTAGCGTCTTAACTAACTGTGAGGTGACTATGTATAGTAAGCAGGAGAGTTATATGGTGGCTTTGGGCTCTATTTTTCTTGGTTTTGTCAGAATGTCCATATAACTGCTCCTGATTCAGAAAAAGAATATACCAGCTAGGTAGAGTGGTTATAAAGCGTTTTACATTTAAACATAGCTACATACCAAATGAAAACTTTCATTTTGTGAAGGTTGATAAAGAGTAGGGTTTGTAGTAGTATACACAATTCTATTTGCATTTAATCATTTATTCGTGACAAATACTTTCATTCAAAGTGACTTACAGTTGAGACATTGAGACAATCTTAGCTTAGGGGATTTCCAAATTGTCATCGTCGAATCTCCTAGACCCTAAACATAGTTATCGGTTCTCGGTATTGAAAACTCAAGGATCTGATAAATTATGGGCTTCTTTTACTGTTTTTTTTTTTTTTTACAGTGTACTATGTTTTCCAGCCTCTAGGACACAAGACTCAAGACATCATCAAACTCAGTGAGTTGAGCCAGGTGTGTAAGAAGATGGAAACACAAGCATATGAAGAAATACTGTGTAAGAATTACAGTAACAATTCGGCAAGAATGCTTCTCGCAAGCCAAATGTAGCATGTGATAACTCTTTACGTGGCCTGTCAGATGCCACTGAAGGTGCGCTTTAATATAGCACACGCTACACCAAACACAATTCCCTGTGATATTCCCTGTTATTCCACAACCCTTGTCGTGACTCTGCTGAGAGTCACAGTACCATTACTGCTCCAGTCTGGTTCGGAAACTCCACCGGGAGGCGTGAAGTCAGTGCGGTTTGGCCCAGACTGGAGCTCTAAACCTCAGCTATTCCATCTCATCCCATATGATCTTCTGCCAATGCTGCAGATTTTATCCATACCGAGCAGAGAGGTGAACAGGAGCCACTGCAACATCAGGAGGTCGATGCTCGTCTTTGCACTCTTCCTTACGTAAACCGTTTACTCTTTTCCTTATGTACGACGCAGGCAGCGACTTCTTTTTTTGCCTATAAACATTAAATGCAACATTAACCAAAAATGTCAGAAGTCTGTCCATCCAAACACAATATCTGATTTCAGAATCACAAAAAGTTAAACATGTCAGATTTGCTAGAATCACAATAAAAATGACACATGTGCTGCTGCATTATCCTCCTGTCCTGCTGTACTTGAAAGAGTCATGTCATGACACGACAGCCACCACGAATCCCAAAAAAACAGGGTGTGTGTGTGTCACACACACACACACACACACACACACACATCTCGTATACCGGAGGTGTACTCCTCCATCTTTAGTTGATGTCAAGACTTAATGAAGAAGAGGACAGCGCCCATTTTTGATACAGTTTGCACTCGGCTAACATCTGTTGCTAGCATCAATGTTTTCGCATGTAGGCATTTACATGATGATTCAAACATGTTTTATGAGTCATTTAGGGTTCATTTCATTGGTACTGAATAAGCAGCATTACTGTAAACTGGGAAGAAACTCTCATAGATATATTACTCACAGACTGCAATATAAAATTTAATGTACATATCTATCTATATATATATATATATATATATATCATCCCAGACACATAACCTAACATAATCAAACTGTTCAAATATTGGACACTATAAGTGTGCAAAATAATATTTTGGCTATTTATTGGAGCCATAGATAATTTATAGATTCATAGATAATCAAGCTGATGTTATTTAAAGGCAGACTTTTTTTAAGTTTAGATTAAACACATACATAAGTTCACTCGTTTGTTGCTATTCTATACTTCGAACGTTATTTTTGATTCCAGTACAAGTAATTGTACGCTACGTGGGTAGTCTAAATTAGTCCACTAGTTTGTTATTTTCAGAAACAGAACCAACTAAATTCCTTAGAAAATGTTATAAACAGGTACAAACAAAAATAATAACTAATTACAGAAGCAGTCCAGTACACATCACTAGCAGAGACATTAATACTTGACCTCACTACATCGACTCCAACTCCTTGACAGTCTCGGTCTTAAGTGTGTAGTACGACTGTGACGACACATTTCTACCACCGGATTACTTCTCCAGTGCTTTCCAATGTTTCATGCTGACTTCAGATTTACTGTAAATCCGAATACGGATATAGATATTTGGACATGTACAGATAGTGCCAACACAGCCCATGGCTTTGCTGTACAGGCCCCAGGAGGTCCCTGGATGCTGCGTTTGAGAATCTCTATACTAGCTACATAGAGCATTACAGGTCAACAGCAGGAGCTCTGCTCTTTCCTCACAGTAGCCCTGTTCACACCAACTAAAAACCTTCTCTTACATTACTCAGAGTAACTTAAGAAATAGAACACAGTGGGGTTTTAACCAAAACAGAAGGCCGAGCATGTCACTGCCAGTAGAAACATAAGGCACTACTGGAAAGCAGTAAATCAGCACTTGGCTGTGAATGCATGACATTTCACACAGAGTTGATGCTAACGTCCCGTATCGATACTGATTAATTAGACTTCTGGGGAATAATGTGAGCAGAGAGGAAGTCTTCTCTTTCCAGCGGAAGAGGCTTATATGTTAGCACGATGGTCAATGGTCATATAGAATATATATCACACATAACACAC
>CM074950.1:4024806-4044547 GCA_037577455.1 Pangasius macronema | reverse complement strand
AAAAAAATCTTTTATACATTTTCATCACATAAATAAAGCAACAAGAGATTGTAATCAATATAAACATTTACAGTATCTCTGACTGGATGGATTATGATCATTTAGTCACTGCGAAGCAAAAACAGCTGCTTTCTTTCTGATGCTGTCATCGTGTAGCTTGCTTACAGATCTTTGCATCAGGACACTGAGCTGCTTTGATGTGTTATAGATGAATAAACAGCTGGATCTAAACAAAATTTTAAGCTTAATAGGATCTGAAATGTTCTAAATCTCATGGAGACTCCGAGACCTACTGCACTCTCGAGATTCACTGAGACTTCGAAGTTAAAAAAATAATAATAATAATTTTCTTGACGAACTGTGCTGTTTGTAGAAAATAATCTACTACTCTTATCCATTTATAGTTACATTTGTGGAAAGTCTGTGAAATATATGTTATAGCAGCTATAAACAGTCGTTCCTTCACCAGTCTCTCTCTTTTTTTCTCATGTTACTAAGAAACTGCAAAGCGCAAAGTCCTGAAGACTTTCCAGTGGTGGAAACCTTAAAGTACATCTTTACCTCTGACTTCTACAAAGCGCTGATACTGGAGACTCCTTCCATAAATGGTAAATAAACATCTCCTTAGAGAAGAAACATGTTGCTTCCATTCCGTTTAAGCCCACATTTAATCTTGGACTTTGAAATAGAAATGAAAAGAATATAACCCGAGTCTTCTGAAGCACTGTTTGATTTCTGCTGGCTGTTGAAACTCTTCCCTCTGTGCACCACATCAACCTTTAATCAACACACACACACACACACACACACATTTATGAGATGAGTTAGTTTGCCTTGGGGTTTTTCCAGCGCTGCTATCGAGGGATTAGATCTACCAGCTTTGGCAGCAGTGTTTAACGTTGCGTGACATTTCTGTGGACAAGTCATATTAATTAAACAGAACAACAAACAGGACTGCAGATTTTAATCCTGCCACATCCAGTGAAGACATCTCTCACTAATCCTGATCCTGGAGTGGTGCTTCAGACTTAATCGGGCAGATTCATCCAGGGAATTAAGCTCACAACTCCAGGGTTTGATCCTGAGCTCTGTGGAGTTTCACCTGTTCTCTCTGGTGGTCTTGTGTGTATGTGATGGGGTTTACTCCCGGTTCTCCAGTTTCCCCAGACCTGCCAAAAAAATGGCAAAAAAACATGCCAGTAGGTGGACTGACAACTTTCAATTACCTCTTGGTGTGAATGAGTGTGTGTGTGTGTGTGTGTGTGAGAGAGAGAGAGAGAGAGAGAGAGAGATACCCTGGGGTATCACACACATCCTATCCAGGTTCCCAGGATGAGCTCTGAATCCACCACAATCCTAACCATGATAAAGTGGCATCACACACACACACACACACACACACACACACACACACACACACACACACACACACACACACACACACACACAGGAAGTGTCTGCAGATATATTGGAAGAAATAAATGTGCTAAAATTTGGAAATATTGAATATTATCAAGTTTTTAAAGTTCTACAGGACAAAAGTGAGTGAATGAGTAAGTGATTATTTTCCCCAGCGATGTTCCCGTGAACAGAGATCAGAGGAGTAAAGAGACGACGGTGAGGCTTGTGTTTAAACATGTTTTTACCGCAGGTGATGAGACAGAGACTGATGTCGATGATGCTGATAATCAAAGGGAGAACTCATTTCCTGTTTTAAATGTAGAATTCTTCACAATTTGGGAGCAGTGCAGTTTTTCCTTCAGTAGATGAGACTGTAAATGTAGCGGTCACGTATCTATGTAGGAAGTGTTAAGCTTTCACCTCGTGAAGGGTTTCCCAGGCCAACACACATTTCTCTACGGTGCCTTCAGGACATATGGGTTCGTATATGAAATAAAATCATTTACATAATGTCTGATTCTAGCCCGGGGGTGTGGGGGTGTGTGGGGGGGATGGGGGTGACTTTACCTGTTGAATGCAGAAAGGATGTTAATCATGAGCACATGTGGTCTGGAGTCACATGACTATAAATCCCTCTATTTCTAACTATTATGAACTATTTCCCCTCTTGCTTTTTTTTCTGTACCCACCATTTAAACAGTAATCATATGTATGAATGCGATCTATCTACAGATGAACGTAGCATACAAACAGCAATTAAAGGATATAGATAAAGATAGAGAGTCTATTTTGAAACAAAACCACTCCTGTTAAACAGATGAGAAGCAAACTACTGCACATTCCTCACCCTGGTAATTACACACCTAAGACTTTCCTGTGAACTTGCACAGATAAAGGAAAACATTTTTCACGCCCTGCCAAGCAACCTGAAAACACACAGGCGGGCCGAGTGCCACCGTGACAGATTCAGCCCACTCCTGGTGCGCCGGCTCCGGCGGTGGCTGTTGATTTTGGAAAAGGCACCGTGCTTTCCTTTCATTACTCAGACCCCGAGCAGTCAAGAGTTCATCATTCTCTTTTAATATCCTGTAAAATACAGAACAAAAGCGCACAAAACCCTCTGTGCAAGAAGAGTTCAAGTCATTTGGATCATATCCAGCAGCATAAAAAGAGAGCAAGATGCTAAAACATAAGACTGTCTTATCTCTTCTAGTGTTTCGCGGTTAGACAGCGGACAGATAAACAACCAGACTGGATTTTTCTCTTTGTGTCTATGTTAGCAGCACCATTAGGAAGACCAACGTTAGCAAAACGCATTAGTGTATTACTTTTACTACTCTCCTGGGACACTTGTGTAGGTGAACAAGCAATAAAACATCACAGGCATCATGTTTTTTCGAAGATCATTCCCTCTTTCTCATCGGTTAGAGCTTAAGTGTGTCACATTGAGTCTCACAGAAGAGTCAGTCTGTCCCTCTGAGTCATACACAAGTTCAAATCTCCACACTGGACTAATCTCCATAGGAGACTGTGTTTGGAAATGGGGAAAAAAATGGCAGGAATGTTGTTTTTTTCCCTGGGTGGAGTAAACATCCTTTCATTTCTCTGCACACACTTTCCATTTCATCGCTCTCCTCCCTCTCATTTGGCGCCGGAGAGCGTGTCGAGGCAGGTGCGCGCGTACGCCGCTGTGCCCCTTGTCTCCAGCACGCAGTCCCTCACCATCTCTACAAACATGGTGGGCCAGAGCTTGTGCAGCGCTTCTCCCTTCACGCTGGTGCTGGAGGCCGCGTGCACGAGTCCTCGCAGGTACTGATCCACCACGGAGCTGCGCTCCGACACCTCGCTGCCGCTCTCCTGAGGACATTCAGAGCCGAGATTAGATTTTACAAGCTGGACACAGAATGATGAAGGTTAAATGTATAGACAGAGACCTGAATGAAATGCAGTTTCGCTGCTATTTACACTAATATTAATTCACACTGGCAAGTCACAACTTACTTTCTACCACAAGCACAACACAAATATTTCTGGAGACGCTGACTAATGATATGTGAGTAGAATTTCTCAGCAAAATAAGCTCCAGATTCAATCCTATGATCCGGGATATTATTCCAATTCTGTACTCTTACAACTTCGGTTGAAGTTGCTATAGCTAGATTGCTAGCTTTAAATCATCCAACACAGTCAAATCTTCAGAAAAGAGGACTACGCAAGTTCTCTGTAACATGACAACATGCTTTATTGCATGAGATAACCTGTTCTTCAGAAGTTCCATCCTTTTTTAATTAAAAAATAATTACAATCGTTGAAAAATCAGTGTGGTGTAAGAGGGATAGAACAATTAGGGACATGCTGTTTTAGGAAAATAATCAACTTCGGGGTGGAAACACCTCTGTCCAACTTTTCACACTGAGCTCCATAACACCACCAGATCACGTTTTATTCCTTATTAACAACGCATTTTAAACAAAAGTAACATGAAGAGAGGTAAAAGCTACACAGCATCATATTATATCATCATCCATTTTATATAAGACCATAACCTGTTCATGCATAAATTATTTATACCTATATCCAGATTCTTATATTTTCTTTTCTTTTCTTTTTTTTACTTAAAATTCCATGATATATGAACTGTTTAAATATTACTTATATTATATTATATTATATTATATTATATTATATTATATTATATTATATTATATCACAGCTTATAAAATGTCTAAAACAGTATGCCTGGAATAATAAAAAAATAAATCTTCCAATGTCCAAAATTTTTAATATTTTAATAAAGTATGTCATGTTGAAGACAAAATTATAGAAAATATCATTTCTGAATATACAAATTTTACAGTTTAGGACTGTTGCATGATGCAAGGAGCCTGAAAAATCATCTTTCCAAAAACAAAACGCTAGTTTAAAATACAAATATACAAAAAAAAAATTTAATCGAATTGAATTTTTTTCCGTTAATTTATTTATTTTATGTAAAATGTTAGTAAAGACTGAGAACAACAAATAGTCTAGAGAGCTATAGACGTTTCTGTTGATTTATAGTAATGCTCTCAAATATAAAAAAGAGCCTTAAATTGAGTATCTACAGTAAGTGTGGACACTATGCAAGAAAGGATAAAAAAGCCGGACTGGCCACGCCCCTAAAGCTACACGCCCAGAGGATATAAACCTAGAGCAACATCAGGAGAGTTATAACATCTTGTGTGTATATGACAGGATTCTTAAGGCCATGTGACGCATAATAAACTGTATGTTTCTACAATGTGCATTATATGACACTATAATGTGTGTCTGTTAATACTGAAAGACAGAATATGAAAAGATGAAAAGAACTGAATAAATACAGTAACTGTGTGTGTATATGTGTGTGTGTGTGTGTGTGTGTGTGTGTGTGTGTGTGTGTGTGTGCGTGTGTCACCTCTGGACTGTCAGAGCTGGAGTCCTTGCTGGGGTAGTTAAAGAGTGCTCGGCTCATGCTCTCCCCCAGCAGCTTCCCGTTTTCCCTCAGCTCTTCAGGGCTCAAGCCGAACCTGCGAATTCTGCCCTCCAGCAAGAACTGCAGCTGCCTCTTCCTACGGAGAAACACAGGGAATCTTCGAAAAGTCAGCGCTTTGTAACTGTCAGGAAATTTTCCGACACAGGAAAGTCTTTCGGATTTTGTGCTTTCTGATTCCTGTGTAACACGACAAGCTGCGTTTTTCTGTTCTTTATTAACTTATTAGGGACAGAGAGAGAAAACAAAGAGAGACTGGATGTTTAAAGCTGCTACACAATAAGGGACTGTAACTCGTTTCGTGGACGATCCACAACATCAAATATAACTAGAAACAGATAAAAAGTACAAAGTGTCGTTCTGTAATTAACAGAAAAGTATAATAATAATAATTGCTGGCAAATTAAAAAGATATGTTGTTATAGGAAAATAATTAACTTCAGGGAAGTAATAGTTTCACTGATTATTTTCCTATAACAGCATTCCTGAGTTGTGTGTTATTCCTTACAAGGCATCCAATGTGTGTGTGTGTGTGTGTGTGTGTGTGTGTGTGTGTGTGTGTGTGTGTGTGTGTGTATACATGTATAGGAGTGGGAAAGAACAGGAGTAATGGATGTTCTATCACAAGGCGGATGAAATGCAGCACAGAACCAGCCAGCTCCTGTTCCCTCTGCCAGCGATTCAACACGCTGCCTACCTGCAGGCTACGGCACGAAAAAAAATATAACAGCTACAGCTGCATGTGTGAGCGGGTGTGTGTGTGTGTGTGTGTGTGTGTGTGTGTGTGTGTGTGTGTGTGCGAGACTGTGTGTGGCTCAGGGTTTTAATCAGAGATAGGAGTTGAAAGACATGTCTGTTGTGTGTGTGTGTGTGTGTGTGTGTGTGTGTGTGTGTGTGTGTGTGTGTGTGTGTGTGTCCGGCTGATTGAACATAAAGGTTCTACTCTAAAGCTCCTGAATGACGAGATGCTAGAGTGTGAAAATGATATCTAGAACATTACAGTAAAAAGTGAAACATGAGCTCATGTGTAGGTGATCTAGCTGGAATACCTGCAAGTAGCCCAGGGAGAAAGTATGTTTTATAAGTTCTCACCTGAAGCCTGAGATGTCTAGCTCTCTCTCTCTCTCTCTCTCTCTCTCTCTCTCTCTCGCTCTCTCTCTCTCTCTCTCACTCTCTCTCGCTCTCTCTCTCTCTCGCATGGGCTAAAAATGGCAGCTGCCGTGAACAAGCACTGGCCTGCCATCATCATTTTGCCATATGTCTGCACACTCTCTCATATATAGCTATAAAATATTCACACACCTACACACCCACACGCACACCTACACACACACACACACACACACACACACACACACACACACACACACACACACATATACCCACCTACCATCTTTTGGCACCTTTGACTCACAGGAAGGAAATCTGAAATCTGTGAGAAGCTGATCACAAGACTTCCTCTGATTGGTCAGAAGCTGTTGGAGTTTTCTATGAGCTGAGGAATGAGTCTCCAGTTTCAGTGTTTTGTAACAGTCAGATATTGAAGGCTTCTGATACGAGAAAATCTTCAGGACAGAAGGCTTTGGTTTTAGTGGTTTCTTAATAACATGCTAAGATGCATGTTTTTGTCTTATTAACTCCAAGAGAGAGAGAGAAAAAGGCGAGGCTGGTGAGGGAAAGACTTTTTTTTTTTTTTAGAGCGAATGATTACGCATTGACTTGTTTCACGGCAGCATTAAATGTAACTATAAACAGATAAAAAGTATGATGTGTCATTCTTCAATCAATAATATATGGTATTGTGTATAAGGTTAGCAGGTTGCTGTGGTATAAGAGCAATAAAACACTTAGGGATGTGTTGTTACAGGAAAATAATCAACTCCAGGGTGGTAATGGTGTCAGGCTGCATCACGCCACCTGGTCACTGATTTATTTCCTATGACGGCATGCCGCATGTGTTTTATTCCTTACAGGTGAAAGATACATACCCCATACCTAAGGATATGCCCTTAAGGGATACATCTACTAATTCATCACCTTTTTTAAAGATCTATCAGCATCACTGTGGCTAAGAATTTCAGACATCTGGGTCTAATGGGTTTCAGAAACCTGGGTCTGATAGGTTTATGAGGTGTTCTTATGAGGCGCTGGCTTAAATGTGACAGCACTGTGAAGCTACAGAGGAACTAATAGCTAATTTTGTGCTGCAGTGCTTTCTGGTGCCATAAGCAGCTTTATTGAACAGAGCTGACAGATGGAGTCAGAGGTGGTTTTGGCCGGGATGAGAAACGCCTGCTGATGCCAAGCAGGTACCATCCTGCCCCAAAGTAAATACAGATCAATATATAGGCACACACACACNACATGCTGTAGACACGCACATACTGTTGACACACACACTGAAATTGTCACAAATGACAAATGTATTTATGCTCGAAGCATTCTTGTTAACTCCAATGCACACAGTCCCTCAGGCAGGCAGACACACATCCTATAGCTCAAACACTGCACTGCATTTTGGGTAATAAACTGTTACTCAGATGTCACTGTGAGATGAAAAGCAAACACAGACTCACGAGAATGCCACACACATGTACTGGATGCGTACCACACATGAACACGCACCTAGACTCCTCCAGCAGTAGAAGCAGGCGACAGTGCGGTGTTTCCGTCGAAGCCACGTGACCCAGAGTCCCAAAAAGGCGCTCGGCTGCCATGACATCGTTCATTGTCACCTGGAGACAAAAGGATAAGGTATGAAATAAAAGATCTACGCAGCAACCATATTTAATGTATTTACTGGAACCACAAAATGTCCTGTCAATATGCAGCAAAGAGTAAATACACTCTCAGCCTGTAATGAGTAGCTCATTAGCTGCGAATGCTAAATTAGCGTGGGTGTGGGTGTGTGTAATGAATAAATCTGTCTGCTGTCTGTTTTTAGTGTTTATAATGACACACTACTGACCATGATGCAACTACCGATTGTATCTAGTGTAGTTTGTCCTTGGATGCTGGTGTGTGCAGGTGTGTGCAGGTGTGTGCAGGTGTGTGTACCTCCGTGCCGTTGATTCTCTGCAGGTTCAGGTGGTTGAGTCTGTAGATGAGGAAGGATCGCCACAGAGTCAGGCTCACCACGGAGTTTCCCTCCGGATCAATGGTCACCTGCTCCAGCCTCTTTATCTGCGCCAGAGCTGCTAACTGCAGCAGCCGGGTTATATTAGTCTCCATAAAGATCAGGTGCTGAGGAGAAGAGAAGAGAAGAGAAGAGAAGAGAAGAGAAGAGAAGAGAAGAGAAGAGAAGAGAAAGACCGGAGACAAGCACAGGCGAGATCAACCAAAGACAGAGAAAGGAGAGAAAGAAAAAAGAATAGGAAGAGGAGAGGAGAGAGGAGCAGTGAAAAAAGAAAAGGAGAAGAAAAGAAGGAAAGAGAAGAGAGATTGCAGGAGAGATTGAAGACCGAAGGGAAAAGGACAGTAAGAGAAAAGGAGCAGGAAAAGAAGAAGAGAAGAGAAGAGAAGAGAAGAGAAGAGAAGAGAAGAGAAGAGAAGAGAAGAGAAGAGACAAGCACAGGCGAGATCAACCAAAGACAAAGAAAGGAGAGAAAGAAAAAAGAATAGGAAGAGGAGAGGAGAGAGGAGCAGTGAAAAAAGAAAAGGAGAGAAAAGACAGAAAGAGAAGAGAGATTGCAGGAGAGATTGAAGACCGAAGGGAAAAGGACAGTAAGAGAAAAGGAGCAGGAGAAGAGAAGAGAAGAGAAGAGAAGAGAAGAGAAGAGAAGAGAAGAGAAGAGAAGAGAAGAGAAGAGTAGTTACTGTGACAGCAGAGACACCTGAAAGCATTCCTGGAAGATCTAAGAGTTAATAACTTTCCACAGAACTCCCACAGCACTTCCACGTTTTCAGAACTGTCCTTATTTCATACATTGAATATTAGCCTGAACACATCCACCTGCACTGAGCTACAGTGAGCTACAGTGAACATTCGGGATGGTGAAGTCCTGTTCTAGAGCCGTGGGGCGGAGAACTCGTGAGGCTCACCGTGAGGTTGGGGAATTTGAGGCGAATGCGTGGCAGATAGGGCACGATGCTGTCGAACTGGATATAGCGGAAGGTGATGGTAGTGACGGTGCTGGCTGTCTGCACGCCCCAGCCTCTCTCTAGAGTCTCCAGAGCGCCCGGACCGAACAGACGCACCGTCTCGCCGTCCAGCTCGGCCACGTGGCTCTCCGACAGAGACAGACTCTGCACGCTGGCGCCCCCTGCCTCCTGGGGTCTGGAAACGACAAGACAGAGAGCAACAGCGGGTCAGGGCCTTATCTTAGCTATTTAAGACTTAAAAGAGAGAGTGATACAGTATCATCTTTTACTGATCTTTGTGCTAAAGAGCTTTTGGGATGCTTGCCCAAAAACAATGGCTTGTAAAGTCAGCTTTAATTTAATCTCTGAAACAGTATCAGTAACACGTGTGCACTTCAAGCATGGCTCCCGCATCAAAGACAAGTCATATCTGTGCTAAAATGAGCTTTGCTTGTTAATAACTGCTCCAACTTAACACTTGCCAGGACTTGTGCCCAACACATGTCTGAGGGTTCAGTCAGCTGTCCCTGTTTTCTGGAAGCACAAAGCTAAAATTACAAAAACAAGCTTATTTATGTAATTGTATCCCACAGCGCATTTGAATTCTCAAATCTGATTGGTTAGAAAGTGTTGATTAATTTTCTGTAACAGCACACCTCAGACAGGAGTAACAGTATCGCAAAAATCACTGGATTAAAAATGTGTTGTTTTTATCATGTTTGCTAAAGAGATGTTGATACAATATTTACAAAAGGAGTCTCATTCTGCAACTGTAAATGAATAAAAAAGTATGATGTGTTGTTCTTTAATAAATAAAGAATTACAATTGTTGACAAATTGCTGTGGTTTAAGAATAAAACACCATAAAATAATCAACTTCACGGTGGTAACAGTAACTCTGTTTGGTGTCAGGCCGCATTACACCAACGCATCATTGATTTTTTGTTATAACAACAAGCCTGGAAGTCTTTACACAGGCCACATGCCAAAATCATCACACACTGGCGTTGACTGAAAATTTACAAAACTTGCACAATGCTAAACGTTAGCGATACGCATTCTTTAACTGTACCACAAACATATCTTGGTTTATCAGCTACATTTGAGGGAATTGGGAAGTCTATATGTTTCGTTTTTGGTTAAATCGTTTACTGAATTGAACGCTTGAGCTGAATGGAGCAGAACTCATTGTGGGATTCCTACAGCAGCCCTGATACAGGATGTCCTCACACAGAGGCCACTGGGTACAGATGTAAACACAGTAGACAGAGTAACGGCGCTGAGTGCCTAAATGGTGCACTGCCAATTCCTATCTGCCTGATCCATTAGCACTGATGCTAATCGGCGAGCCTCTTACAAAGCACTGCATTTGTTTACGTGTGTGTCAATAGGACAGAGGAACTAAGTGTGTTAGTTAAAACCGAGACCCGATCAGTCTGTAGGAGAGAACAGACATCCGTCTGGCCCAATTGGCTCGCCTCCTGGGCGCTGCGCTGGAGAAGGTATAGTTAATAATGAAGCCGTGAGAGTGGAGGATCATGGTGAGTCTCAGGAAGACTCGATATCCGGGTGGAGCTCTGTGGCCCGGCACTGCCGTGGCCTCGTGACACCCACATGCCAGCGGATCGGCTACACGAAGACCGGTCTTTAGCAATAAAACACCCAAATAAGTCCAATCACCTTATTCAAGTTTCACACACTGGCGACTCAGACTGGGGCGAGACACGGTGTAACACTAGAGCCACACAGGGAATCCCGAAGAGAACAGGAAAGAATTTGTCCGATTTGTTTCAGGAAGGAGCTGAATGAGGACGGGTGTGGTAAGAGTGGTGTAAAAGGTGGCCATTGTGTTTGAGAAAAAAAAATCTATCCAGGTGACTGCACATTTAGAGATGGAGAGGGCCGAAAGTACGAAAATGATAACCGACTAGGCCAAGATCAAAGCAAGACATGAGGTTGACCACCTTACATAATTATTGTTGTGGTTTTTAAGAACAGAAACCGAAAAATTACATATAATTGGTGACATAGTAAAAAAAAAATTGAAACCTGAGAACCACAAACAGACTTTGATTAAGTAATGATGTGATCCTACAAAGCGCTGAACTCGGCTGAACTCAAAAGCCACTTCAGTGCTCATCATACCCTTTATTTAATCTTTATTATCTCCATCCAAGCCAAACAAATCCAAGATAAAACCTGGCTGTTCCAGGAAGCCCTGCAAAGTCGAGAGATATACTGAGCTGAAATAAAGAAGGAAGGGAGGGAGCACATTTTGTGATTTTCTGGAAGGGCACATTAGCTTCAAAATCCGCCCGATTATCCTGTAGCGTAGAGCAGACGTTATTTACGTGCAGAAGAACCTTCGATGTTCAAAGACACCAGACAGCACTGTGTATTCCACACAAGTATTAATCCATCTGGTGAGTCTGAATCAATGCAAAATTAATACTTTTGGTTTGTTTGCTGCTTGGTTTGGTTTCACACTGCAAATAATTAAACAAATAAATAAATAAAAGTTGTGTTAGGGGCGTGGAGGGTCTCAAAATGTCCCCGCAAATCGCTTTTATTCATTGGTCAGAAATGCAGTGATTGAAAAACCTAAACAAACTTGACCCAAGTGGCGTAGAAATCGGAAAAATCACCCAAGAATGGAGAAGACAGAGCCAGCATTTAGTAAATGACCAGATAATTATATAAAAGAGTTTTCGTATCCCATCAAATGTTTATTTCCAAAGCCACAAAACACATGGCATTTCTCCAATGGCTCAATTTGTGCCTCGTTCCCAACAAAGATCAACCAAAAAAGATCAA
Organism: Pangasius macronema; assembly: GCA_037577455.1. Taxonomy (NCBI): domain Eukaryota; kingdom Metazoa; phylum Chordata; class Actinopteri; order Siluriformes; family Pangasiidae; genus Pangasius; species Pangasius macronema. The sequence goes on along the minus strand of CM074950.1, from coordinate 4,032,741 downwards.
GTTTGGTTCCAGTTGCTAGATTTTGATTGTAACCAGGTCAAAAAGTGTAAAAAAAAGCACAGGTACTTGACCAGAATATGGATAGTTCTGAATTCGAACATCCTGTGCCATATCGCAGTGTCTGGTACATAAGCGCTTTAACTGACCCCATGAGCGGACCTGCAGGCACCAGGAACTGACAGGAAGCCGTGATCCCTCACCTTAATCAGTCAATCACAGAGCACACACATACGTGCATATGGAGCTGCTGACAACTAGCACACAGATAAAACTGTGTCGGCGCTGCAGGGTGTCACGCTGTTGTCTGCAATCAGACATAATGGATGAGCAGCGTCCTGGAGACCTGGTGCCTGAAACAAACATGCCCAAATAGAACGTGATGGAAGGAAAAAGGTTCTGGAGAAACAAAGCCATGTCCTCATGTTGCCTGTAAGAAACGGAATAAGCTCCAGCTGAAACACGTCCAACAGTAAGAGATATTTTTAAAGAAGCTGAGGTAAGGGTGTGATGTATTTTCGAACGCTCTGGCTGGCACACAGAGCTGTGTTTGACGTATTTAATAGGTCAAAGCAGAACACTCTCAGAGCAACTCATCTATCAGGACTTTTATCCTGGCTGATTGTGTTATCTCACGAGTCACGGGCTGGCTTGAGGTGTTGGAAGGTAATGGATGGGATGAGAAACACACTCCCTCTTCTGCTTGTATCCTCTCTCTGGCTCTCGTGCATGACTTTTTCATTCACGGTATCAGAATTTGTAAATATGTATATTCCCATCAGTCGTTTCTATGCAGCTCTTTCCTGTTCTAACGTTCCATACTACACAAACAATATGAACAGCATGAAGTCAGGCTGTTTGACGTTGTGTGTTTTTTTTATTTTGTATCACTGCTTCAGAAGATATACTGGCGTGATATGTATGGAGGAACATCCTGATTTTGCCGAGTCACAAGCTTCCCTTGGTTAACAAGCTTAAATTTGATCAAGCATGATCACTAGAGATTCTTGGCAATTATGTGGCTCAGTGTAGTGCTTAACCGAAAATAGCGGTTTTGCTTACACAATATAACACAATTACACAAAACACAACTAATCCGCTTAGATAATGTTAAAGCTACCTCTCCAGCTCATGTTACACACTTAAGAGTGCTGAATGGGTCATTAGCTCTAGATTTTAAAAAGATATTTTACTTTATAAAAGTGAAGCTGTTGGTGTAGGGAGCGTAAGAAGCTAACCAAGTTCTACTCTCACATAGAAACAATCAATAGAGAGTTTCTCTTACAGAAAAAGGTTCCAAGTAGAGTCGCTTCACAAAGCTAGAACTGTTAGCCATGCAGGTAAGCTACTGCGATGTCATAAGACCAAATCTGAGATCAGTTGGACCACCTTTAGTGGTGCAGGTAGTGTTAGCGACTCAGGGTATGAACTCGCGAGCTCTTGTGTGAGGGTTCTCCGATGTCTTCACGCTTCCTAAAAACATGCAGGGAGGTGGACTGGCTTTATTAAAATGGCCTTAGTTGTGAAGGATTTTCTGAGTCCAGGATGTATTCCTGTGTTCCCGTGATGGGTTCCACCGAAACCAAAAAGCACTTGATTAACGTAAGCTCAGGACATGCATGGATGGAAGTGCCTGGAAGCTCCTAGAAAGAACTCGGCTCAGTGTATTAAGACTAATGTGTTCTGGGAGGAAAACTCATAATTCATTCTTTTAACCTGAACTGTGTGCTACAGGGCTCCTCCAAACCCACACACACACACACACACACACACACACACACACACACACACACACACACACACACACATATACGGCTATGATAAAAGCCAGCATAAAACCCCCTTGAATGGACAAACATGCTTTCTTAAACAACTATTTACATTCCTTCGGTTGATCTTATGAAAGAAATTGATCATCGTATTAATAATATGTGACATGAAGTGACATGTTTTAAACAGCCAGTGTTTTTTTTGTGTGTGTTTGCAACAAATATTTATTGAAGTTAATCAGATGCAGGCTGCATTTATTCCTAAAGATGACTTTGAGTAAACTATGAAGTCAGTATATTAAGCACGTATATGTGTGTGTGTGTGTCTTCAGAATACAGTCTGAACATCGCATTATCTGTATAATGGGATAAACACACACAACACACACAAACACACACAGAAGCAAGTGGACCGTGTGTGTGTGTGTGTGTGCGAGGAGAGAGCGAAAGCAGGTCAAACACTAGAGGAATGTGATGTCACTGTGATGGGAATGCAAGTGGAGGAAATGCAGAAAGGTCTAGAAGTGATCTACTTAACAGGCATGAGATTCATACTGCATTTAGCAGACTCTTACATACATTCTACTGAAGAAGGATAGACTACAGGATGTTTGTGTGTGTGCGTGTGTGTGTGTGTGTGTGTGTGTGTGCGTGTGTGTGTACGTACCTGGGGTCTCGGGGGCTGTTGGGGCGGCTGCTTGAGCGCAATTTACTGTCACTGCCCCCTGCTGGACGCTCAGGAACAGTGAGAGGACTCCCTCTATCTCGTCTGGAGGGGAAGAGAGAGATATACATGTGAGAAAGACATACAGAGAGAAAGAAATCATCTGTTTTTCCACCTCCAGTGGAAGGAGTGGAAGTGTCTTAAGTGTAAAAATTAACAAAAAAAATATTTTAAAAACTGTACTTCTGGCTTTGAGGACATATTTTACCAAATATATGTGGCATGACAAATACGTGCTTTAATTGCGTCTATACCATAACGATGTTGAATTCTTGATTCTGATTGGTTGATTAATTTTCTCAAACATCAGCTCTGACAGTATTTCTAGCCGCAAGGCAAATCACACGTTTATATTAATGCGCTTGTTTTAATAATTAATAACTAATAAAAGCTGTTCATTCAACATTTATGGAAGGAGTCTCCAGTGTCAGTGGTAAAGCTGTAACTTTAAGCTGTCCACCACACAGGAAAGTTTTCAGGACATAGCAGCATTTTTAAATGAACTTATTAACTTCAAGATAAAGTAAAGAGACCACGATGGAGCAACTTCATAGCTGCTATAATTTAAACAAAAACAGGAACTTGTTTTGTGGAAATATGAAACAAATATGATGCATCGACCTTTAATAAAAAAAATTGCTGTGGTATATGAGGAATAAAACAATTCAGAATTTGCGGTTATAATAAATTAATCATCTTTAGTGGTGGAATAAGGTTATGAGAGAAAGACGAGTCCATGACCTATGCCTTCTGACAAGTGCTTTATGGTACAGAGAGAGGACTGGATGAGAGTTGATTTGCTATTATCACCATCATTAATATAATCATCGATGAAGCTATAGGATTAGGATGTCTTCGACCTCTATACCTGAGGTCATCGGGCGAGGGCTCCTGAGTGATCCCATTGGTCTGTCCTGGGCTGTGGGCGGGGCTGTTCTCTGGGCTCAGCTCTTCCTTGGCGCCGTTCTGTGCTGGGAGCTCGAGAAAGCTCCTGGACTCCTCCCACTGCTGCGCTGCATTACGGATGGCCAGGCGTCGCTTCTCCTGGGTGCAGGAAAAAAAGGAAACAGGAATATCACAGTTCAACCACAGCCTTTTCAAAGTTTTTCTGAATAGCAGCGTTCAAATGATGGGATGAAACGCAGCTCATCCTGGCCACCGGAAAACACCTGGACAAGCAGAACTTCTGGGTTAAATTACCTGCGTCAGAGGTAACAGCTGGAACTGATCAGCTGAGATGGGAACCGGTTTAATGGGCTAAAGCGACTCCTTCTGCTTTCTCACATCTACTGTACAGAATGGTACCTGAAGTACTTCCTCAGAACCTCATTCACCTTGTACAGCTCTATATATGGTCACGAAGCAGCTTTACAGAAATCAGACAGTAGATTTAGATCCCTGATGAGCAAGCCAGAGACAAGAGTGGCAAAAAAAAAACTCCCTGAGATGACATGAGGAAGAAACCGTGATAGGAACCAGACTCTTCTGAGCGATACCAGATAGCTGGATTTTGTGCCAGAAGGATGAAATAAGAAGTTTTAGGAGGTTTCTACTAAGATACACACTATGACACTATCAGCGATGACACCTGACTGGTAATAGGTTAGGATGGTAGATTGCATAATGTTACTGAGTTTAGCTACTCAGCCAGTCAAGCAGGCAAAGAATATTCTTCCTAATATTCTTCCTTTTTTCATAATATTTCAAATAATACAATTATTATTATTATTATTCATAGTAGTAGTAGTATTGTTGTTGTTGTTGTTGTTGTTGTTGTTTTCTATTTCTTTCTTTTCCTTTTCTTTCCTTCTTCTCTCTTACTTTCTTAGGTGTTGCTTTATTTGTCCAGAAAATAGGTAACTTTATTTTTTGATTTCTATATTATTTATATATTTCCCTAAACAAAGTTTTAATGATATTATGTACTGTATATTTATTATTTATATAAATAAGTCCTTATTCCAACATCCTAATCATTCTCCAGAGAGGGGTAGCGGTGACACGTTGCTTATATTATTAATGTTTTTTTTGTTTTTTTATTAATATAATAACTTAGATTCTTTAACAATGTTAAACGTTAAACATATTTTACAGATATTACATACTTATTCTTGTACTGCTGTCAAGTTATGTTTTGTTTTTTTATTGCTGATTACACAACATTTATTTATTTATTTATTTTTTTTAATTGTAGTTATTTATTCATCATTTTGGTCCCTGGGTGACTCGTGGTTAGGCCCCGATGCTCTCGCCGCCGCGGCCCGGGACCGATTCCCAGCCACTGGGGTTGCACAAGACAGCGAACTCTCCGTGCCAGTCCCAAGGCTGGATAAACCTGGGGAGGGTTGCGTCAGGAAAGGCTCTAAGGACAATATATTTTTTCATGTCTCCTTTTTTCTGTATTAACTTATTCATCCAACTTTCCTTTTTTACCTCCCTCTCAGAGTGGCTTTAATAGTCCATGATAATGTAACTTTATTTATTGTTAACAAGTCCTTTAACACGAGACGTATTCGAACTACAATTTCACAATTTGGGGTATTGACCATGAAGTGGACTGAAATTAGTAGGCACCCTTAAAGTGTGACTCGACCACTTCACACGTGTGTGGCAGCTTTGCACGTAATAAAACGTGTGAAACGCAAAATGTGGGCCGCATTGTTTGTGATCCATAACATGAAGGTGAAAATAAGGCTTAAGATGATGCTGTTGGTGCCTGGGGCTCTGGCAGATATTTTTGGTATCTTTCTGACCCATTTTGGTGGTCACAGATTTTTTTTTGGCAGATTTTAGCAACACACAAACCGAGTTCAGCCGCACCTACACACAACACAGCCCTGCCATTTTAATTTCTCCTTTACACTTCCACTGATATCCGCATTGAGCTTTATTAGACTGATGCGATTGCTTCGTGATATCTTTCCAACATTCTGGTACGTTCTGTTTCCACATTTCTGCACAGGAACGAAACAGCAGTCGCTGAGCTGTCAGATGGCACAGGAAATGGCGGTGCGAAACACTAGCTCTGGAACCCGTGTGAGAAAGACGGGATTACTGGAAAATGAGAAAATCACAGGCCTGGCTTCATGTGCCCATGACAGTGAGCATCACTGTACAGTCAAAGTGAGATATTAGATGGTTTAATGAATCAAAAACACTAACACGGTTAATATAGACGCTCTTTTAGTTCTAATCTCAGTGATCTGTCAGCGGCTCTTTCTATCTTTTATGACGTATTACCCATGATGCAATTCTCAACATAGAGGAACTAGATGCTTCTTTTTGCCCCTTATTAAGTTTCTCCTCAACCAGGTATGGAATGTGCCACTCCCACACACACACACACACACACAGTAATAATACATGAAGGAGGTAACGTTTTATCAGGGATTAGCTGGCTTCGATTACACAGAAACCATCAACTCCTACTGGTCTCTCCCACCTCTTCTCTTTCCCACTCCCCACCCATGGGCACAGACATGAACGAAAACAAATAAATCACACACACTACACAAACACTCAAGACTCTGCCAGTTCTTTGGCTAAAGCTAAATTAAGGAGCAGAAAAAAACTCTAAAACTGAAGATCTGTCACAACATGTTTCTGCATTGTTTTCTGTTTGTGTTTTTCTGAAAGGAGTCTCCGGCGTTTGTAACGGTCAGGAGAAAAGACCTCAGAATCGACAACCTGCTTGCTGCATTTACAGCAAGCTGCATTTTTACCATGTTTTTCTTTTCCAAAACCATTACTGGACCCTCGAGTATCAGCTTATATCGATACCCATCTGATATTATTTTCTTGGAAGAAACAAATTAAAAACTTAAAAAAAGGTAAAAATTACAGGTATATATATATATAGGTATTTCCAATTAAAAAAACAAGAACTAATGTGTTCCATGGACATTGCGCAACATTAAATGCAACTATAAATGGATAAAAATGACATGTCCTTCTTTAATTAATAAAAGATTGTAATCCTTGGCAAATTGTTGTGGTATAAGGGGAATAAAACGCTTGCTCTTATTGGAAACTAATCACCTTCTGGGTGGTAAAGTATCACATCACTTAGTCATTAATGTTTTTTCCTATAACAGCATGCCCCATCAGGCTTTATTCCTCACCTAACAATGTGCTTCGAGGGAAAATTTCATAAAATTACAGTGTTGTTACCAAAGCACTCAGGGCCCTTTAGTGACTCATCTAATGAGCGTCCTCTTCCTCCCTGCGCGAGTCTAAAGAGCAGCCTGTCACTGCAGCAGCAGCAGGATCCCTGCTAAAGATACTATGCTACAATAGTCACAGAAAAGCGGACAAGAGCAATCCTTAAGAAATCAAACTGCAGGAAGTGCAAAGCAGAGTGACAGTATGTCTTGTGTCTACCTTGTGAGCAGCTTCAAACACCGAGAGCGCAAAGAAGAGTAGGAGGAAAGCGCGATTTTCTAAACGGCACGCAGACAGGAGGAGGACGTCTGCAAATCCAGAGACACTGTCTGTTCACAGCTACAGCAACATGTATACTACACATGGACAGAACACACAGGTTAGAAGGGCATGAAAAGAAGGTGATGTGTGCGTGTGTGTGCGTGTGTGTGTGTGTGTGTGTGTGTGTGTGTGTGTGCATCCAAGGACGTGAAGTGTATGATATGTTCAGTTGTCCTAGGTAAACATCTGGTCTGCAAAAGGAGAACACCAAGTAAAATCCCGTCTACCGTCCTGTGGTCTGAGCGTGCTCTCTGCCTCAATGAAAACCTATAACCTGCTTCTCAAATTTCAAATGTATGCAGTTATGATAATGTTGACATATGATTATCCAAAACATTGTTTCTTTCTTATACCACAGCACTGCTGAATTCTCAAATCCGACTGGTCAGAAGGGTTGGTTAATTTTCGTTAGCAGCCCAGCTCAGACAGCTGTAATTTAAGTCAAGGTTTATATTAACGCACTGATTCTAATATCTTATCATTTCTTTAGTAACGGCTTTCTTACACTGTGTGATTCCAGCCATCTTTTACGACATACGTACGAGATGATCCAAATAATATCTTGGCACAATTCTATAACAGGCAGTGCCAATCGTACACAATAAGGACCGTATAATATGCTACTTCTAGGATCTTCCAACACGGTGTCGGTCATGCGGCGTTGCGTCGACTGGTTCGTAGCTCTTCGACTAGAAAGCATAAACTTCCCGGAAGCATTCCTTTCTGTCCTGCTGTGATAGAACTGTGATGAGACATTATAGAGACATTCTCCCTGCTGCCACAATTCATCACACCGCTCTTCTTTTAAATCCCACCTGCTTTGTTCATGTTTCGCCATCACCACTACTGTGAACGTAGCTGTCCCGTGAGTTTTGTGTGATCCTGCGAGAAAGGTGTCGGGAGTTCTGTGTGATAGAAAAATATCAGCGAGAATCAAGGGGAAGGTGAACGAGACAGTGGTGA
>CM074950.1:3981523-3998794 GCA_037577455.1 Pangasius macronema | reverse complement strand
CCCTGAAGGGAAAAGCCGAAAGAAGAAGAAGAAGAAGAAGAAGAAGAAGAAGAAGAAGAAGAAGAAGAAGAAGAACTAGAAGAAGATATTGCAGCAACCTGCTGACGATTACAAGTTTTTATTTATTAAAGAACGACACATACTTTTTGTCCGTTTACAGCTACATTGAATGTTGAGGAGCATCCATGAATCAAGTTCCTGTTCTCACTTACACTACTGCAGCTATAAATAATAATTTCTTCACCAGAATTGCTCTTTTTCTCTGTCTAAAAGTCAACAAGACAAAAAAAACACAGCTGGTCAAACAGCATAAAGCGCAAAAAGTCCTGAAGACATTCCCAAGGCACAGCTTTACCTCTGACTGTTACACAGAGCTAATACTAGCGACTCCTTCCATAAACGTTAAACATCTCCTCAAAGAAAACTTCACCATATCAATGATTATATTCTATATCAATGATTATAGTCTTTTCTTTTTAAATAACACGTCTTAACACGTTTATTGTCAGGCGTAGATTATGCGGAGTGTCTGCCAGACATGTCCCTGTGTAAGTTGTTACTATAGAAACAATAACGTTTTAGAACAAGTGCATTAGTATGAAGCAGTAATTCGCAGAAACCACACTCAGAGCCGTGATTATCTTATTACATGCTTTTTATCTGCCGTATTTGCATCTGCTCAGAGTCACTGAAAGGCCCTTATGAATAACTGTTTATTATTCTCGTGTGTGAGCCGCTGCACTACCTCTGCCTTTACACTATATAATTATACCTCCATCTGGAATTTCTGTAATATGTTTTTGTCCTTAATATTTATCTAGAACTGTCTATACTATCTTTTTATATATATACATGGATTTTTCACTGTTGGTCACTCTCCTGCACTTTAGTATTGCAACTCCATCTAGATGTCGTATCGTGGTCTGTATGTTACACAAGGGAGCTGAGTGCCTGTGAGAAACGCACCTCTAAATCACCCTGTAAACACACACACCACAGAAGTTCATGTCACATCGTACCGGTCGAGGTCCAGTCTGTCCAGGATGACGGGATAATCGTTCCTACAGTAGAAGGCCGCTGGAAAACCCGGAGCAGATCTGTCCTTCAGTGCCACTGAATCACCTGGAGGAGGAGACATTACAATGTCTTTGACACAGTGTGTGTTAAACCCTTTAATGACCACATGCGCTGCTGAATTGGCGAAAGTCAGAAAGTGTTGATTAATTTTCTACAACAGCAGCAAGTTTCAGATTACATTATCATTTCTATAGTAACATATTACACGGGGACTTGAATGACGGATGCTGCTCATAAATAGGTTTTTGAAAACGTGTAATTGTTAGGACAGAGGAAACAGGAAAGATGCAGTTTTTTTGTTGTTGTCATATTAACTTCTACAGAGAGAAAAAAGAAACACTGATGAGGAAATGACTGCTTATCGCTGCTATAAAGTTAGTGAGAACTTCTTTTGTTGATGTTTCACAACATTAAGTGTAACTATAAATGGATAAAATGTACAATGTGTCGTTTAATATAGATACATTTTAATCGTTGTCAATATGTTGTGGTATAAAAATAATAAAACGCTTCACAGTGTGCTGTTATAGGAATATAATTAGATTCTGGGTGTTAATGGTAACGCTGCAGCTTCATCACGGGACCCTGTCCTTGATTATTTTCCTATAAAGGCATGTAGCAGAGTGTTTTACTCCTTACTTACGACTTATGCTCAGAGTCAAAAGACTCAAATCAACCCAAAATATAGTTATAGAAATTTTTCCTTCATAAGTAGTAGATATTTATAATATCATGGTATTCTGTGTTGTCATTTAGAAGCAGGTTATTAAGAGATTTTACTAAATAAGTAACTGTTTCTCTGAAATCAGGAGCCATCCTATACTACGTTGCGCAATTCAGTTATAATGAACGCATGCTACACAGGAAGGATGACTGCTTCTGTTTCCAGAGAACGTGGTTTTTCACACGCTCTCACCGACTGTGTTTAAAATGGCAGGGCCCTTGCTGTGTGCGTAGGTGAGCTCTGCGCTGTGGTTGACCCGCTTTGCTTTCGCCCTCTTGACAGTCACTGGAGGGGGCATTAGAGCACGCTCCGCCCCCGTGAACTCTTTCCCAAAAGCCAGTACTGGCGTGTGGAGGGTTCTACCATACATGGCCAACCTGCAATCTGCACAAAAGGCATGTGTTAAGAAGAGTAAACTAGAAAGCCACTTATAACATGTAACACCAGCAGTGCTTGAGATTATTTTCATAATAGTAATGTGCTTTTTAATGGTTGCTTTGAGCGAGTGCTGGTCTGCTTATACCTTGCCTCGATGGATTGGCTCTCAAAACGTCCACGTCGGATTTTGTGAGGTCTTTCGGCAACCGTATGTCAAGCTGCGGAGTAAATAAAGTGGTGTGTGTTTGTGTGTGTGTCAGCAAGGACAAGATTTATATGATTATTATGAACCACTGCCTTTCTCACAGTCTAGATAACACTAGATAACGGGTCGACATACAGGCCTGGGTATGGCTTTCTCTGGCAGTAAGGATTTCACCGCTGCTAAATGCATCTTGTAGCTGTTTATCTGTAGACATTCATGAACGAAAAAGCAGTCAGATACACCTGCATACAAATATTCAGTTACTAGATAAACAGTAAAGCGTTCAACTGCATAACAACAGCCTGTATTTAACCCTTGTGTCCTATTAATATCAATTAATATCAATTAATGTTTTGTACAAAAATAAAACATACAGCTGGATTCACTCAATGCTACATTCACTGTATGCCTTATTAGCACTCATACCTTTTGGCCAGAGCATTCTCGGGCATGAGGAGTGGTTTTGTGCGTCTTTACTGTTTCCCAAAAACAGTCATTTCAAACATTATCATCTATTTCAGCTTCCCAAAGTCAATATGACCCGTGAACAGTAGGCCTATTGCTAATTAGTCACCAGAACACAATGAATAAACTGCCTAATTTAGGAAGATTTCTGGGGAAAGAATGTATGCAGCCTGATTGTTTTGGAGAAATAAAAGACCATGTGGGAATAATTGGCACAAACAATAGTTTGGTGAGATGATGTCGGCTGTTGCTCATATTGTTCATTTCTGTGACTCTGACTCAGCTTTTTGACTCATGTTCAGCCCTTTGGCACCTGTTGCCTTTTTTCTTTTCCTTTTTTTCATTCTTTCATTCTTTTTTTTTTTTACCGTGGGTGTAAGAAATTGTCCTTGGGTGTCGTCGTGTCCCTTCTGTTTCTGAGCCCTCATGTCCACTGAAAAAATAAAAGAAATAAAAATAATATAAATTACACTTAGCTTGCTAGCTTCGGGTCTGAACTCAAGCCAGTGGAGTTTTCGTGTTTATTGAAATATTTATTCGCTTTAAATTCGTGTTCATGTCGCTAAAACCATAACGATAAATCTTATTTACGTATAATTATGATTTTTTTTTTTTTTAAATCACACGAAAGCTGTCAATGTTATCGTTATAAGCAAAGCAGCACTTCTGTTTATTTACACTTCGTCTCCTTAGTAACCAACATTAATGTATTAGTTACGGTCACTTCCTGTGTCACTTGAGAAATGTTCCGTATAGAAGTACCGGACGCAATAGGTGGTTCCGGAAGAGGGTTCTTTTGAGGGCGTTTGTTTTGTTAAAATATTTTCATTATCTTTCCGTATTTAGGACTGCAGTCAGTTGCCACTGACTTTTTAAATGGGTGTGCATACGAACTTTAAATAAGTCTGATTACTCATCTTAATTACAAATGACTGTAAATTTGTTTACATGGAATAGGCTACACTGGTATTTCCACTCGTGCTGTGTCCTGTTATTAGCAATGTGTATTGAAGTTAATTTGATGGTATACATACTTATCCTGCCAAGAAGCTAGATGTACTCATTCACAGAGTTCATCCTGGTATTATAGGACTGTGTATGTGCTTATAGGAGTGATCATGAGAGAGAGAGAGAGAGAGAGAGAGAGAGAGAATTTTCAGACAATCAAAACAGAGACAGGAAATTTATCATGCACCTTATCATGCAGAGAATACAATAAATTTCTCATAAATGTCCATTAGACGAGTTTACATTTGCATTTTGTAGGTCTTGACCCTTGCCAAGTTGAAGGATAAGAGTACTCGCTCATCATTGTGGAAAAAGGAGAAATAAACACTCAATTAGCAACCAGATTTCCCTTTGGGGATCACTAAAGTACACCAATCCATCTGACCATCCATCCATCCATCCATCCATCCATCCATCTATCTATCTATCTGTCTGTCTGTCTGTCTGTCTGTCTGGTGAACTATAGTACAAGGCTATATTGTTATTTACACCGCAGCGCTGTTGAATTTGTGAATCTGATTGGTCAGAAGGTTTTGATTCCTTTTCTATATCAGCAGCTCTGACCGTAGTTGCAGCTGTCACTCAAATGACAGGCTACATTTATATTAATGTGTTCATTCTAATATGATCCTTTCCATAGTAACAGCTCGTTTACTGGGACTTGTACTGAAGATGATCAACATAATTGAAGTCTAATAATAAAAAAACAAAAGCATACAGTGTAGTAAGGTGAAGTTTTCTCTAAGGAGTCTACAGTGTCAGAACTGCTCTGTCACAGGAAAGTCTTCAGGACAGAGGAGTTTGTGCTTTCTGATTTCTTGGTAACAAACTGTGTGTGGATGTTTTTTTAAGAAGAGTCTAAGAAGAGAGGGAACAACTATCTATAGCTGCTGTAACATAAGTGTTAATAGGAACTAACTTGTCTCAAAGATGTTTCACAACATTAAATGTAATTATACAGTTAAACAATATGACATGTTCATTACTAAATTGAAAACTGCAATCATTTGCAAATTGCTGTGGTATAATAAGAATAAAAGACTTCATGATGTGCTGTTATTGGAACATAATCAACTTTTGGGTGGTACCTCAGCTTCGCACCACCCCGTCATTACAACAGCACATCCTGAACTGTTTTATTCCTTACATTTTGCCAATATAATGACAAATAAATTGCATGTTATTGTGCTTTTGCTGTTCCTAGAATATGCTTAGAATAACTACCCACAAGCCTAGTTATTGATTAGCCACTGCTTCTATTTGTGCATTACACATGAGGACTTGTTCTGTCTTAACTCTCCAGGGTGCAGGAGTCTGTCTATAAATATCCTGACTGAGTCAGAGGCAGGGAGGGAGGTGCGGCGCTGCAACATGTATCCAAGCTGCACGCCATCAAATGGAGGATTTAAACACAAAGGAGAAAAGGCACGGCCGAAGAAGGTCAGAAAAACACACCAAGAACAAGCCAAACGGCTGAAGCAGTAAGCATGTGCAAGAGCAGCCCATGAGCACAAAAACACAATGATGTCATTAGCTTGCATGTGGACTGGTGCTGGGTCACAAGCAATCCATCTCTCTAGATGAGCTGACTGAGAGGCCAAGTCAGCTCACTGACAGCATGTATAGATGAACATAAGGCATTAACAAAGTGCCTAATTGTCTTTGTCGAGAGCAATACAATGATGCTTGTCACATTTCTAAATGGCATGCAGACAAAAAAAAACATGACTGCCTTTTATTGCATGCAAATTCTCTTTCAAATGAACCCCCCTCTCCAGACATCCGTGTGTGTGTGCAGCAGCTTTGCTTTTGCACATCATCAGCATTCTCGTCACAGAGCTGAAGTGACGTCCCACTGGCTGCCTTCTTAAGTGTGCAGAAGGACTCGTCAATGACACACATCCGCTTGCAGTTTGAGCCATGGTACCAGTGGTGGCCCTTATAGATTCAGCCTGCATGATGTAGTTTATTTCAAATCATTTTTTGCAATACAAAGCTAGATCTTGCAGAAGGCTGCAATATGCAAATCACCGTTTCTACTGCATGCTGTGGCCTGATTTCTCCTGTTCCCGGTGTTGCCCTGGTTTACACTGATGCACCATTTTACCGTGCAAATATACTGCTGCATAAAATTAAGTGTGAATACTAAAAGAGAGAGGCTTATTTTTCTCCTTGCCCCAAAAGCAAATCCTATCACAGCCCCAGGGGAAAAGCTTCTTAACCAATTGGCATTAGAAGAAAAGTGGGTCGAACCGTTTAATTGCTGCAGCTACTGCCTCTTAATTGCTAAATTGCATTCAGGTGAAATTTGCAGAAGCTTATAAGCTATATAAGTCATTTGCAGAAACATAAACTGTCGGGCTCCTTTAATCGTACAAGCAAAAACAAAGAGCAAAGAAAAAAAAATCTACAGTAACAATAAAAACAAAAACAACAATAACAATAATAACAGCAACAACAGCGATGCAGGTTTTAGTGAACGCCTTCTTGCGTTTTCTCTCCTTCCTGCTTCCTCCTTCTTGGCTCCAGCTCGCATTTCGGTGGTGGGTTGGGGGAGATGAGTGCGGAGGCTCTCCGTGGCCCAATCGTGGCGCTCCTTTCGCGCGCAGAAAGCCTCTTATTGCGCACGAGGAAGTGACAGCGCGAGGCGACTCCCGTCCTCGCGGTCGCGTCTCGCTCGCCGCTGCTCCTGCGCCCTCCGCCGCCGCCGCTCCTCCTCCTCCTGCTGCTGCTGCTGCTGCTCCGGCGGACGGCTCGGGCTTTCCGTGGCGCCGAATCCGGGAAGCCGCGGGGCTCGTCTTGGCGGCTCCGGTCGTCATTTCCGAGCGCCGGTGCCGAGAAGCGCGAAGCTCGCTTTCGCCGTGCGATCATCCGGGAGGTGTTGCCGAGGACACAGAAGCACCGTGTAGAGCGCGCCGGTCCGCTACGGTCATGAGCGCGGCTACGGAGCTGCCGAACCCGGTGGAGGTCGTGGGCGCCGCCGCGGGCTTCGCGGACCAACGCCTGCGCGAGATGGGGACTCCGGTAACCATAACCGTGGCCATCCAGGCGGCGGAGGACGAGGAGCCCGACGAAGAGGAAACGATCAACAGCGAAGACGAAATTGTGAGGCACGAGAAATCGAGGTTTGTGAGTTTAAACAATCTTTTATTTCAGTTTTAGTATAACGCTTTTGTACAATAGACAGCCACAAAGAACTGTAGCAGTCCTGTCTGTACTGTTTGAATGAGTGTTTTGTATATTGTTCTAATTTGCATTGCACATGCAAAAACCTTTTCCAAAACAAAGCTAACGTTATTTACGCATTGCGTAATTAGACTACTAGCCTACAGACTTCTATCGCTTAACATAACCTAATATCATGTCTTGTATCAGGTTATTATGCGACTAGTGTGTTACATAGCCCTCGGACTAAACTTGGTCTATAATTATTGTCCCTGACTAAAACTTATGGCACAGCAAATAACTGAGCACCTGTAAACCGTGCCTTGCTGACGTCACCGTCGGGAATGGTACCAGACCTGTTGCTCCAATTCCCCCTTTGCGTCATCAGGCCTGGGTTATTTACTGTCCTCCGCCTTACTGACCGCAGTAAACACACCGGCTTGTGTAGGATATTGACATTTTTATGGCCAGTGCTTCTGCTTGTTTCATTGTGATTCTGTTGCCCTTTTTTAGAATTGCATTTTCTCCACCCAAACACAGCCAGCTCACCTTTAACAGTTTGACAAGCATGTAATGAGGTTAAAGAAATGGGTGTGTGGGTGCAGAGCAAGCACTAAAATCTGAAGTCAGTGAGCAGGATTGGGAAACGGCTTCAAAAAGCACTACCTCATTCCACAGCGAACCGTTTTGGCAAGTTGTCACAAGTTTTCTGGGTTGCTTGTGGAGCACAGCATGGGGCTACATCTAATAACTGGCTTCATAGTGGCTATATAACGTGCCATATTGATTGTATAATACAGTATTGTATGTATTTGGGTCTTGTGTGATTCATCTGAGGATGCATTCTGGTGTGGTGTGTGTGTTTTTTTTTTTTAAATGTCTGGCATATGATGGTCATTGTTTGAGGAAGCTTTTTAACTCTGAAGGGTTTCCCTCCTGCCATTCACTCGATGAACGTGGTGAATGTTTTCACTTGTCTACACCCAGCTTTTAAAGAGCGTAGGTGTCCACAGAAAGCCAATGAGTCATCAGTTTTAATTTGATTCCTGGCACTTATTCCAAACCATCAAGCAGGCAACTGGTGTAATCATGAGCAGGCCTTTTTTTTAAAATTGCAAGCTGATGGAGGAAAGATTGAAGTGCTGATTTGTTTTGAGTGCATGCTCCCCTGTTGTGGCACATCACTGAAGGCTCCTGGTAAGATCATGTTCTCAAGATCACTTGGCAGCCACGATACTGTCAGATGGAGAAGGCTGGACTTTTGATGGCCTGTGTACAAAAATCCCTAGTGCTTACTACAGACTAGAGTCTCGCTGTGTTTCAGAAGACATGGTGGTAAAAACCTAACCGTTATTTTCTTTCTTCCTCAGCGGCGCTGGCACAAGTGGTGGAGAGCTGGAGGAGGAGAGCTGGCAGCCCCCGGACCCTGAACTTACCCAGAAGCTCATAGCTCAGATTGAGTACTACCTGTCCGATGAGAACCTGGAGCACGACGCCTTCCTGCTCAAGCACGTCCGGCGCAATAAGCTGGGCTTCGTCAGTGTCAAGCTGCTTACATCTTTCAAGAAGGTTGGTTCTGAGCACGGATCTGCTCTGAGAATCTATTACTGCATCCAGGAGAACTGTTGCGTAAGCTGTCACTTTGGCGTATGAATCATGTGTTCAAGAAATGCTGCTTCTCTGAAGTGCAGCCTTTGATCGAACAAAATGCTTGCCATCTTCCTCGCTTTCCAGTGGCACTGATTGGCATTTTTATTTTAATATAAATAAAACCGTATCTTAAATGTCCAGGGCCATAATCCATAGTTTAACTTCAAGTTTTCTATAAAAACCTTTATTTTACACTAACTGTATTTGTCCTAGTTAAAGGGGTATTGGAGTTGCAAATGCTGTACCCTCATAGACAGCTGTAGCATCTCTTGTACAATACAGGAGCTCGAACTGCTGCAGAAGCAGTTCTGGTTACTTATCTCTTGCAACGTTCATTCTGACTTCCCCTTATACATCCTGCTCCTGCTTATGTGATTCAAATCTCATATGGTTGACTGTACGGGAAGTTAATGGTTACAAAACTTGACAGAGGCTGGATTCATTACAGCATATCAAACGTGTGGAAAATTCACTAGATCTCTAATTCTCATTTGGGCCTAATTTAACCAATATAATAATTATGGCACAAGTGAGAAGAGGCTGTGGTAATTGGCAACCTCGTAGGTAATTGGTAATACTGTGTGGGATGTTCAGTGAAGAGGTTTTGCTAATCAACCTTTTTCATGATGTAGTACAGTTAAATGTGTGGTCTCTCTCTCAGGTAAAGCACTTGACAAGGGACTGGAGGACGACAGCATATGCGCTACGCCATTCCACCCTATTGGAGCTGAACGAAGAAGGTCGGAAAGTTCGCCGCAGGACGAGCGTGCCGGTGTTTGCCAGCGAGTCTCTGCCGAGCCGCATGCTGCTCTTGAGTGAGCTGCAGCGCTGGCCTGAACTAGGTGTGGCTTTGGCAGGTGGAGGCGGGGCTGGGGACGGGAGCCCTGGGGCGAATCCAGCCCAGCAGGAGCGGCTCATGGAGCTTCTGCTCAAGGCCTTTGGTGCATATGGCCCGATTGCCTCGGTGCGCGTGCTGAAGCCTGGCAAAGACCTGCCACCTGATCTAAAGAAGCTGAGTGGGCGCTACTCGCAGCTGGGCACTGAGGAGTGTGCCATTGTTGAGTTTGAGGAGGTGGAGGCGGCTGTGAAGGCCCATGAGGCCTACACAGGCCAGCAGGGAGACGGGAAGGGCTCAATGGGGCTTAGGGTGGTGCTGATTGGCACCAAGCCACCTAAAAAGAAGGTACCCAAGGAGAGACAGCGGGAGGAGAACGGAAATGTGGGAGGAGGAATGCGCAAGAGCCGCTCGCTGAACAGCCGTGTGCGTGAGCTTCAGTATCATGGAGACGACTCTGCCTGCAGCTCCTCTGAAACGGAAAGCAACCCGACCTCGCCCCGCCTCGGCCGCAAGTCACGTTCATGTAACAAGCTGAGTCCTGGCGGCTTCCACTTAAGCCCGGCCGTGTCACCCCGCTCCAGCCCTTGGAACAGCCCACGAGCCAGCCCTTGTGCTCAACGTAAAGCACCTTCTAATGCCCGCTCACCCTTGGCCAGTGAGGGCAGGTTGAGCCCGGAGGCTGGGCGACGCTGGGCTGATTATTCCTCGGACAGCAGCTTGACTCCTTCAGGAAGCCCATGGGTGCAGCGCAGAAAGCAGGTGGCCAGTCAGGAGAGCAGCCCAGTGGGGAGCCCTATGCTGGGCAGAAAGATCCAGAACGCAGACGGCCTTCCCCCTGGCGTTGTGCGCCTGCCCAGGGGTCCGGATGGCACGCGTGGGTTTCATGCAGTCTTGGTGGCAGAACGGGGCAAAACTGCAGCCACTCAAACTTGACTTGAACCAGGGGGAGCCTCATGTCTCCTAAAACGGCAGCACTGAACTATAGCAGTGAGGTTTATGCATCGTACACCACACTGTCAACATGAAGTCATTCTGCAAAAATGGACCACTGATCTGTTGCACATCACTGTCTGTTTTTGTCTTTGTAATACCTTTTTTATATGGATATTTTTTTTGTTTTTGTTTTATATGGACATGAGTTGGTTTGGTATTACAAGAAAGGTATGAGTGCAAATGTCAAATCACTCCATACTGGATAAAATTAATCTTTTATTTTTGTGTTGATTGATGTGGACAGTGGTTTAGGCATGTGGATTTAATCACTTAATGCCTTGTTGCACCCAAAAAGCAGCAATGAAACTAATTTTGTGGCCATAGTTTCTTTCCTGGAATTAGGCTTGAATAGTAATCACTTAAGAAAATGGTTGTCCCTTGTTTATTTTAGGTTTTAATTTTCTTTTGAATTCTTTTCTGCCTTTTCTGGACTTTATTTTTGTTGTTCTTTTTAGAGATTACTATTTGAGCAGGGATGTGGTTCATAGAATTAGTCCTATCTGTTTCGTTCCAGTGTAGTCTGTAAGAGACGGGAGGTAGTGAGGCTCCAGCCTGGCTCCAGCGTGTAAATATGCTTTGCTTTTGCCTTTACAGTTGAGTGGAGGCAAAGTACTGCACATTTCATACTGTACAAAATAAATCATTGCAATGGCATTCATCTGGTGTTCATTGCCTCTTCTAAACTCCAAGCTGTGTTGCTCTGTGGCTTATTTGTATTCATTATGGTAATCTTGTTTTAAAAAGGAAGGGGAGAAAAAAGTAGCTCGGTGTGGTGCTTGGGGATCACCAGAGGCAGTTCATGATTTGTTCCATGCCGCTCATCACTCCAATTATAAACTTTGAATAATTGTTTGCTTAAAGCTACAATGAACATAATGTTGGATATTTATTGAGGAAATGGTGGGGAGGGCTTAATCCAAACTCTAACTTCAGCCTTTTCTATCCTTTCTTGGTAGACTTACAATCTTGCGTTGACCTGATTATTCCAAAATCAACACCGTAGGTTGCCAGTAGAAATGCTGCCTGGCTCGGTGCTGTTCAAACACCGAGCGTGCAGGGCTAAAATGCGGCACAGATGGATGGAGGTCTTATCAGGATCCGTCAAACGTGGGCTGAATCAGAAACACGCTGTGATCTTGCAAACCCCCAATTGTTCAGCTCCATTACTCCTGACTATCACGTATTCCCCACTGTGAAAAAAGGTACGCTTTAAAATTTTCTTGGCAACTGACCACAGGAGGGAAAAATAAAGCTTGCTGACCAGAACTTTTTTGGATCAGGTTGAAATGGGGTTAAAGATTGCAAGCATTTGTTTGAAAGGCACTTATGTAATGGATATGATTATGCTCATTAAAAAAAAAAAAGCTTAATCACTGGGGCTAGACTGCCATAATTGTACAATGTAGTTTTCATTTTCCTAATTTGCTAGTCAAATTAGCTAAATAACCCACAACATAAGATATCATATTAACAAATAATGACTACTGCCTTTTTATTCAAATAATGAAGTCTGACGTGGGTCATTTTCTGGACATATCCTACTCTCAGACTTAATCACGGAAGCTTAGAATGGTCATGGACAGTGTTGGTCTGCAGCCCTAGACTAGCTTTCTCCTCTTAAGAGTGCTAAGAGCAGAATGTACTAATAGCAGTGCTGTGATGTGATCTGAAAGCCTCTGTTCAATTCCACTTCCTGAAAGTCTTCTACCCACAGCCACCTTTCACTGCATCCTAGAGCACTGCTGTTGCATTGATGTTTGCTGGGATCTTTTTTGGGGGAGTATCTGTCCAGGTCTGTTTCTTGAAGCCTATCTGATGCGCCTTATATAAAACCCTTTGTTGGATCAGCAGGCAAAGCAAGCTGGCGTTCATACAGAAGAGAAACTTTTAGTGGGTGTAACTGCCCAGGCTAAAGGAGGTATTATTGTAGGTGCTTGTTATTTTGCCTCATGTTGCTTTAATTACAGCCATGGGCTAAAAAAAGGGACATTAGTGACCAGTACCTGTGGTGTCTTTCCCCCAAGCTACATGTTTGAATAGCTAATACATGGTTGTCTGTAAGACCGTTTCTGTTCTTCAAATACGTGAGCTCAAGCTTGTTCAACATGCTTGTCATGTTTCTTTCTCTTTTTTTCCAGGGGTGAAATGCAATTAATTCTCAAATGAAAATCAGAATCTCTCTGCTTAGATCAGATTCACAAACCTGGTCCTGAAGCAGGAAAAACAATAAAATGTGTGCAGGACCAGGACAGGGAACCTGTGGGTTGGATCATTAGCTAGAGTTCAGCACCTTCATTAAAAATAAATAAATGAATAAATAAAAATGAATGTTTTATCCATTCATAATGCATCAGTACTTGGCTCCACAAATCAAACTCAGTGTTCTAGATTGGAAAGCCAGCAGAAACTGAATTACAGATTGCAGCGTTTCCACTGGACTTCATCCATCAATTGTTTTAGTAAAACTGGGCTCCATTTATCAAACTGGATACAAACATTTCATAAATTACTTTCAAGAGTATTTACACAAGAAATCTGTTCATGCAGAAGAAAAATTGTACTAATGTTTTTTTTAAACCAGCAGGATCTTGCTTGTCTTTTCAAATCGCAGTAGCTCCTCGCCAGTCATACGATATTGAAGCTTTTCATGTGGAAAAACGTGAAATTGCATGTGAATACAAGTAAACACGTGGCATGATGTGAATAACGTGATCATGTGAAAAATAAACGTGACACTGACAAGTGAAGTCTCTAAAAACCACGTGAATTATCTTCTATATATTTATTTTTTTTAAATAAACATTTGCAGGTTGTGGGACTATTCCTGAAGGGCTGGAATGTCTTGTCTAAATGCTCATGTGAATGATTTATGAATAAAGTCTTTTTGTATCCAGCTTTAAAAAATGAGGCCCAATACATGGAGCTTTGGGAATCTTTATTTTAGTTGGAAATAATTAAGTCTTAGACTGTCTCAAAGGTGTAAAGTATCAGAACGTGAACGAATATAACACCCGAACAAAAAGAAAAATTTAGCCTGCTAGCCAAAAGTCGACGTAAGAGGAAAAAAAAATTACTTGGCAGAGGATTGTATTTTTTTCAATCTATCAGAAAGGGAGCTATCATCAGTGCCAAGTCTCTGCTTAATGAAATCACGATCTTGAACTCCAGGGTGGATGTAGGTGTGTGAAAGACGTTCACACGCTGACTTGAACCGAACCAAACCATTACTTCAAGATCAGTTCACAAAGCCATGACTTCAGATTTGTAGCACACCCACTCATCGCTCTCCTGCTCTAATTAGTCTCCGGCTCGAGTGGAGGTGTCATGGGGAGAAACTGATCATGGATCAGAGGCTGAGCCACAGGCAGCAGCAGACCCTCAGCATGTGGAGGAGAGAGTGGGAGTGAGCGAGTGGTGCTGATAGCAGGCGAGCTGACACTGTACTCACTGACGGCCCAGACTGAAGCATTTCCAATGAGGAGTGTTTAAACGGAAATGTCTTGGTCAGGTTGGATCTTCACTCTCACAGGTTACTGGGACTGAGGTGTATAACATTCTCCATATACACTCACCAGGCATCAGATTCCTGTTCTTGGCCCGTTTGCTTAAACGTTCAATGTGTTGTGTGTTCTGAGATGCTTTCCTGCTCACCGTGTTTGAAAAGAGTAGGTATTTATTTTACTGTATCTCTTTTCTCTGGCTATTCTCCTTTGAGCGCACAAAAAAACCCTAGACAGTCATCTGGTGTTTTTAGAGTTGTAACCATTGCAAGGCTCCAATCAGTATGTACTGAGTGAACATTTTAGGCAGCTGAGATGAATAATAGGATGTACGGAGCACCACTGAACAGGGTTTAGAACTGCCTGTGCTTGGGACCCAGATGGTACTGTATGGACTTGACCCAAAGAGCATGAAAATCAAGCCTCAAACTCTGCTTTTGAGGTGCTGCAGTCACCACAGCACATGAGCATGTCATGACTGCTTGACTCCTGCAAGAACAAAAAGGGAATTATCGATTTAATCCTCATTGCTGATGCATTAGGGACTATAATGTGTGAAGCACATATCTCACAGGAGGGCAATGTGGTGGACAGCATTGCAACCTCGCAGCTCCACGATCTCTGGAGCTCGGGTTAGTGTCTGCATGGATTTCCTCCGGGGTGTTTGCTTTCGTCCCACCTCCTACAAGCATGCCAATAGGTGAACTAGCTACAGTGAATTGCCCCTAGATGTGAATGATGAAATGGTTTCCCATCTACGGTGTATCCTGCCTTGCTCCCAGTGTCCCGGTATAGACTCCGGATCCACCAGCACCCTGAATATATCCGATTGCACGGTCTTGCAACAGTGGACCAAAAAACATTCTAAGCAATTGTCCTGCCAAGTTTTTCACACCTGAACATTTGTTGCAGAAAACAGAACACACTTTTATTTTAGATAGTTTATATTTGGATATTTACATTGTTCGTCGCCAAGTAGCTGGACTGTTACTTGTTTACCCGGCATCTTGAGAAGTATTCAAGGATTCAGAAGAACCAAACCAGAGAGTCTCTAGGTGAACGCTCTCTATACTGAAACAGACCAAACGCTTCAGTTTGTATCTTGTGCATCTCTGTGATCACAAGAATCCTCTCTCCAGGTGGTGTAGGCCCACTGGCATCAGATGGAGGAATAATGAATTATGGAGAGCGAGTGTCTCGTGAGACGCCGACTGAGAAGATCCAAAGTGTGTGCGGAATGCAGGAGGTGAAGCAGCCTTCACTTGGCACGCACAGATGTCCGCCTTCAGCTTTCCTTCCCGAACAGCAGCACTGGCACCATGCCAGCTTACAATGAGAAAGATTACAGCGTACAAGGCTGATATTTACAGGTCAGCACTAGATAAACATGAGCCCGGTTCACAATGTGGGCCCAACAGCTTAACATTATGCTCATAAGAGTTTCATATACTTAACATCCATTCTGTATTTTGCTCCAGAATGTTAGTCACCATTAATTTCTCCCAAGTACCAATATCTACTTTTCCATTTTGAGGTAATTACACTTCCTTCAGTGACTTCACAGACAATTTCCTTTACTCTAAGGCGAGGCTAAAGCTGGAAACAGTGTGTAAACTTGCACTAAATTCCTTTTGGGTTTTTTTCATTGCAGAAGAGAACGTGACATTGTTCAGGGTCTGATTTTTTACATGGTTTATTTCTATAATTACTCCCCATTCATGCATCATATGCACTTGGTCCTTTAAAACACGAATATATTTGCTTAGTGAAACCTAATGAACCTTAAGAACTGATAGTCATTTAACCATTTGCTGTTGTCAGGAGCTTATTTGGTCAAGAAAAAAGGACAATGAAATGAGAAAATAAATAGTGGTATAAATGCAATCGCTGCCTCGACAAACACATTACAACAAACACACAGGCTTAATGCGTAAGGCATGTCACACTGCACAACAGCGTAATGGCACACCTTGAGGTTTTTGTTTCTTTTAAACATTTAAAAAAAAAAAAGGCAAAATGAATCCAAGGGCACATTCCCAGGTGTCTTTTTTCCCCTCATTTTCTCAGTTACAACTAATTTTCCTGGCTGTTGAAGACTAAAAAAAAACACCTACGCACCTCTAAGATACAAAGTGGCATTACAGTTTGTCTCGGAGAGACTGAGGCAGAGGATCTTTCAGAGTCTTTTCGTATGGGAAATAAAATCTCACACACCTCTTCACGCGGCTCAGCACACACCGAGCGTGCGAGTTCTTCCTCATAACCGACGAGCTCTCTCATATGTGCACTAAGACTAGGGATCATGCAGACGGCTACGAAGTCATTCACCCGTGGCCATATTAAGCTACACCTTGTGTTTTACGTGAACACGATAATCATGTTTTCCTGTAGCCTAGTTTTGGTGAGAAAACCAGCTCAAGCTTAATCTCAGCTGAGTGTTCGCCATGTGTGTCTTCCAGTCCACTCTGAAATTCCCTTTATGTAAAAAAATAAACAAACAAACAGAAAAACAACGCCTATATAAAGTCACTTTACGTCTCAGATATAGAGAGATCCATCTGCAGGCCCCACGTAACCCACGGCGATGAGGAGGACGTCAATGAGGGTCCAGATGCCCAGTCCTCCGAAACTGAAGAGCTTGCCCAGTCCCTCTCTCCACTGACCCAGATAAAAGCGGTCGGCTCCAAACCCGCCCAGAGTGATGCTGCGTGAAACCGGGAGACATCTTCTTTTTCATCTTTCTCAAATCATCTTTCAAATTACATCCATATCAAATGCACTGTAGTTTTTATGCCATTGGACAAAAATGCAGGCAAATGATTCAACATTTACAAGTTCTGTATTAAATATATTAATAAAACTGTATTTGATGATAATGATAATAATAATAATAATAATAATCATAATAATAATAATAGATTACCTGAGCGTCAGTGCTGTGGACCACTTATATCCTCCAGTCCAGTTGCAGAAGAGTCGCTTCTGAAATTCCCTTTTTCCTGTTCAGACCAGACAGAGATGGACAAAATGTCCACGTTTTGCACTCAGATAAATACAGACACTTTACTGAGCCTACACTTCACTGTGCATGAATGAACATCAGTACATTAATAGGGATGTAACCAAATATGAACCTGTTATGAGTGCACACACAGTCGTGGCCTAATGGTCTGAGAGTCGGACTTGTAACATGAAGGTGAACCTGAAGGTGGTGGGTTCGAGTCTCGGGTCCGGCAGGGATTGTAGGTGGGGGAGTGAATGACCAGCG
>CM074950.1:3944839-3970785 GCA_037577455.1 Pangasius macronema | reverse complement strand
GTGTTTATTAAATGCTTTGAAAAAGGGTCACCTGTTTTTTTCCCTTTATTTTTTATGTGTAAAAGAAACGGACAGAAACATTTAGTCTGGAAATACTGCATGATTATGAAGGCATGCCTCAATGAATTCATACATGTCTGAAATATCTCTCTCTCTCTCTCTCTCTCTCTCTCTCTCTCACACACACACGCACACACACACACACACACACACACACACACACAAAAACAGGAGAACTATTTCTGAAAATGGTTTATTCTTCATTATTCCCAGCAGTCATCAAACGTTTACTTCACTTCTTCCCCCATCATCACATGTCACTCCATCAACCCTTCCATGTAACAGAACAATTTACAGCAACAGTCTGGGTGAAATTTACCACCTGTGTTCTTAAATTCAGTGAAACTGACAAAAAAAAAAAAGCATCACTGCAATGACATTTTGTCGAAACAATTTGCTGTATTCACAAGTGTTCAAGCCAAATGTCACCTCTACCAACTGCTTCCCACGTGTCTACAGAACTGTTCGGATTTCATACGATGCACTGAAAAAGAATCTTTCTTTCATTGTACATAACAGAAATTTCATTTACTTTCACTAATACATTCCATCTAATGCTGTTTTCCTCTTCGTTGAATTCTGTCCATCATCACATCCCACTTCCTATAACTGCGACTGCATTTCCTTTTACGGTTTGTCCTGTTTTTGTCTGTTCCGCCTGATGACCTGATCCCAATCCAAAGAAAAAGCCTCTCCCCACTTCCTCTTATTCCTTACTTAGGAACTAGTGTTTAATAAGTGAGTCTAGGGGTGTTACGGTTTGAAATGTTCACAGTATGATAACCTAGTCTAAAAATATATCGATTTCACGGTATAACAAGCCGAGGAAACAAACAAACAAACAAACAAAAAAATCAAATTGAGTAATTGTTCTTCATCATTAGAAAGACAGTTCTGAGAAATGAGTTCTCCGTCACAGTCAGTATTTATCACGTTGTTGTTATAAACTGAAAGAGAGGAAGGTTTCCGAGGAAAAGCATTACGGAAAATCGAACCAGCCAAAAATCTAGTTGTTCGGTTTAGTTCTGGTCAGCAATGTCATGTTCCTCTGTGTGTTGTGCATGATGAAGTTAGGAACATGCTAGTAGTGTGACATCAGAGGTAGCAATATAGTGTTTACAGCAGCAGCAGCAGATTAAAGACAGCTGAAGGGTTTTCAGCGTAGCCGCGCTCTCTGCACCGGGAAACGGAGGCTGCTGTGAAATTTTAGTGCAGTCACAGCCGGACACAAAAAGAACGAGAACCACTGGGGTAAAGAAAGGAAATTGATTGGGCAAAAAACAAAACAAAACAAAAGAAACGTAGGTAAAATGGAAATTCAGTCACTCATACATAGCATCCGATCACACACAGTGACTAACAGTGAAAGCATGACACCGTAACACCCCTGGCCAGTCATTATCTTCTACCAAACAGCTGCTACTTGGGGGTTGGGTTGGGTGGGGGGTCGACGTAAGAGGCTTTTATTTAAATCTGAATTGGAATCAGGGCCGTATCTTTGTTCAGAACACCTCCTCGGCGTTCCTGCAGCGCGACTGTTTGAGCAGAGAGAGCCGAGCCAGAACCTCGGGCACCGTCAGCTCGCCGTGGACTTTGTTGTCCCTCGTGCGCACATTGACGCTGTTAGTCATCTTCTCCTTCTCACCGACCACTGCCAAGGGCAACATCAAAAGAGGGAAAAAAACAAATAATGCATAATGATTTCCATGTTAATTTCCACAGCTGCTCTGCAAGAGCAACAGTTGGCATAACAGCATCGCATGTTTTCATTTGCAAACAGACCGAAGATTCGTTCACAGCCAGAGAACGTACACACGTGTCAAAAAACAACAAAAAACATCACCCAATGAGCGAGTGGAGTGCTCTTGTACTTCTTTTACAATTTTCTAGACATAGACTAAGTGTATACATTTAAAGCAACAGATCTTTCGAGGTTCTAGGTAATACTCTAGAGGCTAGGAGGCTGTGGTAACACTCTTCCAGCCCTGAAATAAGCTCCGCCTCCTTAAGCTGGAGCTGTTCAGCTCTTCAGCTTAACTTTTAAAAAATTGAAGACTGTGAAATCAAACTTGTAGTGTTTACACAAGTGCTTAAAGTGAGCAGGTTACATTTAGGATTTTTATGTATAGCTATTCTTTAAATAGCTTTTTTAAACTTTCATTGAGTAGATCAGGTTCACTTCGGACCATGCCACATCCACAAAGCAGAGATAAACAAATAATCAAACCGACAGAATTTGGCTGTGGAGTGGTGATGACTTGTGCCTTTGAAAATATTTTAATCTGTAAATTGTTCACGTAATAGTATGATGTAGGACAATTACGTGAGGCCACAGAGACCATGCTTTACTTCATATAGAGCCGCTTGATTGTTATTAAAAACAATTTACTGTCGCAGTTTATTCTGTGGTGGTCGACTCCATGGCACCCTGTGGATCTTTATTTTTATTTTTTTTTTAAGAGAGTCAGGCCTTAATTCATAAAAATAGTTAGTTTATGATACTGCTAGTTATCAATGTACACATATGTGATGATAATAATAATAATAATAAAAAAAACGCCACATGATAAAGAGCAATGCCGTTCTCATTCTTCAACAACAAGCGTCTCTTGTTGGAGTTACAGTGTGCCAGAACCACCTCTGATCATTTCTTACCCAAAATGAAGTTGTACTGGGCCAGTTGAGCATTGCGGATTTTCTTGTTCAGAAGGCAGCCGGAGTCGAGGTCTGCGTCCGCCATGAAACCCGCCTCCACAAACTGCTTACACACCTACGATGGAACAGAGTCTTCTGCGGTGACTCATGCGACGCTCACAAAAGAATCTGCACCCACCTTTATCGAGCATCTTACATGTAGAATCACTGACCCTAGCATCAGCAGATCTCTGAAACTTTAACTGTATTTATCATGTTATACGCCAGCGTTGCTGCATGAGATAAATCTGACTGGTCAGAAAGTGTCGATTCATTTTTGTGTGTTCGTTCTGAATAATAATTGTTATCACTTCTATAATAATAACAGCTGATTCACAGGGAAGGAAGCTCCACACAATCTAAAACTAAAACAAAGAAAAAACGCCCAACTGTCGCTATGGTGAGGTTTTCTGTCTGGAGACGTTTAACATTTATGGAAGGAGTCTCCAGTGTCAGGGCTTTGTAAAGGTTAGTAAGTATTCCCAACAGTTGTGTTTTTAGTAACTACAGGAGAGAGGAAAAAGTGAGATTGGTGAGGGAATTACTTTTGTGAATATTCCTCAACATTAAATGTAACCGCAAGTGGATGAAAAGAATGATGTGGCATCCTGTAATTTGTAATAAATGACGATCTGTAAGAAAAAAATGTAATCAGTCTGCATCACATCATCCCATCGTTGATTATTTTCCTATTACAGCACACCTCTGAATGTATTCCTGATAGAAAACTCATTTTCCATTAAATCAGATGAGCACAGAATATTGCAGTGCAACACGTTAGTTATCCTGGATGCAGATTAAACCTCAGATAAAACGATTTTCTGAACTTCAGTCGAAGACTTAAGTCGCATATTTTTAAAACAAACAAAAAAACCCAAAAGACAGAGTAGCCTACCTTGCTGGCGTATTCTTCAAGGGATGGATTAACAGGCACTACCATGATCTGGCGAGGAGATATCCAGAGTGGCCTGAGGAAACATTAGGACCATGAGAGAAGCTCAGTGATGTTTAGACATGCTGCACGTTCCTAATAGTTACTTACACACTTACACACACAGCCTTAGCCTTTATGTTGTATATTTTAGAGCAGGTGCGTCCAATCTTATCCGGAAAGGGCCGGCGTGGCTGCAGGTTTTCATTCCGTCCAAGCAGAAGGCACACCCGAGTCTACTGAAAGCCGAGGTCGACCCATTAAACAGGTGGAATCAGGTGCGACTCTGAATCTAGCCAGAGAGGGCTGCGTCAGGAAGGGCATCCGGCGTAAAACGCTGCAGAATTTAATCATGTGAATTGTCAGTACTCCGAATTTCATACCGGATCGGTCGAGGCCCTGGTTAACAACAACCGGCATCGGCACCGTTGACCTACAGGGCGCCGGTGGAAATTGGGCTACTGTTGGTCGAAGATGGAGGTAATAAATGAGGATATGAAGCTAGTGGGTGCAAGTGTTGAGGATGCAGAAGATAGGGATAGGTGGAGAGTGATGATTCGCTGTGGCGACCCCTGAAGGGAAAAGCCGAAAGAAGAAGAAGAAGAAGAATCAGGTGCGACTTCTGCTTGACTGGAATGAAAACCCGCCCTGGCCCTTTGTGGATAAGATCAGACACCCCTGTTTTACAGTCTTCGTCTTTCCAAAACCGACCCCCAACCTATTCGTTGTGTTTCAAAACGTTGTCCTTTAGGGAAAAGGGGCGGGGCTTAGCAGCATCGTTTCGGCTGATGTGGCCATTTTCAAGGCCGTAAAACTGCAAACAGGCGCCTAAAACTAGCTAGACTCACTTAGCTACATGTAAAAAGTTCTCTCTAAAATTAAACATTTTAATAAATGTTATATATTTCAATAATGAAATATTTATAACAAGAAGAAAAACAAAAAGATTTTTATCAGTGGTTTACAGTGTGAGATGAAAGAAAGACAAAAATAAAAGAGCAAATAATGAGAATGCCACAAATACAAGCGGAAAATAATATAAAAATGTTTAATAAAATGTGCAAAAAAAATTAAAAAACTGAAGTATAATAAAAGAATATAAACGTTATAACATGAAAGTTATAAAAGTAAAAAGAAAATGATGTTTGTAGCAGTAAAATTAGTAACAGATGGAGCCTGACAAATGTTGAATATGTTTCAGATACTTCATTCGTAAAAACAAATCAAAAATCGCTGCACCATTCTTTATTAAATTCAGCACATTTGTTTTCATAGAAATAAAGTTATTACCATTTTCCAGCGTAGTTTTCAGTGAGAATGGCGATCATTCTCTCTACCGAGCCCAGGATAGCGCGGTGGATGATCACAGGCCTGGCTTTGTCGTCTCCGTCCTTCCTATAAGGGCGTTTG
The DNA here is from genome assembly GCA_037577455.1 of Pangasius macronema. NCBI lineage: Eukaryota > Metazoa > Chordata > Actinopteri > Siluriformes > Pangasiidae > Pangasius > Pangasius macronema. The sequence continues at coordinate 3,965,690 of CM074950.1, read as the reverse complement.
ATCACAGAGTTCATCAGTGAGAACGCAACTCCATAACACACTGTAAATGTACGAGGGTTAATCAGTGTGAGAACTGGGTCGCACTATTCACCCTATGTAAGATAAGTTGAAGCGAATAGGCAGCTGGAAGTCCAGCTGGATGGTGGCACACTGGTGATAACGCCCGATGGCATCTTTGATCTTGATATCAATCTGTAGCGGCAAACAAGACATTTTATAAATGATATAAAAGTGTTTGTCATCGCGTGATTCGTGATGTCGGCGTTGTCAGGGTCTCACCTTTGGCCCATAAAAAGCTCCATCGCCTGGGTTTAGCTTCCACGGTTCTCCAAACTCATTCAGGCTGTTCTCCAGTTGCTGCACGATACAGAGGTAAAGTCAGTGAATTTACTTTGAAGGGCTCTGGAGGAGAATTATCACTTGACTTTTTATAAAATTCAATTCAAGTTTATTTGTATAGTGCTTTTAATAATCGACATCGTCACAAAGCAGCTTTACAGAAATAAATACATAAATAAATAAATTCACTGGATATATTTCTACAACAAAAAGTAGGTGGCCTGTAAAATCTTCTCAGTCTTTACAGAAGTAAAGCTAACAGCAATTTGCTTTGAAGTTTTCTAGAGCACTATTATTGATTTTGAATTTTTGTAAAGTTAATTGAAAATAATTGTAAAATCTAGCACCTTCTCAGCCTGGTCCCACACGCCAATGTCGCCGAGGAACTTCTCTGGCCGGGTGGACAGATGCAGCTGGAAGGAGAAGCCGAAGACGTCGTAGACGCAGCGCAGGAAGTCCAGGCAGCCCTTCATCTCCGACTCGATCTGGAAAGAGAACAGCGCATCTACAAATTAAAATGCACAGTTTGTTTGTGTGAATGTCCTGAAACGTATACACAGAAAACCATTTTTCTGGAAAGGAATCCAGATGAAGGGAGTCTCTATGGTGCGGCTCCAGGGCTGAGTACCGTACCTGCTCCATGGTGCAGAAGATGTGGGCGTCGTCCTGCTGGAAACGGCGGACACGGGTGAGTCCCGTCAGTGTCCCTGAGAGTTCGTTACGATGCAGCACGCCAAAATCCGCCAGCCTCAGGGGAAGCTCCCTCCACGACCGGGGCCGGTGACAAAACATCAGACTGAGAGACAGAGAGAGAGAGAGAGAGAGAGAGAGAGAGGTAGAGTGAGAGAGAGAGGTAGAGAGAGAGAAAGAAAGAAAGAATGAAAGAGAGAGGTAGAGAGAGAGAGAGACAGCAGAAGTAGAGGGACAGAAACAGACAGAGAGGTAGAGAGATAGACTCACAGGGAAAGACCAAAAGAGAATGAGAGAAAGAGGAAAGTGGGGAAGAAAGAGAGAGAAAGACAGCAAGAAGTAGAGGGAGAGAAGGATAGATAGACAGAGGTTGAGAAAAAGAGACAAATAGAGGTAGCGAGATGCAGAGACAGAGAGACAGACAGAGAGAGAGGTAGAGAAAGAGACAGTGTGAAAGAGAGAGAGCGTGAGAGACAGACAGACAGAAAGAGAAAATTGCTATTTTTATTTTAAAAAAGTCATTTCAGTGCTTTGGCAAAACAGTGACTAGTGTAATCATCGTGCCATAATTGAATTGAATTGAATGAGAGAGAGAGCGAGAGAGAGAGAGAGAGAGAGAGAGATACAAGGTTAAAGACATGAGAGGAACCTTTATTATTATGATACTTTATAAATAGGAGTTAAAGTCAGTTTTAAGCCCGTTTTGGTGCGCTTCTGGAGCTGACACTCAGCCGCTGTGCTGAGATGTTCACATGTGGTCAGCTTATAAACATCTGCAACCTCAAACGGTTCAGAAAAACCACGAGCGTTCCCGGCTTTCGGAAAGTTTGGTTTGGCTGGTTCTTAGCAGCACTAAGAATTCACTTCAGAAGAATTCATAAGAATCATCCATTGTCATTATCAGCTGAAAAACTGTATTAGCATTTTTCAAAAAAAAAAAGAAAGAAAGAAAGAAAAAGAAAAGAAATCTCAAATTTCACATCTGGAACATGGGCTACAGCCATGAAGATCACCCCCCCGCTCTGAGAGCTGCAGGTTGTTAGGTTCATCCTACAGAAAAATCCCAAGCTGGAAATGATATGTGAAATAAAACAGACTGACTGAGGAAAAAACTGCAAAGTGTGGACGCTGTGCTAGTGAATGAACACCACAGGTATTTACTCCTCACCGCTGGAGTGTGTATGGCTTTACCAGTGTCCAGGGCAGTTCATGGGCTTGAGGGCAAAGATGTCCTGCTCCACGGGGAAGGAGAACATGTTCTCACTGTAGTGCTGCCAGTGGCCGGACGTCTCCCACAGCTTGCTGTTGTAGATGTTTGGAGATGCCACTTCCTGAAAACCTCTTCTCCAATACTCCTCCTGTACGTAGATCATACGCAGGATCAATCCTCCACAGGTTAAAGCGTTGACTGACAAAACACGGCTTCAAATATTAACCAGAAATTAAATGTAATCAATTTCCATGTACGCCAAAATAGTAGATTAGCCGATGTATTACTCGTTAGCTAAATGAAATAAATAAATAAATAAATAAATAAATAAAAAAGAAAGACAATCATATCTTGATCGACTGTTTTTTTTTTTTACTTATTAAAATTGATTTAACATTTATTTATTTAACACTACAAGTGAAAAAACATAGGAATATGTATCAAATATTTATAATTGCTAAATTATTATAACAAAACAATTATGAATCCTATTTTTTTCACTCATTTTAACTTAGAAATTGCTTAATTTTGCTTATTAATAGCACCTTTATTAATCTTAATATCCTTTTGCAAAATTATCAGAAAATTCAAAGACAGTTTCAAGCTTGAAATGAGTAAAAATGCTTAAAAAAATAATAATGCTGCCTATATTTAACATCTTCTCGCTTTCTCAGTTCAGTACGTTTACAGTACCACACATTTGTACATGGTGATGAGGTTTCGTAACAGTAACTGCACTGCTGCATATAAAATGGCCTGCAAGCTACAGAATAAACCGTTCCCAATAAACAGCTTAAGAGCCCACAAAGAAAAGCACATAAAGAGCTACATATGGTGTAGACGAGAATCTGCCAATCATACCCAGGAACGGTGTTATGTAACGCATACAGATGGTAATGTCTGAATGTGTGGAGCAGATTTACCCTGATGAACTCAGTGAGAGTGTTGTAGATGTAGGCTCCACGAGGGAGGAAAAAACAGCTGCCTGGACTCAGATCGTGAAAGAAGAACAACTCCTGATCCTGAATCACATCATCATCATCAGAGAGAGAGAGAGAGAGAGAGAGAGACAGAGAGAGAGAGAGAGAGAGAGAGATGGTAAAATACAACAGATTTTTTAATATGTTTATATTGAATCATTAACATATTTAGTCGTTCTGGTGCAAAACAAATGCGCAAAAGAGCAAGAACGTCTTTTCCCATTCATATGAGCATAGAAGTAGCGAAGACGTTGGAGTTACGGCAGAGACTCGGCTTGGCTAGCTGGCGAACGCGATGGTGTTGGTGGTATTAGCGTGAAAACTTAGGCTTTGAACAGAGTGCAGAGATGAGGAGGCGAGAATGCAGGACGGACGAAAGGACTAAAGCGCCGCTGCATTGCTCTCTTTGGATATATAGAGATTAAGTGAGGGCTAATGCTGAGGATAATACTGGTAATTTCTTCATCATCACAGTGAGCTGGCTAGCTTTTTGCTTACTGAGGGGTCCATGTTCCCCTCCACTTTGTAGCTTGAAAATTACCCAAGTCTGATCTCATTTAAAACAGTCAGTCGAACAGCATCATGGGTAACGTAGGATTAACTATTAACCGGAGTGAAAAACGGTACAACGTGAAATAAAAGTTTAGTTTAAAAAGTCAATTAAGAAAGTAATTCCATAATATCCTTCAATCTAGGATTTGATTGAAGTTCAGATGTTAATTATAAAGATGAATACCAAGATCATTCAGGGTGGACGGGAAGAAAAAGGGTTCAACGGTCACTTATGTTCAGTGGGAGGAGACGCGGTGCCAAAGTTTTTCATCTCCACAGGGAACAAGAGGTGACACATGGCATCAAATCTGCTCTCGACTCCCAAGACAAACTGTTCTCAGAGCCCTCCAACTTCAGGCCACTAGCGTATGGCAGCAGGGCAGAACACGACACTGCGCACCACAGAGACGATTAAACTCAACATTAAACCTGACCCTACTACAGTTTCTCATCACGTATACCTCTATAAGGACTGAGAGGGAACAGGAAGGCTTCTCCTGAGGAACCAGCTTGTCATCACGGGCTCGGTAGGAAGTGTCAATCACACGCTAATCGAGAATGCGACATAAGCGGAGCCTTAGCTTTTCACCGGGGTGGGTAGGGGCGGGTGAAAATTTATTCTGTGCATTTCCAAGATGCCGGTGCTTTGATCAGCTTTCTTCAAAGCGTGCAATCTCGAGACCATTAGATCCTATACTGCAATTCTCTCCTTCAATCAGCTTTCTCGCAGATTAAAGCAAGCACACGCTTATTATTTTGCTTTTAAAAATATGAGCTGTCATTCGGCTCAATTCAGCCCTCGTTCCAGCTCGGAGAAATGAACTTCATTTCCTCTCAGTAAACTTCGCTTTGCTCTGGTGGGCTGGCATTAAAAATAAAACTACACCTAATCATTTCACATGAATACGTTCAATTTAAAACTCCATGAGCCATCATTAAACAAAAAGCGCTGCCCCAGTCCACAGTGTGCTTCGTTTCTCTCTTGGATCACGCGCTGGCCAAGTGGAACGGAACAGGGAAATTTTGGATTGGACGCAAGCCCAAGTTTTAACTCATTTTCTCCAATCATTCCCAGGATACAGTGATGAAAAGCACTATATATATATATATATACACAAAGACAATTCCATATGATTTATAGCGACCAATAAGTAAGGAATAACCCACTGCAGCTACAGGAAAATAACCAGCAATGGAGTGATTTGTTGAAGAGTTACTGTTCCCATACTGAAATGGATTATTGATATAATCCAATTATGCTTTTTATTGGTTTATAGTTACATTTAATATTTAGGAACATCCTTGTCATGATACCGAGGAGTCATAATGTGCCAATCCTTAGTAATGAAGACTTGGCAGTAATCTTCAAACCTCTTCAAACGCTGACATGGACTGACACCTCTTTACGTAAATGTTTAAAAAAAACCAAAAAACAGAAAGCTGCACAGGATTAATATATTTTTCTTTTTTTTTATTTATATATAACAACACCACTTTACAAGTCTCATATTATGCAAACGTCTACTATGCAAGTCCCTGTGAATGAGCTGTTGCTATTTTTGATTCGCCTACTGTTCGAGCTGCTGTTAGAGGAAAATGATCCAATTATCTGATCGCTAATATAATGAGAACGTATTACCTTTATTCAGTACACAGCTCTTTTAAAATTAACCCTAAAACAGGACCCAGGCGATCTTGACTCTGCCTCACCTTTCCGATTTTTCGGTGGTCTCGGTTCTTGGCCTCTTCCTGAAAGCGCTCCCACTCCTTCAGCATCTTAGCGTCGGGGAAAGATATCCCGTAGATTCTCTGGAGCGTCTCCATGTCCGAGCGGCCTTCCCAGTACGTGGACGAGTTCTAGACAACGGCCGCAGCAAGATTAGCTGATTAGCTGTGTCTCTATACAGAACCACCAAGCAATAATCACTACACGCTTAGAGTAATTACGCTAAAATGTGTTGTGGCAACGAAGTACAGAAACGTTTTACAATCAGGTTATTCGCTGCATTATTTTACAGAATTGCTCGACAACTCGACACACACCTTATAGATCTTCAGTGCTTTGATCTTGCCGGTATGCCGCACGTGAGGGCCTCGGCACAGGTCAATGAGAGGGCCACATCTAACAATACAGAACCGTTCACAACCAGTTCAGCCCGGATCCTATTCAAAATGTCAAAAATAGTGCCAAGGGTTTCATTTACCTGTACACAGTGGTGGTAGGGGTGGTCACTTTTTCATTCAGGATACGACATTTGAACTTGTTGTACTGTGAAACAAAAGCAACACAAAAGATACATCTTCAAATACAAAGCAATAAAACCGCACGCTTATAGTCACATTTAATGTTGTGGAACATCCAAGAGACAAGTTCCTGTTATCACTTATGCTATAGCAGCAATAAACTAACTACCACTTACTCATGTTACAGATATTACTTGTCCTATTTTTACACACATCATTCCTCTTTACACTGCGGTAATTTGCCAAGAATTACAATTTTTTTTTTAACATTAAAAAGCACCACATTATTTTCTCTCTTTATAGTTACATTTAAAACTCGTCCGTCCTGCAGAGCTTTTGGAAAGACGTCCAGCTTTACCTCGGGCTGTTATAAAGCACCAACACTGGAGACTCTCTCCACAAACGCTAAATTAACCCATGATGTGCTTCAAAATTACTCTAAGAGCTGCTGTTTTTAATTAATCAACACCTTCTGACCAATCAGATTTGAGAACTAAAACTGTCTAAAAAAGTAGCATCAGTGCACACTGAAGAGAGAAAAAATGCTCACTGAATTTACTTCATTTAAACGTGTACATCGGTTCCACTTGAATGAAGCGAGTTACATTAACAGTTTGTTTTCGTACATCCAACGTGATTTGATCATTTATTTTCAAAAAAATAATAATAAACTCTGCAGTTTTCGCTGGTACTGTGAAGCAGCAACATTACCTGCTACGCTATTGATTAAAAACGTAATAATTTAATAGTATAGTCATTTCTTCCTGTCAGTGCCATCACTCTAAGGTAAAAGGATTATGTTAATATCACATCACATTCATTCTCTTTTCATAATTCAAAATAGTAATTAGAAAATTGTTTAAATGAAATTTAGTATAAGCAATGAAATCACGTTTTTGATGAGGAACTAATGATTTTGACGTAAACTATATAAGAGAGCGTATTAAGTCTGACCAATCACATGCTCCCTTTCTGTCGGTGCAGGCAGGTACTGGACCTGGGAAGGATTTTACCTTGAACATCTCCAGCAGTGTTTCCTTGCTAATCTCCAGTCTCTCGAATGGCTGCTTGTCCTTCATGATGCCCTTACAGAGTGCTTCCAGATCTCCAAACTCCGTGCTCGACACTCCTCTACCCGAAACAAAACAACATCCACCATTTACTTTTTTACTGCGTTCAACTGCCACCAAATCAGCGTTATATACAAAACAGGCACAAAGTATCCACCAGCATGAGCTTACTTCTTCTCCATGAAACTACACATTGCTGGTTATTAGGCACTCCTACAGTACGTCAAGTTGGCACTACATTTAAAAAGAAATCTAAGTTATTGATTAATCACCAGCTCAGATTTGAGATTTTAACAGTGCTGTTGTATTAAAGATATTATAACGGCTGCATTACAAACGAAAAAATACTGAAATCTCCCTGTGAGATCACAGCACAAACTCAAACAAACCACAATCTAACCACTGTTTCTTTTTTCCCTCTCCTCACGCTTGTCCTACTACCAAAAAACTGTAAAGAGTGTACACTTCGCCGCATCGGAAAACGTAAAGTCACAGCTTTACCTCTGTTACAAAACACGAACACTGGAGACTCCTTCCATAAAGGCTAAATAATCCTGTGATTTGCCTTGCAGCTGGAACTGCTGTCACAGCTGCTGTTTTAGGAATTAATCATCCAATCAGAATTGAGAATTGTGTGGTGTTATAAGCTGTATGCTCACTTCTGACCGTCCAGGAACATGTCGTAGTAGAAGCCGTTCTCGATGGGAGGCCCGTAACACAGGCAGCCTCCATAAAAGCGCTCCATGGCTTCTCCCAGGATGTGGGCGCTGGAGTGCCAGTATACCTGCAGGCACAGGGAGCGAGACGTGACGGAGATCACAGCAAAAAGCCAACCACGAAAAAAGCAACGCAGTTAAACCAAGGTCACCTCGTGCTTGTTCTGTTATGAACTAAAAACATTTTATTGTACAGATTTGCATTTTACATTTAAGTTTCAGAAGTGATGTAGAATCCAGTTAAGCTAATTTTAAGTGGCCAAGAGCAGCTTTCTTGCAAGAAACCTTCCGAGCTACAATTTTGACATTTTACTTTTAATTAAAAATAAATAAAAACAAATAAACAAACAAAAAAACCCACAACAACCGTCTATAGATTATCAGCTGAAGCAAGAATATCTTTTTTTTTGTTTTTTTTTGTTTTTTAAAGTTATATTACTCTATTATTATTATCTGGATCTGAATTTATTAGGCTAGATCTGAGCCAACAATGTAAACTCATCTCAGATTTCGATCCCTAGTGAGGAACAAGCCAAAGTTGAGACAACATGAGTAAAAAGAACGAGGAACAAAAAGTCAAAGATCGGATACTCACAGCCTGGGCGTCTTCGCTGTCGAAGCGCAGCAGTTTCAGAGAGCAGTCTTTCTCCAGCGGCCGATCCAAATCCCACAACTCGTCATCCACCCGGGCGATCACACAGTTATCAGCCAGACCCTGACTGAAGGAGCACAAACACCACCACGACACGCTTAAAGCAGGAAGTGCTCGAACAGCATCACAGCACCACGGTGCTAAACCGCACACATGGCCTAGCCAGCCATTCCTGAAGGAAGCTTCATGTAAAACTATCCAAGTGCTTTCTCTCATAGCCCTTATTATATATTTACACTACCCTCGGTATAATACACACACATGCAGGGTGGTAACTACATAAGAATGAAACTGAGCAGCCAAAACACCTCCAGCTGATGAAGTGAGGTTGTTATTTGTGACAGGATCTCAGGCTGCTAGTAAAGACACGGGCTCACATCAGATTATTTCTTAAATCATTATTAAATCATCATCAACCATCCTAGAGTAAAAGCATGCTGTAAGTGTTGTAAGACAGCACCCTCTCTTGGTGACAGTTTTTTTTATTTTAACTTTCTCTTTTTAGTAAATCAGATCATTTGACTCACCAATAAACAGTTGACGTGTTCAACTCCCAAGTGACCCATGACCATTTTCCCCCTAGACCAAACTTGCAATATTTTGAACAGTCATTCTTCTTTTCTGACTAACTGACTACAGCTGAAACTATTTCACAAATACACTATACGGCCAAAAGTATGTGCACCCCTGACCATCACACTCCTATATGGTTCTTCCCCAAACTGTAGCCACAATGTTAGAAGCACGTAATTGTATCGAATGTCTTTGTATAATTTCCCTTCACTGGAACTAAGAGTTTCAAACCTGTTCCAGCATGACGCTGTGCACAAAGCGAGCTCCATGGTTCTCCAAGGTTGGAGTGGAAGAACTCGAGTGTCCTGCACAAAGCCCTGACCTCAACCCCACTGAACACCTTTGGGATGAACTGGACCTGATCTCACTAATGCTCCTGAGGCTGAATGATCACAAATCCCCACAGCCACACTCCAAAATCTAGTGGAAAGCTTCCCAGAAGAGTGGAGCTTGTTATAACAGCAAAGTGAGGTAGATTCACCCTGTAGGAGACTCACAAGACTAGGAACCACGATTTAATATATCACCAAAGAGATGATGGTTATCCTGATCATACTGTTAAATACACAGCTCTTGCTCTTGGATAAATATGATGATTTGTAAATTTTCACTAGGCATAATAGAATTAGAGACGCTATCATTTGCCGCTTTGTGATCCTTCAGATTATGATTCCTCTTGAATATTTTGTCGTTATTGCTGTTCTTAGTAATATGATAATACGTAAATACAGAGATATTTTGTCGTCATCCTGAAATTGTACTTCTTACTAGTCTAAATCTGTTTGTAGTAGATATCCAAAATTTAATTATGGATGAAACCCATTCTATAATAAAACAGCTTACTGTAGTGTGTGAGTGCATTATCTAGATAAGGGCAGGAGTGGATCCAAAGAACAATTTGTGCCTTAATCATACTGTAAAACCAAACTGATCTCAACACTGACGTTATTTTCAAATATGGCCTGTGATTACACCCACAGTCCAAAAGGGGTTCAATGCACAGTTCTAAGTGGAAAGGTTCATCCCAGCAGCCCACCTGACACCGCAGGCGAGTTGGTAAGGAGTAGTGACCCAGGATCGAGCCTCCACTTTTTGTCCATCAGGCAGCTGGACAGAGATGGGCTTGCTGTTAGCTGCCTGCTTGGCCAGATTGGCGTCACTCTCTTTCTTCAGTCTCCCGTACAGCTCCAAGCGCTCTGATATGTAGCCGGGCCATGGGTTCAGCTGCTCCATGACAAAAGACACACGTTAACGTCAAATACTAACAGTTCAACTCATGGTTAATTTATATCATTCAACCTGCAATAAAACTCCTGCAGTGTCCTACAATTCTTTTTTATATAGTTGTAAAGACTGTGATGCATTTAATTTTCACTCTGATCCAGGGTCAATGCATCTCAGTGTGTTGTAAGAGATATAGTTAGGCTTCGGACAGACAAAACTGGTCACAGGTCACTATAAATATGACCATTCAGTCTGAGGTTACTGATGCAACATCAGTGCAATAGCGTTCTTCATGTGCTGGTTTTTTTGTCATCTACACTGATGATGACTGATGATCAGAAGAAAAAAATAATTTATTTTGAAATACCTCCCTTACTCCTTCCTGTCCTTTGGGTTTCTCCTTCTTCTTGCTCTTCTCTGTTGAGTTTTGGACCTCTGGGGGCTTCGCCGGTTCAGTACACTGGTGTGTGCATGCAAAAATAAAAAATATATATTGATCTATATAAGCAACATCAGTGTTTGTGTTGATGCTGAACAGGACAGTCTAACATGCACAGAGAACATGCACAGTTAGATTACTGCAACAACAGCAATATTTGCATAATGTGTGGTGACATCACTCAGTATTACTATTACTACTATTAATAATAATAATAATGGGCCAACCTTCTGGGGTGCATTTACTTTTGGCGTTTCTCTCGCGCTCCTCTCGCGCTTCTCATGCAAAGCGTTGCCCTTGTTCTCGCGGCCTGTGCGCGCGCCGGCCTGGCCCTGTGTCTCGAGCTCCCGTTCGGCCCGGAGAGCGCGCTGTAGGTGCACGAGCCGGTACCGGAGCTTCTCGTTCTCGCTGCGCAGGGCCTCGAGCTCGGAGCCGCTCGCGAGCTCGGCGGTAAAGCAGCCGCCACTGAGTCCGTCACGCAGGCATCTCATCTCCTCGCTGAGCGCCTCGATTTGCCGTTCCTGGGCGGCCAAACGTGCGGCCACGCGCTCCGCCATTTTAAAAGCCCCGGTGACAGCTGGAGGAGGTTTTCCCCCAACCGCGGCTCGTTTAATTATTAAAATAAATGTTAAAAAAAATAGTGCAACAGCGCCCTCTTGTGTACATTCGCGGTGATTCAGCGGTCTGACATGACGTCACGCTGTTGCCGAATGTACGTTTCTCTCTCATTTTTTGTCAGATAATTTTAATACCTTTAAAGACATATCTCGTGTTTTATATACATATAATTTTCGAATTAAATGCGTAATTTGCGGTATGAATTGATTTATTAATTCGTTTTAAAAGACTTTGGACGCGCGAGTTTTGATACCGGAAGTAGTTCGCGAAAAGGACTACAAAAAAGACTTACAAGTCTCTGCCGCTTTAAAACTATATTTCTTGTGTTAAAACCTATTATGTTATGGCTATTGAAACAAATCTAAATTTATGTAATGTTGGATAGAATTAATAAATATCGGATATTAGGAGTACATTTCCGCCACTGGTGTGACGTCACCGCGTCTCCATGGCGGCCTCCTGTGGACATTATGGTATAAACTGTAGTACTCACAATAACAAAAATCCCGGACACGACATGCAGAAAATGCTTCCACACGGTGTATAATAATATTACATATCTGTAGATTATTTGGTTGTACCTTATTGTTCGATAACACTGGTTAAAATGAGCTTATTTGTTGTTTATTTTTCGACAATACCCAATCTCGCCTCTAGGTGTCAGTATTGTGTGTTTTGATCCGTTTGGCTTTCACGTCATTTTTAACTAACAGTAAACATGCAAGGAAAGCAAACACTGGACCGGAGTTATTCATAGAGCCGCTGCGGCTACACAAATTAGCTAAGGTAAGAAGAATGCTAACATATATATTTATTAACCAAAGAAAATAAAGGTGTCGGTTTTAAAAGTCTCGGTTTAAACCAGGGGTCTCGCAGGTGCAGATGAACTTCAAGGGAAAAGAAATAAATGTGCAGTTTCACTTTGCAGGAGAAAAACAAAGCAGTTCCGCATAGCACCTGGTGAATATATATCCATGTCTGCTGATTCATTCCCAGTAAGCACGTTATTGAGACATGTTATGAACTGTTTCCCTTTAGGAAGTGTTTGATGTCACGCGCAGGGGTAACATGGCCTCGAGCTTTGCCCCGCCGAGGCTCGCGGACTTTCTGCTCACAGAGAGGTTGGGCAGTGGCACCTACGCCACGGTTTACAAAGCCTACAGGAAGGTGAGAAGGACAGCTGACAGGTACACAGCATTCCCATGTAGGGTTCCGTCAGTGCTGCTCCTCTAGGTTCCACCTCACTGCACATTTCCCTGCACTGATCTCACTTTAGCCTTGGTTTAGTGGCTTACTCACTGATATGACAGTTATACTCAGACGCCAAGCAGACAAAACTGCTTTCAGGTCACAATAAACCATGACCATCCTATATTCTATCTTTAAGGAAGGTTGTTCTTAGTGATACTACAACAACAGTGCAGTAATACTCCCACAAGACAGCAAGTACTGAGTTAAGAGCAAGAAAATACTCCAGACTCCTCCATCTCCTTTGAGTTCCTCTTGAGCATCTTCTTGCTGTTCTCTGCTGTACATCAGACCTCTGAAGCCTTAGTCGGCTCAGTATGCTGGAGTGTGCTGAGCAAAGTTGAAGGGAGGAAAAAAACAATCCACAAGCAACATCAGTGTCTGTGTTGATTCCTCTAGGCCAGCTTTCTGGGGTGCATTTACTTTTGCTGGATGACTCACGCTTGTTGTTTAAAGCTGTACTCTTGCTCTTGTGGCTTGTGCGTGGACCGGTCTGGCCCGGAGAGTGTGCTGCCAGCCTTCAGTGCTGCTCCTTCAGGTTTATTTTACTCATTTAGGGATGCACTGATCACAGCGTCCTCCATTATGGGCTTGGCGTAATGTACACATTAACACAAATTTCATTTTAATTCTAAAATTGAACTCCATCCACAAACACGCCCAACACAAACCAATAACACACATAAGTGCTGAAGTCCTGAGGTTAGCAGAAATGGATGATGTCCACTGATGCAGATGCAACAAAGTGTTTCAGAGGGCAGAACAATATATTTCAGAAAAATACCGTAGCCGAGCTGATTAATATATTTAAAAAAAAACTGTCTGTAGTTTATCGCCTTTTTAAATTTTTATAAACATGACCATCTCAGCTTCTAGGTCATCTGTTGCAGGCAATTAAATTATTTAGCTGAAGGAAGCTCATCAGACCAGAGACTGGCTACAAGGCTAGAGATATTAGATCAGAAAGAAAAGAGTTTTCACACAGCCTGCATTTTATTTATCCTATTTGGTCTGTATTTGCTTGGGTAAAGAAAAGCCAAGAATGAAAACAGAATGGTTAAAGATGAATAGACGGAGAAGTATGTGTTTATTCTCCCCGTGTCAAATTCAAAACATTCAAAACAGATCTGTTCATGGCACTTGTCACGAGTGGAAACAAGAAGCACTAGTGCAAAACAAAGCATATAATCGCTGGGAATTGTCTTATTTGAAGCCACTGATGCTTGAGGAAAAAAAGGTATCTGTCACCATTCAGTCAGAATTTTATATAACTTGTTATACAACACCACCATGTTATAGCATCGAACACAAAAGAGAAGTCCAGGAACAGGCTTAGAAAACCCTAAATTACACACAGAGACTCTTCATTCATACTCTGTGAAGTACAACATCGTATAATCCTCATGCTGGCCTGATACCGGATGAGTTTGCTTGTTTGTTTGTTTGTTTGTTTAGACTGATAACAGGGAAGCGGTGGCCGTGAAGGTGGTAAGCAAGAAGAGCCTGAACAAGTCGTCGATGGAGAACCTGCTGACGGAGATTGAGATCCTGAAAACCGTGCGCCATCCGCATATTGTACAGCTTAAAGACTTCCAGGTAGAGGCAGAAATGCTTTCTAGAAGAACCGAACATTTCTGGTGACTGAGGTCCAACACAGTTTGGAGATTTACATTTATGCAAAGACGCTTTTATTCAAAGTGACGTCCGATGAGGCAGGATCAGAAACAAGCTCTAGTGAGAGGCATGTTACCACTCCTGTTCACTCAGCTGCAGAAAGTGCTAATGTGGCACTAGAGCTGCGCAAGAAATTTTATTTTCTTTCATAATTGAAGTGAAGTGAAGTGACTTTGTNCACTCCCCCACCTACAATCCCTGCTGGACCCGAGACTCGAACCCACGACCTTCAGGTTCACCTTTGGGTTACAAGTCTGACTCTCGGACCGTTAGGCCACGACTGCCCCATAATTGTGGTATGAGCGCAGCGCAGCACAGTGCAGTGAACACATCATGAAGGGCATGAAGTGATGTTGGGTCGGTCATGTAGTGCACAATGGCGTTGTTATACCCTATGTAGTGCACATGAGTAGTGAGTAGGAAGCTATTTGAGGTTCAGCCTTGCTGTCTTTTGACGGGACATAAATACCTGTCAGGATTTGTAGGACCAATAGTTGCAGAAGTAACATTTGCAGTATAAAATGTTGATATATTTATCCATTTATTTTCACATTCTGTATTTTGGTGCACATTATGCATATTATTCTTGCATAATTAGTATTTGTGTGTTGAACAGTTGTTATGGAAGTAAAAGGAATGTAAACTGACCTGTACATACACAGTACAAAAGTTGTGTGTGTGTGTGTGTGTGTGTGTGTGTGTGTGTGTGTGTTGCAGTGGGACAGTGATAATATCTACCTCATTCTGGAGTGGTGCGCCGGTGGAGATCTGTCACGCTTCATCCGGAGCCGGCGGATTCTCCCCGAGCGAGTGGCGCGCCTCTTCCTGCAGCAGATAGGTGAGGCTAGCATGTACACCAGCACACACAAGTGTAATTAAATTAAAGCTCAGTCGAGCCAAATGGTTTTCAGAGGTTTCGTCCAGCAGATGGTGCTGTTGTTCCGGTCACTAATGACTAACTGGAACAAGCACTTTTACTCACTGCAGTGCGTGCTAAGCTCATGTTTAATGTAAGTCTGTTTCTTCTTTAAATTGCATGTCCAGCCTGTGCGCTAAAGTTCCTCCATGAGAAGAACATCTCTCATCTGGACCTGAAGCCTCAGAACATCCTGCTGAGTGGCAACGTGCTGAAACTCGCAGGTACACAGGGCACGAGTTTACAAACACACAGTGAAAATCAGAATGGCAGTCTGATCACTAATCAATAATTTCCATGTTCTAAGAAAGACCTTATATTAAAGATCAGTGGAATTTGAAGGATTTATGCCTTTGAATCAGATTTTAATGCCAGGAATTTTAGGATTCAGCCTTTATCTCTGATAAGTGTAATAATTTACACTTTTTTATCCCAGTCCCGATCACTTATACAGTTATTTTTGTCATATTTCCTAATGAATTTATTTGGTTCAATTTCTGAAAATATAAACAGATAAATAAATAATTTAAACCAGAGCATCCCTGACCAGAATAAAGCCGTTACAAAAGATTTTAGAAAGTTCCAACCAATGACAGTTTAGTCGTTGCTGTAGTATATGGTGTATGACAATGCTGTCATAAATATATACACCATTACAACTTGCTTTTTAAAAAATGTCAGCGACGTATTTTGCAGCGTTATTAGAAATGTTCCAGTCCTGATACACACGTAAGGTGTGACCTGTAATTCTCACACTCTAGGACAGTGTAAAAGTGAAAGTAAACCAGTGCAGATATTTAGGACTGGCTCGAATAGTTTCAGTGCGTTACATTTGTGGTGTTCCTTTCTGTATTTATTATTCAGAAGCTTCATCTTTACCTTCCTCCTGCGTACACACAGTACTGTACATGCACCATGTAGGTAATGAAGCACCATTTTCTCCACTCTGTCTGTGTTCAATTTGTAAGTCATTTGGGATTCATTCAAACACAGATAACTTCCTGGAAGTCATGTGACCCGAATGTGCTACTAATGACATGGCTGTAACTATTGATCAGCCTGGCACTGTGTTAGCTGAGCACTACCCAGAGCCCTGATGGATTATAGGAGCCGAGAATGTTTATCAGAAGCCTAATCAGCAAATCTCAAAGCAGCAGCCATGACCGAAGCTTGTCCTTGCTTATCACCTTCTCTTTCACTGTCCCGTTATCTCTCCCCCTCATCTCTCACTGTGTGTGTGTAGATTTCGGCTTCGCTCAGTACATGTCTCCGTGGGATGAGCAGAGCTCTCTGAGAGGTTCTCCCCTCTACATGGCTCCGGAGATCGTGTGCCGGCGGCAGTACGACGCCAGGGTCGACCTCTGGTCCGTAGGGGTCATCCTTTATGGTGAGAGAGTCTAGGGCATGTTTTTTTGATCTGGAGAGCACAACTGCAAACTTTCCTGTAATTAGACTGGAATTACAGGAAGTATCAACAGAAAGCACAATCAACCATACAGACTGACCTGATTAGTCAAGCTGCTAAAGAGCAGCCAAGCAGAAGAGGAAAAATCCAGAAAACTTTCCCGCTCGAAGACTGAATGCCTTTTTACGCATTTTATCCAAAGGTTCTCAGTTTATTTTGTATGATGTTGTAAAGAAAAGCTTATACATTTTAAATATAATCTAATACCATATCTTTTGTTACAAATTATTTACAAAAAAAACAAACAACAACAACTATGTAGTGCCATGTCCTGAAATTAAAACAGCAATTTCCCAACACTAACAATTTCCTATTAATTGAAGAACAACACGTCAAACTCTTTATCCTTTTATAGTTACGTTTAATGTTCTGAAACGTCCATGAAACAAGTTAGATCCTGTTATCACTTACATTATAACAGCTCTAAACAGTCGCACCCTCAGCACCTCTCTTCTTTCTCTTTCTCTTGAGGTAATAAGACAAAAAAAAAAAAAAAAAAGCAGCTTATCACATTACTGAGAGATCGCAAAGCTTATTTTTGCCAAGCACTGGAACTGAAGAATTGCTCTGTAAATGTGAAATAACAGAAAACCTCACCATATGAACAGTTACACACATTTTTTAAATCTGTTTATTTGGGGCGTCCACCAATAGCTGTAATTACTGTCAGAGCTACTGATATAAAAAAAATGATTCCACACCTTCTGGCCAATCAGAGTTGAGAATTGAACAGTACTGTGGTGAAACAATGAGTTATGAAATCTGTTATACTTTGTCTGAAGTGATGCGTATCTGAATACCTAGACATGCAAACTGGCTAAATTATGTCTTAGTCATTAACCTGAGTGTGTGTGTGTGTGTGTGTGTGTGTGTGTGTGTGTTTCTACCTCAGAGGCATTATTCGGCCGTGCACCGTTTGCTTCTCGCTCTTATGCTGAACTGGAGGAGAAAATCCGCAGTGATAAACCCATAGAGGTGAGATTAAAAGCTCTTCACTGCTATACACGGGGTTTGAGAAGCATTAAACATTAGCTGTGAGTTACACTGATGTGCCGTGCTCGCCTTAATTAAACCCAGAGTAAGGCATGGAGTCTATTTAGTAGTTGAAGTTCAGTATATTGAAGCATTAGGCTCTGTAGTGAAGCAGAACAGATGCTGGACACACCGGATTGTACTTCTGGATAGACACACTGGAGAGTTCAGCGTGTATCGTAGCGTGCTTATTGTAGCGTGCTTATTGTAGCGTGCTTATTGTAGCGTGCATTGCTGAAACAACGCAGATTGTTTGTGTAGAATTAAAAAATGATTGAGATAGCTATTCAGATCTCTGTCCGTGTGTGTGTGTGTGTGTGTGTGTTGTGTGTGTGTGTGTGTGTGTGTGTGGTATTCAGCTGCCAGCCGGTGCCAGAGTATCCCGAGACTGTCGGGATTTGTTACTCAGGCTGCTGGAGAGAGATCCAGACTCGCGCATCTCATTCGACGAGTTCTTCCTGCACCCATTTGTGGACCTGGAACACATGGCCTGTGCCGAGAGTCTAGATAAGGCGGTGAGAGAGTGTGTGTGCGTGTGTGTGTGTACGTGTGTGAAAGGACATTTCAGTCACTTCAGATTTTGTATTCAGAATACTATAATGCTATACTTCCACATACAGCACATACACTAACATCAACGCCTTCTGGCCAATCAGAATGAAGAATTCAGCAGTTGAAGTGTTTCTAATCACATAAACTATTAAAGAGGAAAAGTTGTGGCGCTTTCTTAGCAAGGAAAACCATGACTGGGCATTTTCTTAACTCTATAGTAAACCTTAATATTACATGGGAAAGTCTTCAAGATGGAGGACTTTGCAATTTTTCGGGAACTTGAGAAGCTGCATTTTTTTGAGCTATCAACTTGAAAAGAGAGAAAAATCAGAGAGGCAGGTGAGGGAAGGACTGTTTATAACTGCAGCTGCTGTAATCTAAGTGATAACAGGAACCTTTCATGGATGTTCCACGACATTTAATGTAAATTGCTGTGGTATAAGTGCAATAAAACACTTCTGAAGTTATAGGAAAATAATCAATTTTAAGCTGCGTCTTTTATTTTTGTACAACAGGACACCATGTGTGTTATGTTTGACTTCTTAGATAAAGTGTAGAATAAAATACAGTTCTTTTTACCCAAAGTCATCTGGATGTATTACATTTATACTTTTAAGTTCATCATAGACCGTCTATTTAATTCAGAGATATGTGTGTAAATATCTCAGAGGAACGGTGTGTGTGTGTGTGCGTGCGTGTGTGTATATATATGTGTGTGTGTGTGTTTAAAGCATCTCCTCCACTAACAGTCCTTCTTGTCTGCTGTAAGTCATTTACACGATCTCACGGCTTTGTTTGGAACAGCGGCTGCTCCACTTGGATCTTGGAGAGCCTTGACAAACTCTGGCGGCGGATCATGGCGTTTTTACGATCTGTGTTTGTCTTGTTTGCTTATTCGTTTGCAGCTCAGTGTAAATACGAGTGCTGTAATTCAATCCATACACGTCTGCGTGAGTGCTTGTTGGATGTGAGTGGTGCCAGCGTGCTAAACACACCGTTAGTCCTCTCTTCTTCTGTGCCTCTCTCAGAAGGAGCTGGTTCTGCAGGCGGTGCAGAAGGATCAGGCGGGGGAGAAGGCTGCCGCGCTGTCTCTCTACTGCAGCGCACTGGAGCACTTTGTTCCTGCTATTCACTGTAAGACACACACACACACACACACACACACACTTCTAATGTAAAGCCTTGTTAAGAGAATTCCATCACCCTGCAGTTTGGCACTAAGTTTGATGATGAGGAGTTTTGTTTTGGAGTCATGTTTTCTCATCATCACACTTACAGTTAAGTGCATTTGGTCCATGCACGTTATGTTCATTTCTTTTTCACACGACAAATGTATATATGCAAAAGAGATGTTCAAACAGAAAAGGTTTTGGCTTTAAAACAAAAAAAAATTCCAAAATAGTTCTACTGTCCTTGTTTTCCTCAATTTCAGATTCATTCCAGGGATAAAATTAACGAGGAATCTTGAATGACCCAGATGCGCATCATTGATTACTGGGTACAAAAATAAAATAATAAATAAATAAATAAATCTTTTTTGTTTTCCCAGTTTAATTTCAAAATGAGAAGGGATTGAACGTAACGTACACGGACCGCATTTCTATCAGTTTTAAGAAAACTTTCTCTTCCTCCCATTCACTAGAATGAAGGAGTCAACTCTGACTCGAGAGTCCGACGACCCCAACCTCTATCAAAGGTCCGATCTTTTTTTTTTACTGGGAAAAAAATAACCAGAACAGTTTCATCATAATAATATTATGAATCACGTATCTTTTAAATTTTTAGTTGATATTCAGGAAGCAATCGGTCAGATCTGGAAATATGCACTTCTTTGTGTGAAAGCTTCAGTAATATTGTCCTGGGGACGTCCTGCTGGGGTTTACGTAATAAAATATCTTGTGAAATTCAGACAAGGTATTATTTCTGACAAAATAATACACAGCAGAAACACATATTTATCAGTTATCATGCACCAGGTTAAAACAGCGAATAATATAGGTGTAGACTTAACTCACCTGACCTTACTGGGCACTTGGGGCACTATTTGTAAAGATTTAACTAATTGATTAATTTTAGTCTGTGTTTAGTGTTTTCCCTTTCCTAACACACCCGAGTCGACTAATAACTGGATGTGTATCATAGTTGCTTGAAAAAAAAAAGAAAAGAACAGTGAAAATTTGCAGCACATATGCACGCCTACACTCTTAGTTACATCCTGAACTTTAAAAATGCTGAAATAAGCTCTTTAAATATGATAGATTTATAGCCATCATCAAACTTCCAATATGCACACGCTTCTTTTACTATTTTAATGCATGAAGGAGGAAACCTGCTGAAACAATGCTGTTCTAATCAGGTTGATTTTTATCCTTTTTGGTTGATTGAGGTTAATCTTCCTTTCCTCAGATGAAACAGACAGGCAGAGGAAAGAGGCTCTGAGACAAAAGCACTCATTTTGTAGTACATACTCAACTCATTACAAACAAAGGGGAGTGTACGGTGTGAGTTATATTGGTTGTGATTTATCGGGGTTTTGCCAACAATGAAGTGAAGTGACTTTGTGGCCAAGTGTGGTGACCCTTTAACCCATCCAAGTGCACACACACAGTAGTGAACACACACACACCCGTAGCAGTGGGCAGCCATTTTAGCTGCGG
>CM074950.1:3929578-3944739 GCA_037577455.1 Pangasius macronema | reverse complement strand
CTCGAACCCACCACCTTCAGGTTCACCTTCAGGTTACAAGTCCGACTCTCAGACCATTAGGCCACGACTGCCCCCTGCAATGTTACTCCTGAGACCACTACCAATATTTATTTTTATTTTTTATTTTTTCCCGAAATGAACGTAAAAAAATTCCTTTGGGCTCCCAAGTGGCGCAACAGAAAAGCGTTCACCATATCATCAGGAGATTGCAAATTCCAGTCCTGCTGATGGCACAGCCATCTGTGGCTGGGAGTCCAAGAAAACAAAATTGACTGTGCTGTCTGGGTGGGAGGAGCAAACTTACTGTCCCCTGTCAGTCACTGCAACACTAGCCAATCGTGAGCAATTGAGAGTGTTTGTATGCGGAAGAGGGTAGAAAGCGATTTCCTCTGAGTGTGTTACGCTGCCCTGTGATGCAGCATGAGCAGCAGTTTGAACAGATAGATTCGGGTAGTTTCACGTTTGGTTTGGTCTTGGAGGAAGCACATGTTAGCCTTCATCCTTCCTTTTTGGTAGCTGTTGTAAACTCCAGATTGGGGAGAAAATGGGGGTTAAACCTTGTCTTTTTTTATCAGTTTTTGTTTCCATGCCTGTAAAATTAGCCATGTTGCTGTTGATTAAGCATAATAAACGGTCATTTGAAATTTCTTACAGGTCAACCAGTATGTTTCTCGAGCTGAAGAACTCAAAGCTCTGGTGGCTTCAGACAACAAAATCAGCTTTGAGAAAGCCCAGTCAGCCCGGGATATATTAAGGGGTAAATTATATTTCATCCACCCAGTAAAAAGCACATGCACTGTCCTCCCAATAAACTGGAATCAATGAGCAGTTTTTAAACTGAATTGAAGCTGATGTGGAAAATCTGAGAAGCGATTCTCCGCTATTATGGCAGCTCTCTTGGAGTGAACGGGAACTGGCTTCATTCTCCTTTATTCTCTCTGTCAGAAATGTCCCGGGATCAGCCACGCTTACTCGCTGCACTGGATTTAGCTGCCACTGCTGTAGCGAAGGTGACGCTCTGTGTTTGGCCTTTATAAATCGTGTCTGTTGTGGTGCATGTTTACTGTACGTCTAACCTGCTTTATCGTACAGGAGGCGTGTGGAGTAGAGGACTATGAAACGCTGGATATGTATCAGCAGTGTCTGGGAGAGCTTCTGCTGGCTCTGGCTGGTAAGAACCTCACTTTCTGTAACTCACAATGATGTTCTACAGAGAACTGTCTGATCCTAAGCCCCACCCATGCATGG
Organism: Pangasius macronema; assembly: GCA_037577455.1. Taxonomy (NCBI): domain Eukaryota; kingdom Metazoa; phylum Chordata; class Actinopteri; order Siluriformes; family Pangasiidae; genus Pangasius; species Pangasius macronema. The sequence continues at coordinate 3,943,491 of CM074950.1, read as the reverse complement.
TTACTGTTGCTATTTGCTAAAAACCAGAGACCAGAGACGAGCAGCTACCACAAGATGTTATTTTGGAGATCAGAAAGGTTTCGAGTAGAAGCTGATGGGAGAGATGCTTAAATTACGTTAGCAAATTTAAGTTGTCTACTTGATTATGTTGCTACACAGCATTGATAATGCTAGTCAAAGAAGTGTTCAAATCTGATTTAACAAACTAGCATTGTGTCTCAGATCGCATAGTTATCTACTAACGCACAGAGTTATCGAGTACCGGTTTTCCTATAATGTTTATGTTTGAATTTGTTTGAATTAAAGAACCAATAAGCTCTGTTTTGCATACTAGTCTTCTGGATATTCTAGATTAGTGAATACTTCTGAATCTAATTTCAGAGTTTTCGACTTGAGACGCAGATCATGACAAAAATCATGACGACAGTGGAAAGTTTTAAACAGAAACAAAGCTCGTCAGTCTGTTTAACATCACCGTGCATGAAAGCACTAACCATTTTACAGTTTCGGACTTGGAATCCCAACAGACAGGGATGTTTTGGCTCTGACGTGCCATCTAGTGAATGTCGCTGCTTCTGAACATGCACACAAAGTCACGCAAACTGGACAGGAAAAAATGGCTGGTAAATAGATCTCTCCACTGAAAGGATCTTTATTTCTTAGTAAGTTTCTCACAGATCCTATGGATAATGGTAAGAAATTATTATGACAATAGGTTGTGAGGGGACTTAAACATAAGGTTTAGCCGAATGATCTGCATTATAACACCAGATTAATGCTAGCACCTGTAGACAAGAATTTGGATAGTTCAGCAAAGATAAGCTAGCCTAGCTGGTAACTCTAGCCAGGATTGGGTTTATTAAGGCTGCTAATACGTTTTTGTATTTTCCTGCCAATTGACTAAATTTTACACTGTTACCAACTAAACCACAGATGAAATGCATCGCCTCTGAGCTGACAGAGATGACCTGAGTTATATTAAGGTGTCTGTGTTCAACTGATGATTAGCTCAACCACACAGATGATCCAAAGCTCATTATTTCTTTGATTTAGTCTTGATGTGTAAAAACAACACCCTCTACTCTGTCAAGGTGTCAGTTCTTTCAGTCAGGTGTGTCTTTTGTCTATATTTGGAGCTTTTAAAATACCTGGTTGACATATTGATGGGTACCATTGTTTGCTAAGCAGTGGCTGGACACCCCAAAACATAAAGCGGAGCTTGGGATTGGTCATTTACCCCCTGAGCAAGCCATGTAACCTCCACTTTAAGCTTTGAATGAACACATTGTCAGGAAGATTGATTAATTTCCTGTCGTAGTGTGTGCAGCCAGGCTGTTATTATAGCGTCGACTTTGGCTGATGACCTCATGCTGGAGTCGGTCCTGAAAGTAACGACATATGGAGGAGGAGGAAAGACTTCGGAAAGAGAAACATAGAGAGAGTGAGACAAGGAGCACGGTGGAGAGGAAAAGACCAAGAGTGGAGAAAGATGCAGGAACCTGAACTGAGGTTAAATAGAAAGATTCAGAAAGGGAATTTGGAGAAAGAAAGAAAAAAAAGTTGGAGTGAGAGTTAGAGAGAAAGTTGAAAAGCAGATGTGTGTGAGAGTGGTATGGAGGGAGCGAGGCCGTGCCGGTGCCAGGGCAGCGTGTGTGGTACCGCTGCTCTGCCATCTGGATCCCATTCAGCTCCACTCTCCTCCACTCACACTGTTATTAAATACTGGAAACAAATGAAAACTGTTATCTCTGAGTGTACACTGAGCTTGAGCCAACAACCTAGAACACAAAATGAGCTGCACAGCACACTGAGACCACCCAAACCCACAGAATTACAGCATGAGCAAAGGAATAATTCTAGCAAAAATGTTGGCAGTAGCGAGCTGGGATCAGTTAGCACTGCGGCTTTAAAATAAGACCATGATGGATCCCAAACCTTGTTAACACTGTTAACAATTAAGAGAAAAATAAAAGCTTTAAAGGGGCAATAAGTTGCATTTTATTAAGATGCTGCTGACGTAGTTGGAAGACTAATTGGATTAGAATTGTAACACTGTAGTATTTAACACTGTTGAACTTTCAATACTTCGTGCCGTGCGAATATGGAATGAATGAATTGTGCTTGAGTGAATCAAGTGACTCTTTAAATGATTCAATATGAAGGAAGTGAAGTTTCATCACCAATCTGCTTTTAAAAAGTGTTCAGGTGTTTGAAGCGTCAGAGGTACTTGAAATGAGCTTTGAATTACTGGGAGAAGTAATTAAATTTTTTTAAAAAGGAACATCTCTCTAAAGCCTCGAAATAAATGGAGAGTTTATAACCTTACCTGGACCTCGCTAGTTCTGCTGATAATAAATTGGGATGATTCATTGTTTTGTTCTCTCTCTTCCCCTGTATGTGCAGCCGAGCCTCAAGGCCGCAGGAGGGAGCTGCTCCATAATGAGGTGAGTCGAGATGCTGTGTACTGTTATAGGAACATCTGTACACATGCTCATTCATGCAGTTATCTAATCAGCCAATCAGGTGGCAACGGTGTAATGCATAAAATCATGCAGATACATGTCAAGAGCTTCAGTTGATGTTCACACCAAACTTCAGAATGGGGATAAATGTGATCCCAGTGAGATTGACCGTGGCAGGGTTGTTGGTGTGAGTATTTTAGAAAAACGCTGATCTCCTGGGATTCACACATTTACAACCAGTCTCTTGAGTTTACACAGAATGGTGTGAAAAACAAAAAACATCCAGTGAGCAGCAGGTCTGTGGACTGAAACACCTTGTTGATGAGAGCAGTTAGAGGAGAACGGACAGCAAGCTGACAGGAAGGCTACGGTAACTGAAATAACCACTCTTTACAACCATGGTGGACAGAAAAGCATGGAAAGAGTTCAGGTGACATTTTTCGCACACATGCTGTGTAAACTCTAGAGACTGTTGTGTGTGAAAATACCAGCAGATCTATAGTTTCTAAAATCCTCAAACCAGCCCATCTGCCACCAGTGTCACTGAGATCACATTTTACTCCATGCTGATGTTGATGTGAATATTCACTGAAGCTCCTGGCCTGTATCTGCATGCTTTTAGGCATTGCGCTCCTGCCACATGATTGGCTAATTGGATTAATACATAAAGGCATATTAAAATGGCAAGCTAGCGTGTTAGCATATGAAGCCGTGAAGCACCAGGCCACATTAGCGTGAGTCAGAGATGCCATGCAGCTCTGATACAGAACATTAGCGTGTGTTTGGATGTTATAATTCCACCTTTCTTTTGCTGGAACCACACTAGTTATTACCTTCACTTTATTTGTTGTGAGACTGGAGCCAGGAGGCAAGAAAGTTTCATTAGTCTGATTGTGTGTAGGTTTAGAGACTGCAAAATACAACACAAACATGTTTCTGTTCAACACAGAAGCTCCGTACTGAGAAAGAATAGGCGGAGGAACGGGAAAGAAAGATGATGAAAGAAAGTGTGGCTTTTAGAGTGTTCCCATCTGAAGTTTTATGAGACCTTAAAAAAATTCAGATGTGGCTATGTTAACCAAAAGCATCTCTCTCTCTCTCTCTCTCTCTCTCTCTCTCTCTCTCTCTCTCTCTCTCTCGTTCTGTACACCAGAACGGACTAAATGTCCTCGCAATAATAATGTCAAACATCTCCACAAATCACCAGGTCCTCACACAATAAAAAGTCAATAAAAAAATGTTTTTCTTTAAAAATCTGCAGCTTTGAAAAACTAAAAGGGCCATAAAATTAACTTTTTGCCTACTGAGGTTAGAGTTAGGTTTAGGGTTTAGGGCATTACTTATCTTCAACAGTGTTTATATCCAGGGAAGATCTTCACCAAGAGGATCTTTGAAAGATAGTAATATGCTAAAAGTTTGGATGTGTAGGTGTAAGAGGAATGAAACACACTGGGGTATGCTGTTACAGGAAAATAATCATCTTCAGGATGGCAACAGTATCTGCTTCATGGTAAAGATCTTGTGGGATATTTCAGGGAGCACACGACACCTGAACATAATATCTGATGATATGTTACCAATATGGCGTAAGGTTATTATTGAAACTGTTTCTGTTTCTTACAGATCAAGAGTTTGATGAGTAGAGCCGAGTACCTTAAAAAACAGATCAAGGTAAAGTCACGATTTCCAGGAAGTCTGGTTTGGAAAGCCTGCTTAGTGTGTGATGGTTTCTGAAAGGAAAATCCACATAGAGAATCTAATTTAGTTCATTAATCTGTCTTACTGTTTTATGTTCTTTCTGTAATAAAAGACACGGCTCCTAATTCATGTCTGTTTAACCCCATATAAAACCCAGGCTGTGTATGTGATCAGTCGTACACTCCTCACTCTCAGAGCTACACACCATTACTGAATAATGTGCTTAAACTTTACTAACTCAACAATGAGCCAAGAGATTAAGGGGTTAAATCACTGGTATGTTTGTGTGTGTGTGTGTGTGCGTAGATCCGAGAAACCCAGACAGATGTCTCACTGGATAAAGATCCGGTTGCTGAATCTGTGCGAACGTGTAAGTGCACCTCATTTAAAACAGGTTATATAACATCAGTGTCCTGCTTACATGCCACAAAGAGGTCTAATTAAAGAATTATCCATAAAAATTAGTTGCTGAAATGGATTTATTTTGTCAGGCGTCAAAGATACACACATTACTATGTGCAGGGTTTTACAATGCTGACATCTGGGTGTTTGATGATAATCGATGATACGATATACCAAAATATTCAGGACGCATTATTATTATTATTATTATTATTATGGATGCTTTAAAATGTTTTAAAATGATTTTGTGTAGTGTTTTTAGCTTTTGTTTGTGTATGTATAGGTGTAATGGAGAACCCAATAACCATTTGGCTTCTAATTCATTAAATTCACTTAATGAACATAATGAACTTTAAACGAATTTACTGTCATTTAATGATTTAATTGTAAAGTAAATGTAACAGTAAGTTGGTGATTCTACATTGTGATTAAAAGGAAAGTGATCATACATTTTATCTGCTTATACCTACATTTAATGTTGTGGAACATCGGTGAAAGGAGCGAGTTCCTGTTTTCGCTTACATTATAGCAGCTGTAAATATTCATACTTTTCAGGTTATTAAGACAGAAAATGCAGCTTGTCGTTTTACTAAGAAACCAAAAACATAAGCTAAATTTATCCTGAAGACTTTCCTGTGTCAGAAGACTGTAATAAACAGCATTACCTCAGACTGTTACAAAGCAGTGACACTGGAGACGGTTTTGTTTGTGTTATTGTTTTTCACCAGTTTATTATTAGTCTGGGATATTAATGGAGCATCCACATAACCTCCTATTAATGAACTGTTACTATAGAAACAGTGTATTAGCATTAATATAAACCTGTGATTTGAATTATAGCTGAAACTACAGTCAGAGCTGCTGCTCTAGAAATTAATCAACACCTTCTGACCTGATCAGAATTGAGAAATCAGCAACACTGTGGTGTATTAAAGTATAATACGTGCTCATGTCTGATTCCATTAAACCTAAAATATTTGCCATAAAGTCTGTGCAGCAAAACTAGTTATGACTAGAGAAGTTATGGCAAATATAATGGAGTCACTGGAGACCCATAATGCTTTGCTGTTTTGTGTCACACAGCCTGTTGCCTGCAGTAGCCATGAGAACCTTCAGACTCATCGGTCGCGTCACGTGAGCAGATCGGTGCCGTGATGGTGCACTTCGGATCCGAGGCAATCTGATTGAATCCCCGTGAGACTGACTGACTCCGCCCTGAACCATGTGAGGGCAAACACAAGCTGCTGCTTCGTTACTGAGAGTAGTCAGTTGGAGTGATGTGTATACGGATTATTTCCACATTACTGTACTGTATGTGATTTTTTTCCCTCTAGGCTGGAGCATAGGGCATTCTAGAGATCCTGACATCTTAAAAAAAAACAAAAAAAAACAAATATGCATCTGCTGTACAGAAGTAAATGAATCATTACAGCACTCTTTTCCATTCATGCTGTATCGCTTTTCTTTAACACACACACACACACACACACACACACACACACTCAGTGCAGTGGGGTTCACCGCAGCTCGTCCACATAATGAGTGCGCTGTGTGGTGGCGGTGAACGTGGCTCTGGAACCATGTGGTTTCCTCCCCGTTCGTTCTGCTCTTACGTTTACTTTGCGCTGCCACACATCGAGTTCTGTACCGCTTTCTCCGCCCGCCTCATACACCGCCGGTTAGCACTTTAGATTGGCGAGGCAGCAGTAAAAAACTGAAGTGAAACTCTGAAACTGGTAGGCAGATCGTGTAAAGCACTGGAGTGTTGTAAGGAAAATGTTGAAAGTGGTATTTGTTGTGGCCGTTTTATAACTTTTTTGCTGTAATAATTTATTGAATGTTTGATTACAGGGGAAATAAATGAATCTTTCTGCAAATGCTGTTGCAGTGTGTGTGTGTGTGTGTGTGTGTGTGTGTGTGTGTGTGTGTGTACTGGCTGAATTGAACCTGACTGTTTAAATTCTTTTTGGTTTCTTATATCCTTCTAACACATATTCAAAATGATTATTTTTTTTTTTGCTATTTTGTAAGCACAGGACAAAATACATATCTAAAAACATGACACACAAAACCACAGCTTTTATTTTTTTCAATTCAGTTCAACTCTTCACATGCATGTCAAATCTAATAAATATAATAAAGTATAAATATAATTAAATCAATCCTAACAAAAAAACAGTTTCTAAATCCACTTCTAGACTTTTCCATTTATTACAGAATCAGACTGAATTTGTTATTTTTTTTCCTCTGATTTTTTTCCATCCATCGTTTTTTGCTGGTATCGAGCGATCCGATCCTGAGTATCCGCTCAGTGCCATCTCTACTGATTAAAAACATCAACAACTCCTCTTAAATGTGTTTATTTATGGGAATTTATTTGAAAGTTTAATTCTGAATGCACACATGGATTAAATATACAGTATATCACCTGTGAAAAACACAAGAATACTTTAATTAAGTATTCACCCTCTTGAATTTTCCACATGTTGTAGTGATACAACCTGGAACTGGGTTTATTTTCCTATTTAGTCCCCCTAGTGTAATACCACAGACTAATACTACATTCGAATAAACTCTGACCAACGATTAGGAAAAAAACAAAGAAAACACCCTCTTAATTCCTACACGTCATCTCTGGACAGTCTCCTGAACCCTGAGTTCAGCAAGTGACGTCAAATCAAAATGGCTGCTCACAGCATCAATAGCAATTCTTTACTTTTAAATGAGTTATACTGCATATACACAAGTATTTACTTTAGATTGATCAACATACGGACGTCTTCGCTTGTAAAATCTATAACACTGACTGTACAGTTCACCGTTTTGAGGAGGTAAATATACGTCGCTCATCACAGTTAGCTGGCTAGCTTGTTGAACACGGAGGCGTCCATGGTTTTTTCCCCACTGTGTAGCCCGAACGCACTGAGGTTCTGACTTCTGACTTCCCACTTCTGAGTTAAAAAGTATAAAGCCTTCTCAATCTTTTAATTCAATTACAGTCCACAAAATTTTACTTTAGAACACAGACTATTTTAATACTATTTTATACTATTAAAACTGGTTGGTTGGCTGAATTCTGACCTTTATTGGGCCTGCGTGTTTTATGTTTGACACCCTTGTCCTAGATGATATAACGTGTATCTCACTATGTGATCAGCACTCTTTATGGATAGAAACCAACGATCAGGGCCAAGTTTCCCAAAGATAATCGTTAAATGGTGGAGTGAGCATCACACTGAACACACTCTCTCTCTCTCTCTCTCTCTCCTACAGTTAAGATGATTTTAACTTTGTGACACTTTTGGGGAATGATGCCCTGTTTAGTTACAATCCCTTCATAAGTAATTAATTCGAGACCAGTTCACCTATTCGAATGCCTTTCAAAAGTTTTTCTTCTTCTCAGATTTATGGTAATTGCATCCAGACCATGTGATTATACTTATATCCGTCTCACGCTGGTTCAGCTTCCAGGGAATGTCAGTGAGACTCTCCTACATGGTCATATTCTCCAGTGACACACTTGCTGTCGTTCTGTCACACACACAAAAGGCAGCACTGTAGTCATGATTGGCTTCACTTAGCGTATGGACTGTAATGTCTTCCAGAAGAGAAAGCTAAAAGGGTTAAACCTTGGAATGGGGGAAACCTCGTCTCACTACACACACACAGTATCCATCTTCCTCTGACATCGCCGTCATGAATGGAACATTGTTCCCACGACACTAAAATCTGAAACGACCATTTCTCAGGGTCTCCAGAGCTGTGTGTGTATAGGGAAGGGTGAAATATTGGTCTGTCCCAGCATCTAGACAAATGAGACACCAAGGCCCAGGTCCTGAGTAAGAACAGCGCTCCTGCTTTTATTTGTTTTGATTTTGTTCCCAGAAGCAGGCTGGAGGGGACGAGGGTGGGGGGCAGAGCGGCTGAGATGTTTCTGCCGGGTTGTTTTCACAGCAAAATTGCCTTGTGTGTATTGCATGCTTCATCACTTAGACTGCTGTAAACATGACAGAGGCACATACATACAGATGGGCGACAAATCAAATGGGGAAAAAACAACAACGTAAGGTGTGGGACCACTACGAGCCACCAGAACAGCTTCGAGGTGCCTTGCTGTAGATTCTGCACATCTGTGTAGTTGTTCCTTGGTGTTTTGATGGTGGTGATGGAGCGCGTGGTGGACTAACACATCACTCCAAAATCTCCCGTAGATATTCAACTGTGTTTATATCTAGTGAGTGTGAAGGAATTAGAGTATAATTCACATCATTTTCATCCTCAGTCAGACACCGTGTCCTGTGGATGGGGGCGGAGTCATCCTGAAAGCGACCACGCCCATCATTATAGAAATGTTTCATCATAGGATATGAAGATCAGTCAGAAGAACTTCATATGGATTTGCAGTGACATTTCCATCCAAGGGGACAAGTGGAGCCAAACCGAACCAGCAAAATAAATAAATGCCCCCCTGCAGAATAACACAGCTGCTATTTTATTTTTCCTTTACTTTGTCACCTGTCTGTATATTAGTTAAATTTGCATTAAGGAGTAAAGAATATCTAAAGATTAAGAATCTTCTTTACAATAAACCAGCTTTTATCTTAGCTGAATTTTAGTAGTACTACTCTACTAATTAACTAATATTTTATTATAACTTTTCATATTCCTACTATATAAATCCACTGCACAGTCAATTACATGAACATCTCACATAAAATTTTATTACATCATATTTTCAAAACATAAATATATTGCTTTCTGTACATAGAACGTTTATGGCAATTTAACAAAAGTCATTTCAACAGTCTAAAAAGTGTTAATGCACCTAATGCGGTTACTTCTTAATTTAAATGCACATGACAAGAAGCTTCAAAATTTAGGAATTAAAAAACAAACAAACAAACAAACAAACAAACAAACAATAAAAAAAACAGATCGAAGCATTTTGGGTCAGAAACAAACCTTTCGTCTTTCGGAAGACTACAAGCAGATGTGTAAGATATCGTTCGTTCATGTGCCTTCTCAAAGCGAACCTAAAAATTCAGCAGACTTACAAACTTTAGAGACAAACGGAGAGGCACTACTGCTTTTAAATAAAAGCATAACATCTATATTTTTTGAATATATATATATTTCACAAATCACAAGCAAAACAGAAAATGGCTTATTACAAGACAGCTGTGCAACAGAAATCCACTTTATACCAGAAACAAAGGCCCAACTCAGAACCGAGAGAGAGAGAGAGAGAAAGAGAGAGAGAGAGATTGAGTATTTCCTCTACTTTTGGGGGAAGGGAAGGAGAAAAAAGAGAAAGGAAAGCGGGAGAGAGGAAAGGGGTCACCCCAGGGGATGATTCATTGAGCTGCAGCGAGACAGACAGACAGACAGAGAGAGAGAGAGAGAGAGAGAGAGAGAGAGAGAGAGAGAGAGAATAGACAGTGAGTGGAGGGGGATATTTATTAGCCTGTGAAGAGCCTCTCCACTTAATTTAACAACCTGATCCTGAAAGCTGCTCTTTTCTCCCGCCGTCCACTGCAAATATTTGAAGTGTAATCATCCCGACAATGAGCAAACGGGCAACCAGAGGTACGCAAACACACGGCACACGAGTGCTCTGTTTGGCTTAAGTCTTACTTACATAAAAAAAAAGATACACTTCAGGAAGCACTTGGATTAAACAAACCAGACCAGAAGAAGTAAGGACAGAGAGAAAGTAAGAGAAAGGCAGAGAAGAGCAGAGTTTGTGTTTTTATCCTCCCTCTCTCTCTCTCTCTCTCTCTCTCTCTCTTTTATTAGCTACTGAAGGCTCTGGGTCAGTTTTGAATCGTGAAGCTTAAGGCATTATGATAGTGTTCCAGGATTTTAACTTCACTCTTGGAACATTTCTTATGTTTCTGTAAGACAGTTGTTAATAAAAAACAAAAAAAACAAAATCCACACCAGTCAGTCAAGCCTCCATGATGGCTGCACAGTATATCAACTGTGAACTGTTATTTTGCATTAGGTATTATTCCTTTGGTGGTACAGATGCTGCTTAATTCATCTATAATTGCTTTATTGGATACTCTGGTCATCCTGAGTGTTCCTGTGTGTTTGGATGAACGACCCAGAACATGTAAATCCCACTCAGAGTAATGCAGGACCATCATTAACCACGAACATAAAGGTTTCACCGATATATGGAACAATATATTCGCAGTATTCATGTCTGTATCGTGCAACTGAGTGAGTGTGCTCTGGGCATGCGCAGAAGAGCTTTTCCCCGGGTCAAACCCCGAGAAAGGTCAGCGCGAGTGACCCCAGGAACAGGGCCAGATGGCCCGAGGAACGCCAGGCACGTGATGGCGAAACCACAGCACCCGTGTCCATGTCGCGCTCCACTTTTAGCTCGTAATCCTCGTCCTCGTAGACGTCATCCAGGACATCCTGGTCGGGGGCGAGCCCGCGGTCCGAGAGCGCGCACAGGCGGCTCATGTTGTCCTTGACCACCTCGCAGAAGGGCCGCTCCACGCCGTCGCACACGCACCGCTCGAGCAGGGCGCCGTCCGGCAGCAGGCGCAGCTGCTCGATGGTGCCTCTGCATCGCGCCGAGCACTTCCTCCCGTTGAACAGCTGCCCGCAGTGCGCCAGGTACGCGGACAGAGCGGCGCGGCAGACGGCGTCCTCCTCGCACCGCTGCCGCGCCTCCGTGCACCCGATACCGCCGGCTTCGCGTGCGTGCGCGCGCGGCAGGCACGGGTCGATGGCTCGCTTGGCGCGCCGGCACTCCGGGTCGACTCCGCAGTCGCACGTCTCCAGGTCCGGACCGCGAGCCGTCTGGTTTAACCGCACGAGCGCGCCGACGCAGTGACTCGGGCAGCGGCGCAGCGCGCCCCGGATGTTCCCGTCGCACGCGGCCAGGTACTGGCTGTAGGCGAGCTCGCACTCGCGCTCCTCGTGGCACCGCAGCACGGCCTGCCAGCACGCGGGCTCGGCGTTCAGCGCCACCGCGAAACACAAGAGGAAAACCGCGGGGCCACGCCAGGTCCCCATGCTCGCGCGCTAAGCGTTGCGTTTCACACACTCACTTCCGGTCCGCATTTATCAATCAGAGTGTGGAGTCTATAAAGCCGTCTTCACTCCTCATGCTGAACGCGCTTTTACTGTAAACATTACACATTAAAAGTAAAAAATGTGAAAAGGACATTATCAGATTGGAATCTATTAGCCTAGTATTTACAACCGAGTTTCTTAATAGTGGTTACCATAGAAACGACTTCCCGAGTGTCCACAAAACTTTTTAACAGGTTAAAAAGTTTAGAAGTTAGATTATATCCACTTTACCCCTTCTGGGAGCATCTCAAACCGCCGAAGTCCGCTTTTTGTTTGTGGTGGTGAGGATATCTTTCCTCTCGCTCGAGTTTTCACTTTCAGAGAGAGAGAGAGAGAAGAAAGAAAGAAAAAAGAGCCCCATGTCTCTCCCCCTTTCCCATTACGCATTCTGCTTTACGATTGGTCGTAAAGGGGGACTCGTTTCCATAACAACGCTTTTTTTTCGGCCAGTCTCGAGCTGACATGCACGCGGAGCGCTGGACTTTTTAAAAACAATTTAAATCTCAAAGCTTAACGGTCACCGTGTCGAAAGCCCAGATCATATGTAATGAGGTATAGGAAAAGTTCCCGGATGTAACCGTAGCGTAGGTGCTAGCGGTTTGAAAATACTACCAAAAACCGCAGAGAGAGAGAGAGAGAGAGAGAGAGAGAGAGAGAGACTGTACTAATGTGTGTCAAATAAAAGAGAGAGAGAGAGAGAGAGAGACTGTACTAATGTGTGTCAAATAAAAGAGAGAGAGGGAGCGAGAGAGAGAGACTGTACTAATGTGTGTCAAATAAAAGAGAGAGAGAGAGAGAGAGAGAGAGAGAAAGACTACTAATGTGTGTCAAATAAGAGAGAGAGACAGACTACTAATGTATCAAATTAAAGAGAGAGATAGAAACTGTACTCATCTATGTCAAATAAGATCATGCTCAGAAGTAGGCTTACTATTTAGCATGCTAGTGTGCGATGTTTAGACATAGCTGATTTGTGATGATATTCGTGTGGTCTGCCTGTTTGTGTTCCACCACAAATATTTCTCTTTTACCACCACACTCCTTACACCAGACCTATTCCAAGCAGACTGGAGGAAAAAAAAAAAAGCTGTCCTCGTCCATCTCCTCCTGTCCCCTTTCCCCATCAAGCAGTTTAATCTGGTATTGAAGAGGAAATGAATGGAGGACAATAGCGTTTTCTGGCCCGTTTCACCCTCTTTGTGTTGAACTGGCCATGCAGCGGACAGCAGGGCCTTTCAATGGGCCTCAGCAATAGGGAAGAGTTTTTTAGCATTAATATATTTTACGACACACTCGAAAAACATTCACAGACCCCAAAACCTCTCTGCTATTGAAATAGAAACTATACTGCCTGGGATGGATTTGGGTTGGACTGCTTGAAAAAACTTGGGCTAAACAGTTGTTGTTGTTGTTTACAGTGTTGGCGTTGTTTACAGGGTCTACAATGAAAATCAGAACAAAGATCAAGCAGACAAAACAATTATATAGCATATCAAGTATACCTGTTCACAGTTAATGTGTAAGGAATAAAACACTTGGGGGCGAGCTGTTATAAAACGATAAACAAGTAGAGTTACCACCTTGAAATGGATTATTCATTAAATAACAGCACATACTGAAATGTTTTATTCCTCTTATACCACAGCAATTTGCCAACAATAAAAGAATTAGTGAATGGCATACTTTTTTTTTTATCTATTTATTTTCACATTTAAGGTTGTGGAACATCCACAAAACAAGTTAGTTCCTGTTATCACTTACATTACCAGCCTCTCTCTCTCTCTCTCTCTCTCTCTCTCTCTCTCTCTCTCTTTAAAATCTGTCTTGTTTAGACAAAAAACCAGAGAAACCACAAACCACAAGACTTTTTCTTTGTCAGAAAATGTAAAGTAAGTGTTGACATTGGAGACTCCTTCCATAAAACTTCACCATATCAGCAGTTCCACACATTTTAAAAATGCCTTCATGTAGAGCATCCGCCATTCACCCTAGGTCCTTATAGAAACAATAATGTATTAAAACAAGCCCACGAATATTGGCTCAGCGTGGCTGTGCTGATATAAATGGATAATATAACAAACTGTTCATCATGGGTGCTCAGTATCCTCTCGGCTGCATCATTTCAGGAGTGTGGTGGATATGCTATCATATACCACAGTGCTGTTGAATTCTCACATCTAATTGGTTAGTGGGTGTTGATGAATTTTCTATAACATCAGCTCTGACAGTAGTTCCATCTATAACTGAAGTCACAGGTAT
>CM074950.1:3874768-3929478 GCA_037577455.1 Pangasius macronema | reverse complement strand
CCTTCATGTAGAGCATCCGCCATTCACCCTAGGTCCTTATAGAAACAATAATGTATTAAAACAAGCCCACGAATATTAACCTGTGATTTACCTTGTAGCTGGAGCTACTGCCAGAGCTGATGTTATAGAAAAATAATCAACACCTTCTGACCAATCAGAATTAAACACGCAGCATGGCTGTGCTGATATAAATGGATAATATAACAAAAGCAGGTCATATAAAAATCTATTTAATGAAAACAAACTGTTCATCATGGGTGCTCAGTATCCTCTCAGCTGCATCATTTCAGGAGTGTGGTGGATATCCTATCATATACCACAGTGCTGTTGAATTCTCACATCTAACACCAATCACCCACAACTACTTAAAAGATATTGTAGTCGAGACTGTCATCAAGGTAGATATTGACTTCAGTGTCCATAATATAGACCACAGGGACTTATATGGTGGATGATCTACATAATCTAAGGCTAACGATAAATGATTAATAAAAATGTGTTGTTATTTAGTTTTAGCACATTGTAACAATCAGTAAGTTTTCCACCACAGGAAAGTCTACTGGACAGAGGAGCTGCTGGTTTCTCTTTATTTCAGCTTTCAGAGGTGATTTAGGACATGATCGTGTTTACTTTTGTCCACCTGCCCTTAAGAATAACAATGCAGGTATTGAATTCAACATAGCTATTCACACACACACGCACGCACGCACGCACGCACGCACGCACGCACACACACACACACACACACACACACACACACACACACACACACACACAATTATTTATACACTTATAAGCGCTTACATATGACTGTTTTTTTCAGTCAGTAATACTGGCATCTGCTGGCCAAAGGTGGTATTGCAACTCCAGGCTAAACTCTCGATATCAAATAAAACATGGGTTTGTAAATTAAACCACAACACCTAAGTCATAAAAATATGTTTATTATAGCTTCAACAGTGAAAATAATAAAATTAACATAATTCATAATTTAGGCTATAGAGTGGGGGATTATTATACATTATTATATCATACACATTATTATACAGAGGAGAAGATCAAAAGAACATTTTATGTTTTGGACTTAATCATGCTCTCATGTATTAAGTTATAAATAAATAAACAGAAAGACATTAACATGCATATCTCCTCTTTCTGTTTATATATTGCTGTATATACAGGATTATATTGCACCTTTACAGATTACAAAAGCACAAAGACACACATTTTCAGACTCTTGGCAATGCTCTATGGCACTAGGTATTTGCACTGGTGCTTATAAAAATGGCAGTTACACAGACTGTTTCAACCAACTGTCACAGCACGACTCACACAAAGCACACGGAGCGAAACAAATGTTGGCAAAAATGAAAATATCTTCATCTGTGCTATTGCAAACCACACATTATCAGCTCGGAGAACCAAGCTGTTCAGTAAAAGACAGTTTGATAATCTTATATATAATATTAAGTACAATGATCTTGAAGGGGAAACAGTCAGAAAGAACAACACACAATCACCTGCACAAGACAGCACCACTGGATAGGAGGTGAAAGATGATAAGGGTTAGGTGTCAGAGGTCAGATCAGGGTCAAATGACAATTAGTGGGGATCTGAATGGCCCTAACCGAGCCATCTCTGTTCTATAACGACACAGGGACAGGACGTGTTCTTCAAGTTTGACTCTATCTCCATGTAGCGGTATTTTATCTACATTATTGCTTTATCCTAACAGTTTCCTGGACACCGATTTAGCCTAACAGCTTCCAAATAAAATTTTGTTTCAGACAGATAATTACTATTAAAGGAGCAGTTTGTCATTTGTAGCACACTCTGCTGCCTTCAAAAGGAATCACAATCAAAACACTGACAAGCCTTCTTCTTTCCCCTTGACCAAACTCATATCCTCTGTTAAAATGAGTATGTCTCAAGATTTGCCTTTTAAAAGAAAAGTGGCAGAGCTGAACAGCATTGTTAAAGCTGGGAGTGGAGCTTATTTCAGGGCCAGAAAAGTGTACAGAAGCCTGAATGAATAAATTAGCTAGAGCAATTGCACTGCAGTACTGTGAACCACATTTTGTTACCTCATATAAGGTATAGATTATTCTAGATCTAAAATATTACAAACTAGACCTTTAACAGTGTGATAATTAATCCAGGACTGGTCTTGAAGATATGTATGTTGTTTGGTTAGTCACATGGCTTCTCAGAATGTTGGCCATTGTTGGTCTTTTCAGCAAAAGCATTTTCCTAGTCTGAATTTACATTCGGAAATTCTGCATAGGACACTTCTATGCCTTCTGGAAACCACCCTAAACAGGAGTGAACAACGGAGAATATGGTGGTTTGAGGATGAGCCTTAAAAATTAAACAATATTATCATATTGGGCCAAATTCAAAGTTGAGTTAAGTGTGCACAGCGAGGATTTAATACAGACACTGCACACATCGGTATTCAGAACTCAGCTTTAACTACAAGTGCTATTCAGAGGTTATGTGAGAATTATGTACTCATGGTGGAGTTAGAGGAAAAGAGGCATGTCCAAGTTACGCATGATTCTTAACTTGAACTTCTTATGTGAGATCATCTCGCACAAGGAGCATTATTAAATCCAGCACCACTGTCTGACGGTTTGATGTAACCTTATGTCACATTGAATTTTAAGTTTTGGGCTGTAAATATGCTCAAAAAATATAGAATACCAATTTAACCAAAATTATACATAAATATGACATAATGAATGAATGAATGAATGAATGAATGTTGAATTAATGAATCTTGATGATCAAAATTTTTTATGTACAAAATTATGGAATAACTTAAAGTGAGCTGTAAATTTAACAAAGGAGTGCTTGGTCAGCTTATCCTTCAAAACCTGGGCATATTTTCTTTACAGGAGAACGCAATAAATGAGCAAAAACATTGACATGATTTTTGTTAATTTGACAAATCAAAGTAGCCTACATCTTGTGCACACATTGCAGTTTCACTGTCAGAGCATGATATAAAAAGAAAATGCTGAATAATAGGATGTGTTGGACCAAGTGCTATTTTTTAAGCTGCTGAATAGTCAAGGTGGAAGCCATATTGTTAAATTAAATCACTTTTGCATGATTAATCTGATCATTACAACTAGGACTAGTCATATAGCAATATGTTGGCAATATACTAGACTCTGATTACATGTTTATTTCAATACCTGCCATCGTCTCATTCATATGTCACCATATTTAAAAAATTTCTTCTTCAGTCTGTATTTTTTATCCCTGATTTTTTTTTTCGGATTTAAAAGCAATTGCTTGTATTTAAAGGTTGGTGGTCTAGATGGTTTGATTTGCATAAGCTGAACGGGGAGACTTAGGCAAAATACTAAAGAAGTAAATTTCCCTGTGTAAATATTGACATAATTTGGATTTGAAGTGACTAGCTCTGAAAATATTCACAAAAAACAGCAATGACTTTAAATCTGAGAGGACAACACTGACTCTGACGCACAGACAGGGGGATGGATATGTGGGATGTGTGAGAGTCCATATTTGTTGCACAGATCTGTCCATGTGTGTGTAGGGGAGCTTTCATGGACTTGGCATCAGACCTGACAGCTGGTACAATTGGCAGTGTATTGAGTTTTTCTCCTATTGTGCGTAAATGCAATGTAAGTGACGTGATAGAAAAGAAAATAAGGGGATGGAGAGAGAAGGAGAGGAGTGGATCTTTTCTCCTTCAGCATGGCATTAAAAAGACAGACATGTAGACAAGTGTGCACTTGGTGATTTAATGTTATATGAGAGAAAGAAGAGAGGGGGAAAAAAGACACTGGGAGAAAGAGAGAAGTTCACATGAGCGAGCACTTCTCTGCGGAGTTTTTCAGCTCCTCCAGCGTGGCCTGTGCTTTGTCCTTCAGGTGGTCGATGTCCACGTTCTGGATGCTGGACAGCTGCCCGAGCACCGAGAGCTTGTTCTCTTCCTCCTGGTTGTCCTCCGCGATCATCTTTGCTAGCTCCGTCGGCAGCTCCACGTCCTGTGTCGCAGCCTGGATCTGCGTCTCATCCACCTCGTTCTGACACACACACACACACACACACACACACACACACACACACACTTGAGTGCAAATACTAAAGAATTATAAGCCAGGGTATTTGGTTTGGCCAATAAAATATTACTACTCCATAACAATCATGCTAATAAAACACTGATAAAAGACAACACTGTTAAATTCTTCAATCTGATTGGTCAGAAGGTGTTGATTAATTTTCCATAACAGCAGCTCTGACAGTAGTTCTGGCTATCAGAGGTTTCTACAGTTCTACAGTTACTTAAAAAGCTAAAAGGAAGGAGTCTCCAGTGTCAGTGCTTTATAACAGCCAAACTTCTAGAAACGGAAAAGGATTGGGGAGTTTGTAACAATAAACAAATAAAATGTATGATGTTTTGTTATTTAATAAATACAGATTGTGTCTGTTGGCAAATTACTGTTATATAAGAGGAATAAAACCGTTTGGAGCGTGTAGTTATAGAAAATGGATAAATTTGGGGCTGTAACAGGAACTTTGCTTGACATCTGGACATGTCACAACACCCTGTTGCTGATTATTTTCCTTTAATAGCACACCCCAAGTGATTTATTCCTTACGTAAATTCCTTTAGAAAGACACAACCCTAAATCACAGACATGAAGTAATCTTCTTATTTATTTACCATGATTATAAAACTAATTTTGTCTTATTATATTAAATAATTTAATAATTAGTAATCATATTTTTGACCACATAAAATTATCAGCTGACATTTTTTAAAACCAGTATTATATAAATCAGACCCTAGTAAAATACATGCTTTTATTACTAAATATGCATAAGTTTATCAGGCTTATGTAACTAAATTTATTCTTTGGTCTGATATTTTTTTAGTGAATAAACACAGACACACGATTTTAACTTCAAAACTCTTTAAAGTCTCATAATAAAAAAGCCATGCAGATTTACTATGAGATTTACTATGAGATATGTAGCACTGATAAACACACTGTGCAGTTTCTGATATGATCTGTGCACCTGTGTGTGTGTGTGTGTGTGTGTGTGTGACACTGCTGTACCTTTGGGAGTTTGTACTTTTCCCTGAAGTGAGTTCTCACTGTGGCTCTTTCTGCCTTCTTTTGGGCAAAATTGGCATCTCGTTCTTGCCTGCAAGCAAAGAGTGACAGGCTTGAGTCAAAAATAAACACACACACACACACACACACACACACACACACACACACACACACACACACACACACACACACACACACAATCTCTGGTCTGACACTGATTTATTCATATTAGGAGCATAATCATCTTGTACGTGATAGCAGCATGTCCTGTAGTGTCTTATTCCTTTTAAACTATAGCAATTTGCCAAAGATTCCAATTTTGTCATTCTTTTTATCCGTTTATAGTTACATTTAATGTGGTGCAATGTAGCAAGTTAGTTCCTGTTATCACTTATGCTATAGCAGCTCTAAACAGTCATACCCTCACCATCTTCTCTTTTCTCTCTCTCTCCTGAAGTTACTACACAATTGATTGATTGATTGATTGACACGAATGGCTGAAAAATGCCAACTCCCCTCTCCTGTCATTCAAACTCGCAGTTACAGCTTTACGTCTGACTGTTACAAAGTGCTAACACTGGAGACTCCTTCCTTAATATTAAATAAACATCTCCCTCAGAAAACTGTGTACACTGCACTATAGAAACGGTAACATATTAGAACCATTGCATTAATATAAACCTGTGATTTGTCTACAACTACAGTCAGAGCTGCTGTCATAGGAAATTACTCAAAAACCTTCCGACCAATCAGAAACGAGCATTCAACATGAGTAGTATTAATTAATAATAAAAAAGGCAGTGATGAGGTGTTTCTGCCCCACAGTCTAAAGCCCAGTGATAAGATGAACAATTCGGTACAAGAAAGTAGAATAAAACAGTGAATATTTGTACAGGTGGAAGAAAAATCAAAAAGCAAAAGGAAAACACAAAACAAATAAATAAATAAATAAAATGGCAGGCAGACAAACAGTGGAAGAGGTTTTGTAATGACGCATCAGTTAATGTTTTCCACTGAGAACTCGTCTGATGTTTAAGGGCAGAAAAGAACAAGCATGAGAACGCAAGCTCTACTCAAGTACTTGGAATGGACACATGAATCATTTTCACATCAAGCTTAAGCCTGTCCGCTAGAACCTATTAACAAACATCTGTTGACTGATGCACTTGGCCACTATCCCGGATCCAGGATTAGAAGAAATCACTATAATTAAGTACTAATAAAATCGCTTTTATTGTTCTATGGGAAAGCGGCATTCATGAATGCAGTGAATACTGTCACTGATTTGTTGTAAGGTTATTTATAATTACTAATTTAAGTGTGAAAAATTCATCAAAATTCATCACAATGACTGAACCCCTGTTAGACTACAACTACTGGTGTCTGCTTAACGTCGACCAACATATACTTACATCATATTTATAATTACAGTATTTATATGGTATGAAAATTGGTACCATTATTGGTGACATAATTAGTACAAAGTAAACTAAACTGGATGCATCTGTATTATAAAACAACCTACTAACCATTTTTGGCACTAAAGTAACACACACGCTTAATCACGTTCAAGCTTTAGAAAACGCATCGTTAGTCCTGAAGCAGATATTTTATCCTTTCCTTGTTACGTTGTTCGAC
Source organism: Pangasius macronema (assembly GCA_037577455.1). Taxonomy (NCBI): domain Eukaryota; kingdom Metazoa; phylum Chordata; class Actinopteri; order Siluriformes; family Pangasiidae; genus Pangasius; species Pangasius macronema. The sequence continues at coordinate 3,922,744 of CM074950.1, read as the reverse complement.
GCTCATAATCATGTAGTCCAGAGATGATGATGCAGTACTCCAGGAGACCTCCAGAGGTCAGACATGAGACAGAAATAGGGCCAACAGCAGTCCTCAGGTTTATATTAAAAAAAGCAGCTTCAAACATATCTTTTTTTTTTTAAATTCAGCTTTTCTGTATTTATTTATTTATTCATTTAAAAACAACTACTTTTATTCACTATTTATATATTTGTATTAAATATTTATTTTTTTCCGCTGATAAATTCCCTGATAAATTTAATATTACTATTTTATCTTATTTACTGATATACTGGTATTTCGTTGTTACTTATTTTTTTATTTTTTTTTATTTTTTAGAATTATTTTTCTTATAATTTCTATTACATATTTATTTTCTCCATTTTCTGCTTCTTTCTTGATGCATTTTTTAAAAAAATCTGTTTTATGTGTTTTATTTATAAGCACTTTGAGCTACATTTTAAGATATGTAATGTCGAAATAAAGCAGATTATCATCCTTGTTCTTATTATTATTACATTTAGTAGATCATTTTACATTTTTTGTCGACTTATTTTACATAACATTTGGTGACAAAGGAACAAAACATTTGTTTATTCGCTTTAAGTTTGTCAAATTTAAATTTATAAAGAGCAGATGTGGCAAATCCTAGTCCACTGAATCATCTGTATTTCTGAATGGATGACTCCTAAAGTGTGATCTTTATAGGAACAAAAAATAAAGACAAAAACAGGGAAATGATGTACATTACAGTTTAATAATAAATGTTGGTCAATGACCCTCACGTATAAAAAACACAAGCCAATATCCCATGACCTTCTTGCACCCACAACACGGGTGTTGTTTACCGAAGGTCATGTAACGCACTGGCTGATCTATGATTAGTGTTCGTAATTCATTTTCTCATCTCCCGCGTTATACACGCAGGAGGCTGAACTGAACCTTGGCAGGATGAAGTGGCTCTTACTCAGAATCCTGTCATACACGTGACCCTCTGACAGATGAGCCTGGCCGACTGATAAATCACAGCACATTCAGGAACTCAAGAAAATTACAGCATAAACAAAAGAGATAAGCTACAACAAAAGGTTTTCATTTGCTAGTTATTTAACCTTCACTTTTTATATGGTTTTATATGGTCTCCCTGGATGGAGATTAAAAACCTCTTCTCTCTTTCAGTGGAAGGTGGGAATCTGCTTCCAGCAGCTCAACCCGAGCCTCACTGTGACTTTAATGGAAAGTTGTGATGCATGTTAAATCCCTGTAGAGCTAACCCAGCACTGGAATTAGGGTACAGACCCATCTGAAAAGGCTGTTTGGATTTGGACAGACCATCAAGAGGTAGCTGCTTGGATTTGGACGGACTCAGATGAGGTAGCTGTTTGGATTTGGACAGACTCAGATGAGGTAACTGTTTGGATTTGAATGGACCCAGATGAGGTTGCTGTTTGGATTTGGATAGACTCAGATGAGGTAGCTGTTTGGATTTGGACTGACTCAGATGAGGTAGCTGTTTGGATTTGGATAGACTCAGATGAAGTAGCTGTTTGAATTTGGACTGACTCAGATGAGGTTGCTGTTTGGATTTGGACAGACTCAGATGAGGTTGCTGTTTGGATTTGGACAGACTCAGATGAGGTAACTGTTTGGATTTGGACAGACACAGATGAGGTAGCTGTTTGGATTTGGACAGACTCAGATGAGGTTGCTGTTTGGATTTGGACTGACTCAGATGAGGGACCATTTTGGATTTGGACTGACTCAGATGAGGTTGCTGTTTGGATTTGGACAGACACAGATGGGGTAGCTGTTTGGATTTGAACAGACTCAGATGAGGTAGCTGTTTGGATTTGGGCAGACTCAGATGAGGTTGCTGTTTGGATTTGGACAGACTCAGATGGGGTAGCTGTTTGGATTTGGACAGACTCAGATGAGGGACCATTTTGGATTTGGACTGACTCAGATGAGGTTGCTGTTTGGATTTGGACAGACTCAGATGAGGGACCATTTTGGATTTGGACTGACTCAGATGAGGTTGCTGTTTGGATTTGGACAGACTCAGATGAGGTAGCTGTTTGGATTTGAACAGACTCAGATGAGGTAACTGTTTGGATTTGGACAGACTCAGATGAGGTAGCTGTTTGGATTTGAACAGACTCAGATGAGGTAGCTGTTTGGATTTGGACAGACCCAGATGAGGTAGCTGTTTGGATTTGGACAGACCCAGATGAGGTAGCTGTTTGAATTTGGACTGACTCAGATGAGGTAGCTGTTTGGATTTGAACAGACCCAGATGAGGTAGCTGTTTGGATTTGGACTGACTCAGATGATGTAGCTATTTTGATCTGTGAGGTAGCTTCTTCGATTTGGACTTACCTTTTATAAAGTAACTGCTTAAATTTGGGAAAAACTTGGACATACTTGAAAGGATAGTCATACGGACAGATTCAGAAGAGGTAGATATTTTTATCTAGATAGACTTGGGAGAGGTATCTGTGTATGGATACAGGAGGTACACTCCCTATCTCGTCACCCTGTGGGTCATCCAGGACAGCTTGTGCTTTAAGCAAGTACTAATAAGCTCATGCGTAACAAAGCATGAAAATGATGAAGTACCATATGGCCGCAGCTCCAGCATGGCTCACTGTGTATGTGAAACTCTGATGGAGTTTATGGTCCAAGTGAAGTAATAACAATTATTAAAAAAAACCCTTTAATAACTGATGCAATGTAATAACTTCTGCACTGATTAGCAGAATGTTTGCATATGTTAAAGAGTGCAATTTTAGCCATCTATTAATAACTTTACCACCTGGAGTTTGGCCGTGGAGCCATGATAAATTGTAATGAGCACCATGTCGAGCATCATTTACACAAATTACTCAGAGAACTCGATAGAGATTTCTGTATGAATAAATAAATATCACTAAATGGAGATTGACTGGAGCTCATTGAAAAGTGAAGATTTGAGGGTTGACTTGAACACCTCCAGGTCCAGACACTATAAATGTACACTATAGGTATATGAGAACTGTAAATAAATTTGATCTTGATGAGAGAATCGACGTTCTCTTACTGATACATACATACTGTCATACTGATACAGATAGATACTGTCTTTTCTTTGGTGTTTATATTATAGCTACAAAATATACACCATGAATATGTAATTGTTTATTGCTTCATGCTTCATCATCTTCCTGAAATGTGCACTCGTACTCTAGCAAAAAGGCAGGGCAATTATTTCTATATCTATTGAATGGGTATATTGAATCTCTTGAAACCCCAGAAAGTAAAGAAAATCTCAACAAAACATGCGGTTAACACTACAAGAATTTGGCCAAAATTAAGTGTCAGATTTTTCTGTTTGCATTCTCACATGTGAGCCAGTGGACAGTTGAGATTGTCCATAATGGAGACATGTTTTATTTGTCTATATACTGCATTTATTATTATCCAGTTTGAGTTATCCACTTGTATTAAGAGGGCACTAAAATGTAACATCAAGTGTACTCCTTGCTATGTATTTTTTATTTTATTTATTTATTTTTTTTACTTATGTAGTGTACCTCTGAAGCTTTACTCTAAAAGGTAATTACGCACCTTCAAAAAATTATAGTACGCTATATCCACATTCCCAAGGAAGCGTATAGCTTAGTGCACGTTTCTAAGAGTGGCTATAGTGTTTATCTCAGTAATGTATTTGTTGTCATTGTTGTTTCTCATTATACACTATATGGCCAAAAGTATGTGGACACCTGACCATCACACTCATATGTTTCTTCCCCAAACTGTTGGCATAAATTTAGAAGCATATAATTGTCTAGAATATCTTTGTATCTTTCTGTAGCGATTTTAACAATTTCCCTTCACTGGAACAAGGAGACGCTGACCCGATCCAGCATGACAATGCCTCTGTGGACAAAGCGAGCTCCATGAAGACATGCAGTGGAAGAGCTCGAGTGTCCTGCACAGAGCCCTGACCTCAACCCCACTGCACACCTTTGGGATGAACTGGACCTGACCTCACTAACGCTCTTGTAGCTGAATGAGCACAAACCTCCACAGACACGCTCCAACATCTAGTGGAAAGCCTTAAGGAGGTTATTATGGCAGCTCTGTAAGGGGGAATACATCTGCAATGAGATGTTCAACAAGCACTTATGAGTGTGATGGTCAGGTGTCCACAAACTTTTGGTCATATAGTACACTTTCCACCTACAACATCTCAGTCAGCTCTCAAAGCAGAGATAAATAACTCATTTATGGTTCAGTCTAAAGTGTAGTTCTGAGTCAGGGTGGAGAAAGTGTGTTTTTCTTACTTCTCCTCCTCCAGCTGCTGTTGGTACTGCTCAAACTCCTCTTCTGTCATGCCTTTAGCCGCCGCTTCGCCTTTTTCTCCATCCGCCTTCTCCTCCGTTAATCCGCCGGTCAGGTCCTTCAGCTGGCCGCCGATCATGTGCTTCACCATGAAAGCCATCGCTGCTTCTTTTCAGGATCAAGCTCTCCAAAACTCAACTTCCCAGGACACAGCCTTTGAAAATTAACACAGATGCAACTACAAAATATCAGTATCAATATCCGGGAATTACTTCTTCTTTATTTTCCCTCCTATGCAGATGACATAAATGATGGAGGGATACCGAGTACCGACTCTCCTGCGCCCGCGCGCGCGCGTGTGTACGTGTGTGTGTGTGTGTGTGTGTTGGAGTCGGAGCGGAATAACTGCGCGTCTGAGTCCACGAGTTTTCACTGCTCACTCCAACCAATCAGATCCACGCTCAGAGCGCTCGCGTGCAAGTTTCGTCCAATCACATCTCACATCTCGCACCATTCTCCTGGAGCAAGCAGTGCTTCATCTTCTCTGTCCTTCTCACCCGGGGTCACTTGGTCCTGAAGAAACCCCTGTCCTGCTCTAACACACACACACACACACACACACACACACACACACACACACACACACACACACACCTCACCTCAAAAAGGGATGATGTTAAAGAAAAAAAAATCCACCCTGAAACACATATTGAGTGTTATTGAGTGTTATATTCCCATTATTCCTGCCAGATGTTAGCAGCTGGGCTGTCACTCTGACGTCACAGGGAAACATTGTTATTGCTAGCATAGTTTTAGTGGAGTTTAATCAGAGAAAATATTCCGTGATCTTAAAAATAATGGATCGTGTTCAGGTTTAGCTCCTATAACAAAAGAACAAGGGCTTCATTTCTTATCGTTTTCCAGCAATGTTCAACATTATATTAATAAGAAATCCAGCGTAGAAGCAAACATTGGACTCAATGTCCCAGAATGCAATGCCACTATATGATGCAAGTACGCTGAGATTTGGCTCGGCTAGTTAGAGATCTACGAGATGATTTGAAGATCTGATTAAGCAAAGTGTTCAGATGAGGAAGTGAGAGATCTGGACAGGCTGAAGAACTAAAGCGCTGCTGCATCACTCTCTTTAGGTAGAGCTAAAGCTAGGGCTCTGCTTACCACAGAAGTGGAAATTCGGAAATCAGAATTACATAATTTCAAGCTACAAAGTGCAAAAAACATTCGTCTTTTGTTAGCAAAAATCTAGCCAGCTAACTCTGATAAGTGATGTGCATTTATCTCCTCAAAACAGTGAACTAAATAGTCAGAGATATAGATTTAACAAGTGAATATGTCTGAATGTTGATTGATTTCAAGCAAAAACTTCTATACACAATATAACTCATTGAAAAATAAAGAAATGCTACTTTGTTTACTGTTAACGCTGTGAGCCGCCATGTTGAATTGATGCCACTTGCTGAACTCGGGGCTGAGGAGACCTTCCCGCATTTCCAAATAGGGATTGCTAGTTGAGGGGGCGTTTTCTTTGTTTTTTCCTAGTCAGAGGTCAGAAATTCTGTTTGCTGAACAGAACATAAACTCAGAGCTTCATTAAAAGTAAACCTTGGACACTGCTGAAGATCATGCTAATTATAAAGATTACAATGCAAGTTGTTGAGGATGGACTTTTCCTTTAATTAGCTGATTACTTGTTTTTTGCTCCATTGCTTTAATCACAGCCTTGGACTAAAATGGACCCAAATAAGTGACCACTACCAGGCTTTCGTCTGAGCCTGGTCACAAGCTACTTGTCTAAATAACTAAAATACACTGTTGCCCTTTCTACTGTGGCTCTTCAAATACGTGAACTCAAGTTTGTTCTTCGACATTTATTCAACGCACAATGCAATTATTTGTCAAAAGAAAACCGTTTGTCGAGTACGATCCCAGATTCCCAACCCTGGCCCTGGAGTAACCCTATGCTGCACATTTGAGTGTTTTCCCTGCTCTAACACACACACACACACGTTAACACAAGAAGGGCTGTTAATTACCTGAGTCAGGTTTATTTAGCATTTTTGGAAGGAGTCTCCAGTGCCAGCACTTTGTAACAGTCAGAGGTAAAGCTGTAACTTTACATTTTCCAACACAGGAAGGTCTTCAGAATGGAGGATTTTGGACTTTGGAAGTTTCTCTGATATAAGCTGAGTTTTTATTTTATTAACTTCAAGAGAGAGGAACAAAAAAGAGGCTGGTGAAGGAATAATAGTTTATAGCTGTTGGAACTAACTTGTTTGACACTCCATGACATCAGATTTAAAAATAAATGGTTAATTGTATGTCATTTTTCAATAAGTTACAATTTGTTAGCGTTGTAACAGGTAAGAGGAATAAAACAATTCAGGACTTGCTGGTATTGGAGATTAATCAACTTCAGGGTGGTAAGAGTAACTCCACCTGATCACAACACCCTGTCGTTGATTAATTTCCTTTAACATGTTTTATTCCTTCCATGTTCAAACTTGGTTATACTTCATTTATGTGTTAAGTATCTGGATGATATTAACCTGGTGTTACTCTGTATAGAGTCTACAATAAATTAAGTGTGTAACTCTCCAAGGAAATTTCCACTACTACAGCTCTGGTTGCCAAGGTCCAGTCCTTCTCCCCTGTGAGTAGTGGTCACTTTTATGACGTAGATGATGCACAATTCTGAGTCATAAGTGGAAGCATTGATGAGGCTGTGCTTGAAAACAGTAATGAATGCGGCCTGGCTCGGGCTGTGATGAGCGCACCGCGCTTGTCAGAAAGCGTCTCGCAGCTGTTTTTGTGCCTCCCACATCAGGCTGACGCTTAAATTGCAGCCACGGCGTGTTGAGATGAAGCACTAACCCGGAGGAGAGAGCTGCAGTCTACAAACTAAACGTCTCTCATTATGGAGAAATAGCAAGCTGTCTGCAGTGTGTAGGACTTAAGTGAGAAAGGAGGAGATGTGTGCTTGCAGAGAAAATAAAATGTCAAAGAAAGCCAAGCATATGCAGAGCTGTGAAAGTGACTAACACCCACACACACACACACACACACACACACACACACACACACACACACACACACACACACACACACACACACACNCAATATTAGAATCTCAGGTTGTGAATTTCAGCTCTTTCAGCTCGCTTGCTCTATTAATACCGTGTAGTGATGGTCATTCTGCCTTATAAGATTTCATATACTCAGATTGATACACAACTAACATAGCAGACAATTGTGCTACAATACACACTACAATAACCTGGGTCTCAATACTTTACACCAGTGGTATGACCGTGTGCAGCTGTTAGCCTCCATTTCACCTGTTTGCCTCCAAGAAACTCCTTTTCACCTCCTGAAACCAAAGGACATACCCAGAGAGAGGGCTGTCAATCAATCATGCTCATTAGAATGTTAGGCCACGCCCACCAGGACAGTTTTCAGAGCTGCGATTTGGTTTCGAGCTGCATTTTTTGAGAAGGTCAATACATCATGAATGTTAAAGTTATCCATCATATAATTAAAGTCAGCTGGCTAGCGTTTTGCTAGTCAGTGATCTTTATGTTCCACTTTCCTGCAGGCGTCCAAGTTTTTCCTCACTTAGTAGCACAAAAATGACATAATTCCGATCTCTGACTAAACTTAAATTCAAGTTAAATTCAAACTCAGCATTACATTATGGTTCCATTATGACTATTTGTAGAGCATGAAAATGAAGGATAGATGCTGGTTTTATTTGTCGCTTAAATTGCTTGGTCATTCATGTCAAATCAAATAAACAATTAATTATGGTTATTAGGTCAGACTGGGTCTGAGTCTGATTATAGGATCAGATATGTGCTGTCAGACTGGGCCAAAAGTAGGACAAATAACTGCAAATTTCTTTTAACAACCTCTTATATAATAGTAACGCATGAATGCGCCATCTCTTCACACACACACACACACACACACACACACACACACACACACACACACACACACACACACACACATATAAAGCGCCTGACTGAGGCCTCAGCTGTTTCCACTGCTGCCCAGCTTCATGAATATGTGTGTGTGTGTGTGTGTGTGTGTGTGTGTCTACAGATCGCAGGGCTCCCTGGGATTTTGCTTCTGTTTGCTCTCATGTCTCTTTCTGTTTTTGGATGACGAGGTTAGCAGGATGCAGACAGATAGCCAAACAAGCATTTAGTAACAGTGTCACACACTCCCCTTGTATTGTGATACAACCCAAACAAAAACAGCTAAAAGTCCTTCATCATGCTTTACAGTGAGTGAGTGCTCTACAGCCAGAGATAACAACTAAATCATGAACGCAGCATATGCATGCACTATTGTCAGTCCATCATCAGGTTTATTAAACGTGTGTGTGTGTGTGTGTATGACGGTAAAACCGAGAGCAAAGACCGTAAGCTAAGCAGAACAGACAGCTGTTTAAGCTATGACAGCTGGTTTGTCACAAGGTGCTGAAAAGGAAAAATATCACTCCCATCCACTTAACAGACACTGACAGGGGTCAATCTTCAGCCCAGGGGAATTAATTGATAGCAATCATTTTCCTCAGAACCGTTTCTCACAAACACCTCTTCATATATAGCCTTAATATAGTCTCATATATAGCCTTAAACTGAATCAAAATGTAATTATACAGTGCATACATTAACGCCCACAGTGTCAAACTGCCTGCAGTGTACTCTTTATATTTATATTACATTTATATTCATTCAGGAACTAACATTCTGCAGATATTCTATGACATTAAATGTAGCTATAAATGGATAAAAGTACAATGTGTTAAATCTAAAAGAAAAGAAAAATCATCAAATTCAGGGTAGTAAAAGTAAAAGCTCCACTTCATGTTGGACTGCATTACATCACCCAGTTGTTGATTATTTTCCTATAACTTCATACCCCAGTTAATCTCTAGCAATCACTCTCTTCAGAACCATTTCTCACAAACACCTCTTCATGACTTTGACTCAGATATTTTGGTTAAATTGAGTTAAAATGTAATTATATAGTGCATAGATTAATGCATACAGTGTGAGACTGTTTGCAGTATACTCTTTATATTTATACTGGCTAGGCTACGTGGGAGTTTGCTAAAATAAATAAATAAATAAATAAGGTCAAGGCTACTATAGACACAATAACCAATACCAAAACCAGGACTGAAGACACTACACAAATGCTACACATGTTCTTCACTGTCTTGGTTACCTGCTCTAAATGTGTGCTGTGAGTGCGTTAAGTACATTTATACCACAGCGGTTATGAGTTTCTCTAATCTGATTGATCAGAACGTGTTGATTAATGTTAATAACAGCTGACAATAGTCCTGACTCCAGTTGTGCTCATTCTAACATGTTATCATTTAAATACTGTAGCATCAACTCATTCACAGGGACTGAAAGCAAAAGCTCCATATAAAAAGTCAAATAATAACAAAAACTAAAAACAACAACAACAACAATGCATTGTGATTTCACAAAGAAGTAGAGGTGTAATTGTAGAAATGGTGAAGTTACAGTATGTATGTTAGGAAAGGAGTCTCCAGTGTCAGTGCTCTGTAACAGTCGGTAAGTTTTCCGCCACGGGAAAGTCTCTAGGACAGAGGAATGTTCCGGTTTCTCAGTAATGTGACAAGCTGTGATTTTTTTTTGTCTCCTGGTGAGGAAACTCTCTCATGTTTATAGCTGCTATAGCATAAGTGAGAACAGGAACTATCTCGTTTTACAGACGTTCTACAACACCCATCATAACCATAAACAGAATAACGCATAATGTGTTATTCTTTAAAGAATTTAAATGTGTACTTATTTACAAATTGCTGTAGCATAAGAGGAATAAAACACTTTAGGGTGGAAACAGTAACTCTGCTTCATGTCAGGCCACATCACACCACACCACCTTATCCTATAACAGCACAGCCCCAAGTGTTTTATTCCTTTATCACAGTAGCTCTTTACTTGCGTCAAGCTAAATTAGTTCAGAATGTACATTTCCTACTAAATGTACTGAAGCTTTGAGTTTATTTTGAAAGTGCTATTAGTACACTAGCTGTATACTTATTAATGACTGAAGTTGAAGACATAAACTACTTATTGACTTGAAAGTGAAAAAAAAAGGTGCTGGGTTGAGATCTGATGAGTGTAAAGGCCATAGCATGTAACTTACATCATTTTCATCCTCAGCAAACAATTCAGTGAGCCCTCGTGCCCTGTGGATGGGGGCGGAGTCAATCTGAAAAAGACAACGCCCATCAGGATAGAAATGTTTCATCACAGCATAAAGGGGATCAGTATGAAGAACTTGGTATTGACTGGTATTGCAGTGGTGTTTCTCTCTACAGAGACAGGTAAGGGTGTGTCCACCTGAGAGCTGAAAGTAATAAAGCCAGACCAGACTATAGAGTGTATACTTGAAATGTAGGGAATAGAGAGTAGGACACCGTTTCAGTTTCAGGGTCTCACTACATGGGAATTCCTTACAAAAACCATACCAACCATCGGACCAATGATCCAGTTAGGCACTAATGCGTCCTAATTTAATGCCCCAGGAAACCCAAATCCCTGGTTACTTTCTAATTAGGTTAATGTTAGTCTTATGGGTGGCACTGTGCATGAATAATCAGAGACTTCCCAATACTTTTGAAACTTTGTCCTTACTAATCCCAGGTCTGATGTCACTCATCCCTCCTGCTTACCTTTATGAATTTAAGCTTGAACAATCTCTTTGAGTCTAAGCAACATAGCAAGTAAACACTTAAAATCTAGGTTTCAGGAACCTAACAGATGTAGTGTTGGAAAATCCCAATTCTTTCCACCTGGTGGAAATTGGGACTTTTTCAACTCAAATGTTGAAAAAAACCCCAAAAAATCAAATTTAACAGCCGGAACGACTGTATATAGTTACTATAACGTACCAGAGAACGGGAACTGACAAGTTTTTCAGATATTCCACAACATTAAATGTAACTACAAATGGATAAAAAGTACAATGTGTGTGTGTTCAATTGTGTTTAATAAATAAAAAATGTAACTGTTGGTAAAAGAGGAATAACTTCAGGACATGCTGTTATTGGAAAATAATCCACTTAGAGGTGGTTACAATAAACTCGCATCACACCAGCCAGTTCAACTACTAAAAATTGTCTTGTGGGGTTCGTAAAATAAGTGGGAATTATAACCGTGTCCAAAAAAGGAGTACGAGTAAAACAAATTCCGGACATTTCCAAGAAGTCTTTCCAGAAAGCCTGAGGATTACTGCAGAAAATAAGGGAATGTTTATTTCTACCTATGTCTAGAAATCAATACTTTTTTCAGACTTTTGTGACCTGACAAGAACCCGGCTACAATATGAACATTCACCACGGCTCTGTGTGAACTCCGAGCTGATCCCGAGGCAGACAAGCCGAGCTTTCAGCTTTAAGACTTTTGGTTTCTCCATGTTGGCTAAACAGGAAGCAGCACGTTACTGAAACGCGTTCTGAAAAGTGACACAACATCGATTCCTTCATGCATTTGGAGCAAAGCGAGAGAAAAAGACCATCATACTGGAAGGACACACACCTTCCCCCCCCCGTGACTGCTGGGGGGTGGGGGGGTGGGGGGGATATCGTCTCCATGGTAACGCACATTAATTACCTGTGAGTGCATTTCCACATCATGAAAGTGCCATAAGGTGGATTACACAACCGTGCACGAGACTGTGCTGCACGAGTCTATGATGAGCTCATCCTCTCTCCCTCACACACACACACACACACACACACACACATTTCTCTCTCTCTCCTGCATCATTCTTCCTCTAATCTTACTCTCTTTTATTCTCTCTTCTCTCTCTTTCTCTATCTCTATCTCTGTTTTTGCCTGAGAGAAAGACAGAGTGCACAATAGGTTAATGCGGCTGTGTCTAAATGGGATGCGAAAAGGTCTTTTAAAGGAAAGGTCGCTGAAGGACGTTTGTTACCTTCCTCTCCAACTTGTTCACACACACACACACACACAGTGTGTGTGTCTGTGTATTTTATATCTTTCTGGTGACCAAATGTCCACACAAGGACAGGAATATCCGACAGATTTGACTTTGCAGGGACATTCGTCTGTATCCCACAAGGACAAACAAAAACTTGCTGAGATTAAAGTTAGAGTTAAAGGTAGATATAAGATATAGCATCGGTCTGTAATTTCACACACACACAGTCAATTATAGTTTACCTAGATGTGTGTTCCTTTACTATAGACCCTTTTAATATTTACACATAATTTCCCAATCGTCCACACCAAACCCATAAAAGATGCCAATCAGATATATACTTAATATAATAAAACCTCTGTTATGCATAACTAAATTAATGACATCAAATCAGATCCAAAACGGCTAGCCTACAGCTAACTATACGATCTATACACATCATGTTTCTTTAAAACATGCAATGTGCTTGACTTTGTACTAGCTTCACTGGCCAGTTAACAAATCAAGCTAACTGTACTAGCTACATTCACCCACCAGAGGCACCGACGATCTCTGCTACTTTCCTTTTAAACTTTATTATTCACATTTATATTTCTACTGATACACATTTTAAAGTGATCCTGTATGTGAAAGGATAAGATGAAACAACAGTTATACATTTTTCTTCCATTTTTGTGCATAATACAGTAAATCGGCTCTAACTGTAGGTAGGAACTAAAGTTGTGCGCGAGGAACTGATGAAACCTCAGCAATAGGATTGGCGCACACACATCCACACACACACGTTAGCATATTTTCATGTGTAATAAAAATACCTATAATACCCTAAATGTTATGCAGAAACTGAAAAAAATCTATATTAAAATGCATTCGTAGAAATTTATAATAGCAACAAAGAGTAATGCTAACGTTCTTTAGGATGATTGCTAATCCTAACGCTACTGCAGTTATCTTTCAGGAACTACACATGGTGGTCTCTGAACCAATTAAACCATCTTTGGTTTCTGCAGTTTGGACCTGCACATGGTGTATATTTTTCTGCTGTGTGTTAGCAAGAGCTAAAAACAGCTACAAGAACATAGCAGCTTTGCTTTGCTTTGCTAGCTAGCTAGCTAGCATGATGACTAATAAATGGTATTAAAAAGCATGTGAGATCAACAGTTATGGCTGGATAGAAGTGAGTCACACTGCTAATAATATGATTGCTAATGTGTCCGTCTCCTCATTAAACACTGACACGTGTGTACAGAGGGGCAGGAGATGATTTCCAGGATTAAGAGAAGAGAGGGGGGTAGAGAGGCTTTCTAACACTTCTAAAAAGAGCACAACACATCAGTGCACTGACCCAAACAGTCTCAGCACTCACTCACGCACACACACACACACACACACACACACACACACACACACACACACACACACACACACAAAGTGCCAGACAGCCAGGAATGACTGGGTGCGTTTAAACACGGATTTGTGCACATCATGTCCGTTTGACATTTCCACAGAAAAATGTAATGCGTGTTAGTGAATTTGCGTGAATGCTGCACCAGTCATGCATATATACAGCTCCAGGCAAAAGTTTAGACACCCCTGACTATATGTAAAGTAATCGTACTTGTATGTAAAGTGTGCTGGACTGTATGAATGTCAAGGGATTTTCAAAATATTAAAAAAATATTAATTAATAAGGAGTAAAAGTTACCGAAGCGTACAGGATGTACTACAGTCTGAATTTTAGATAAACTGAGACAGAACTGGGAAGCCCTGAGGAAGAAATGTCTAATCTTATCTGCAAAGGATGAAAAATTTCATTCCAACCATCTTTTTTGTGTGGACTAAGGAGACAAATTAGTTAGGCAGAGCTAGAAGTTCACTAATTATTCAGTATACTTACACCTTACTGCTTGGGTGGAATAAAACCTGCTGCTTGGTTGGAATAAAACCTGCTGCCGCGTTGGCTCTTCGAGGTAAAATAGTAAATAATACACTAATCAGGTTACAGATTGGTTAACTGTAGTAGATATGTACTCTCAGTAGGGAACTGAAGAAACATCGGACCACACACACTTTTATAAGACTCGAGCACATTGTTGGATTCGGTGCTTTGCTGCATCATAACTAATTTGCACAGAACTGAGAAAAACTCATTTCAAGCAGCGCTTGTCGCTTGCCACTGTTTCTGAAATCGTTGCTCTGTGTCACACAGGTACACAGCACATAAACGGTCGCCTGTGACTTTGTTACTCGCTAGTGTGAGCACAGGGAAAAACCCGAGCCTGCACGTCATGAAGCCTTTTTTTTACGCTTTATCTTATTTTTTCACAAGTGAAGCATCAACTCTATAGAAATGCATTAAAATCACACAATCAGAGTTTCTGCATAGGTTATTTGAAATCATAATCTACAAAGATGGCATGATTATGCAAACTGTAGTTTTGCTAGTTTTGCCCATGGATTATCTGATTTTTTCTTCTTAAGCGACAAATAAGTGACGGGGCGACAGAGTGCAGCGGAAAAATAGCTCGACACAATATTAATCTGCTGGCACAAAGCTGTCTTCTGTGTTTCATTGAACATTTGGAGGTTAGTTTTCTTGATAAAAATGAAGCTTGTTATTGTGCCAGTAGCGTGTGCGGTGAAGGGAATTGTGGGTAAAGGTGATAATATGAAAACTGCAGTTTTGTTTTTTTTTTTAGTAAAACGCTTTCTTGTTTCATGTATCTATGAAACAGATCGCACTAGGTTTCATTCGGCACTTCTTTCTTTCTTTCTTTCTTCACTCTTTGATTTTCTTTCATATCCTAGCTGTGTAATCATCAATCCTCCTCCACGGAGTGTGAAAGTTCATCAGCTCAGTCTGCAGGCAGGAGGAAAGCAGTCCAGCCAGGAGGACGTACACGCGGATTTATGTGACAGGCTGCCTGAAGGTGTTAGCGTCGAGCATGATGGGTCACGGGCCTAGTGCCTCATGCAGACACGTGACCGACGTCATACGCTTGCTCAGTTCCTGTGTTTGTCCTTCACACGACATGCAACAATGTAGACAGTATGAGGAAGCCGTGATGAGATGGAGTGGGCTTCGGATGCAAGCACACACACAAGATCTGCTTCAAATGACAGTAAGTAAACAGATGACAGTAAGTCACACAGTGTCCTAAACCACATCAGCACATCTGTGAGACGTCACCAAATAACTGGATGTCATTAAATACAACATGAGACGCAAATGCGAACAAACTTGTCTTCTGAAACGTGACATTCATTTAATCCATTGGCATTTGACTAGCTTGTGGAAAGTCAGATTTAGATGCTTATTTTTTCCGCTGTCACTCCGCCACTGGCATGACATCACCTCTGTCTTTTCTCGATGACGAGACAAGCAACTTACTCTCTCTACGTAAAATGGGACACTGTGTTAGTTAGTCAAACAGTCACACCTTGATTTATTTTTGTCAACAAAATTCCATACAAAAAAAAAAAAATAAAAAAGCTCTGTCTTGCTGCCTGGTGTATTATTTGTGCCGTCGTTTGGTATATAGGCTAGTTTTCATCTACTATCTTGGTTAGTGATGTGAAGAATGATGATTTAGATACGTTTCTGAGATTTTGGCTCTTTGAAGAAAACAGTTTGGTGTTTTGGCTGTACGTCAATGAGAGCAGGTGGAGGTGAAACATGACACTTCGCGATTGGTTATTATATATATGCTTGGTCAAAGGTGGGAAAACATTGCTGCATGTTAGTAAAAGATTATAGAGAAAGAACAATTTTGTTTTTAGAAACGATTAGTATAAAGGAATTGTGCTCAATCTGACCAATGACATGAGCTAACAATGAAAAAAGTTTGGATTTCAGGTGTTTCTGAGAAGATTTAAGGTGACACAGGCTTTCATTATTGTTAGATACATTAGTCTCATACCTTCACTGCAAATCTAACAAGCAAACATCAAACGAGAAAGCCATGTAAAATAGATTTTATCCCAAAACATTGCTTTAAGGAAGACGGTTTGCATTACCAATTGGAATTGCATTACCTTTTATTCCTCTTTTCACGTAATGTATCAATACGTTGACTCAGTACCCAGGTTAATATAAATCGAAGGAGACCTATTATCGATCTTCACTTCTCAGGGCTTCAGGAGATTATTTCCTTTGCCTTTGGGCATTCATGAAAACTGAATTAAGACAGTATATAAGATGATCAGTTCTGCATCATGCTTAGTAAGATACACAAGACACCCAAAGTCATTTAGTGAAAATGATTCGTTTGCATTTCATCTATGTATCCTCTCCATGTTCCAGAAAACAGATGACCGAGCGCTCATAACCTTTAGTACTGTGACACATTCATGGCTACATTAATGGGAATAATTCACGTCAATGACATCAGTAATGATTATGCGAAGCTAACCTGAAGCCAGCATGGACATGCTGTAATGTGTACATTTTGGTGAACATTTCCTTGGGTAGTACAGTGGAATTGTGGGTAATGCTCTGTTTTATTGATGCCTGTCACTCTATGGTGCGAATGCAACACCACACTGACAGCTGCAGTGTCAGAGTTGGATGTAAATGACAGCTTTCAGGTTGGATTGTGTCACTTCCTACTCGTGTGCGTCTCCATCCTGTTCCTGCCAAAGAGCTGAAGAAACACTACTGCAGTTTTTTTTAACAGTCAACAACTTAAGAGATGCAGGGAAAAGGCCATTCATTCACCGGCTGCACATAAGATACAGGCTCATATAAAAAAAAATCCCAAGAGCAATGGGATATAAGAGGGAGAGTAGGGGAGACAGGATTTAAAATGGACTAGAGAGAGAGAGAGAGAGAGAGAGAGATCAGTGTCTGTCTTTTGTCATGGCAGCCAGCAGTTTCAATCATCTGGAAAGGTTATCACTGGGAAAAGACCAAAACCTTGTCAAAACAGAGCATAAAACACATCCATACCCCATAACAGGGGATGTGAAATGGTGTACAGTGGTCTGAACCATGGATCGAACAGTTCCTGAAAAAATACTGTTGCAGAGCTGATAAACCGGAAAATATCTGGCCATAGCTCAGCGACTCTAGTTTTCTAAACATGATCCATTGTAGTTTTTGTAGCACATCCTTTATTGAACCCAATTGCATGCATTTATGTCAATTATTTAGCTCAAGGAAGCTCATCAGACCAGAGACTAACTACAGGGCTAGAGACATTAGATTGATTATTCATTTCATTTACTCTCTCTGGTCTGATTAGCGAACCGATGAGTCAGTCAAGACAACACTACAAACAAAACATAATCACTTCAAATGGTCTTTTGCTAATACTATTGATTCGGCATTAAAAGTTAACTGTTGTCATCATTCAGTCATGTTAGTTGCTTATCTGGGAAAGTTACAGTTAGTATGTCTAACTAGACTTTTATAAATTGTAATTGAATACCCCTGAACACCCCTGTATTAGCATAAACAAACACAAATATCAGTTCAGCTCTTCATTACTGAGCACTTTACTGAAATAACGTCAGGACATCGATTTGTGACCTCGTTCCTGTTTTGAGTTTCGCGTTGACTAATCGTGTTTGTTGACTTGACAAATCTGAGCTTTTACATATTTCAAAATCAGGTTCACGCAGCATGTACAACCTTCTAAAAGCCTGTTTTTCTGAGGCTGTGTGCTATCAAACGTCTCTTTTTGTCACAAAATCATCACAAAGTTTCATTCCAATTACAGTGAAGAGTCTTTACAGCTCTGCTCAGTAAGGATTGCGACGATATAGTGGAGGTAAGCCAGGTATACCGAGTTGTGGCTACCTCACTCTGTCGCTCGCCTGAAATCCAGAAATGTACATTTTTCACAACCTATAAAAGACGACTCATTGAAAAGGACGTTTCAAGATTGTTGTTTTCAAATGAATCGGAGTTTCAAGGTAAAGTGTTCTTGTAGTAGCTGACTAGAACAGTCAGAAATGCTGTTTTGTAAGTGCATTATAAATGTAATACTGGGACACAAATGATACCCCAGCCATGAAATCACCCATAAGCCCATAACCGCATATTGCTTTAAGTCATAAATTCTGCCCCTGATAAGCTGTAAGCTACATGTACACAGCTCAGCGAGGGTGCACGGGGTTTATAAGTAAAGAACCAGGACACGCTGCATGACAACACTTCTCCGGTTTATACTGCTCACTGGTTTTGGGGTTAAGCTTGAACTCTGAGAAGAAATAGGACACACCTTAAGCCCTTGCTGACCCTGAAAGAAGTGTACTTTAGGACCACAAGGCTGTGGTGGTGAAAATTGGGACGAGGCCACACATTTTTAAAAGTAATGACCCCCAGGGTGCACACAGACACTGACTGCCACGGTTCTCGGTCGTCTCTTTCGCAGCACGGGACTCGTAGACACCGAGTATGGCGTTCCAGTCACCTCAGTCGTTCATTGATTTCTTTTATCCCGTGGAAGGAAAGTCTTTCACATCTATTCATTTTTTAAAGTTTAGAATGTTTACAGACTATGTGAACACGTAAATTTGTGCTTTAAACACGTGAAGGTAAACACGAGGCACTTGCTTAAGTGTTTAAAGGAATAACAACAGTGTTGCTAGATAACCAGAAAATATGGACACAGAGCATAAGCTGGCTAATAACTATGATTTATCTAGCTAGCTAGCGTATAGCTATTATGTCTTTTATACAAACAACATAAAGGCAGAATAACAGTGAAAACTAGACCAAGCTGTCAGGACTATCAACATTTCCCTCAGATATGGTGGTAAATTACTGAAAAAATATTACATGTGGCTAAAATTGTAGTGTAATTACACCTAGCATCAACTCCTAGCATCAAGCTAGCATCAATTACACCTAACATCAACTCCTAGCATCAAGCTAGCATCAATTACACCTAACATCAACTCCTAGCATCAAGCTAGCATCAATTACACCTAGCATCAACTTATTTACAATCTTGTAACTTACAGACAGTGTGTCCACATGCCGGCTTGAATTGGGAAATAATAATAAGAAGCTATTGTATAAATTATGGCACACATACCCCACATTATATAATATATGGCAGTGAGATAATTAAATTACAGTACAATGCTTCCCAACTAGTGAGCTCTCTGAATATTTCTTCTTCCAAAGGTAAACACTGCAGGCCTTTTATACGGAGCTGTCACATAATTATAGTGAATATGTACAAAGTCCATGTACAAAGCTGTGGATGCTCAGACTGGAAATCCAACAGCATTACATGGAGATTTTTGGCATTTCAGAATGTTATTTCGTATTTTCCTAAAACCCAGACATGTGAGCTGACATCGTCACCATACTGACCTTTTTATTTTCCACACTACTTTTTCAACAAGCACTTAAACTGCGGAGGCAATTTTGCTCACAATGACTAACAACAAAGTCTGACAATGGGCTGATGATGCAGACCTGATTATACTTTGCTTGGGGTTTATTAGCATGTTTAAAAGGCTAAAAATGTCAGGCTGAAACTAAGTGAATGAACTTGTTTTTTTTTTTTTTAAGCAGGGGTGCATTTATTCCCAGCTCAAAATGAGGATGTTAACATGCATACAATAATCTGATAAGTTCAGAGTTTCACGTGTTCTCCGGTTTCCTCCCACCTCTGGCGTCTGGGATGCGGTGGATCCGAAGCCTATCCTGGGAACACTGGGCATGAAGCGGGAATACACAGTGAATGGGATGTCTGTACACCATGCACACACACACATGTGGCATAGCCAAACATCCTACTGGCATACTTTTGGGGCGGTGGAGGGAAACCAGAGAACCCGGAGGAAACCCACACAGACATTTTGAGGACATGTGAAACTCCACACAGACAGTAACCCAGGATCGAACTGGGGACCCTGGAGCTGTGAGGCAGCAACACTACCCTTTGATTAGCACTTCCATNTCTATGTGGTTATTTTTGCATACAGGTGCAGATGTAGAAAAATGAAACATTAAGGAAATATATTATGTGCTATATAATCTGATTACTGGGCTCAAGTCTGGGTCTTTGTCAGATATCTTGAAACCCAGTAATGGCTTTAATCTGATATAAGATATTGTAGTACGCTGTTATGACATTATCACTTGACTCACACGTAAATGCAGCCAGGGAGAATTTAGGCAAAGCATAATATGAGCTGTAGCTGTGGATAATTTTTCTGTTCAGTCTGCTATTGCTACTATAAAGCCCCTTTTTAATTTTTTTTTGCTCCACTTTTTGACTAATTAGCTCCACTAAAAAGACCAGTGCTGGACTGATGATGGCAGATTTGACTGGATGTTGCTCGAGGTTTCTTAACATGCCTAAATGACTGGCAATAACAAAATTCCAGGCTGAAACTAAGCAAATTAACCCAACAGTTTAAGCATGGCTGTACTGAATCCCAGCTAAAATGAGAAACTGGACACAGCAGGATGCCATTACGGCTCTACTCCAGGTTTTCTATGACAATGCACAGAGAAAATGAGGGCCTTGACAGAAATGTGTGTGTGTGTGTGTGTGCATGTGTGTGTAAGGCTAGGTCTCACATTGGCTTGGAAGCCCCCAGGACCCCTCAGTTGGCTTAGAGAGAGATCTCTGTTGGCATATTGTGTGACCCCCAAGGCTGGCACTGAGCAGGAGGGAAAAGAGGGGTCAGAGGAGTGAAATGTTACCAGGGGAAATGCAAATTGTCCCTGACAACTGGTGCAGAAAGCATGTTCTCCCTGACTCCAGGACCTCTGATATTTCACAAAGTCAAATGGAACATGGCAACCGCCACCCCAGGGCGAGTTTTGATTAGGTTATTTAAAGAGGTATGGAGTAAACACACCCACAAACACACAGTGTCTTGCTGTTACCGGTTGGACTCACGACATGGATTTGCTTGGAAAGATGTGGCAGTGAATTTTTTTTTAGCCTGGCTTGCCTCCCTCCTTCCTGGTTCACACACCTCTGACTGCCTCCTTCTGTGAACAGAGAATTGGCCGTCTGATGTCACACGGAGGAACCACAAGCTGAGCAAGACACATCCAGGCAATCATTTTTAGCCCAACTTATCCTTATAAATTTTCAAAATCAAATGTGAATTTCCATACCGTGAACAGAACCTGTCTATCAGCGCTGATGACTGAGCGACATGAAATGGCAAATCAGTCTTTCTGATTATCCTGACATCTCCAAATGTGTATTTTGTGTATTTCTATAATAAAATTAAATGTCTTTGTAGTGTCAGATGGTCAGCAATCAAACTGGATGATTGATACTTCTGGACAGCCAGTAACACAGCTAAAAGAAAAGAAATGAACATACAATCACTGTGTGCAACAGTCAGCAAAAAATGGAGAAATGCTATTCAGAGAGTTATGTTAACTTTGAGAATGTTATATATGAAACTTTGAGAAGATCCAAGATGAAGGAGAAGCTTGTGGCGAACTAGTCTCAACCTCAGAGTGTCTGAAATCTTTTGTACACTTTTCTGGCCACAAACTTCAGGATCTTGAAAGCTGCAACCTGATTGGCTCTACACATTTTTGTGTATACACTCTTCCATGCACCGGTCTCAAACAGAAAAACACTATTTCTATTCAAGCTATTCAAGATACAGTCATAGTCATATAGTCAAGATATAGAATTGAAAAAAAAAATGCTCAAGGCATCGTGCACTTGTACATTTAGTACAAGAGTCTCTAGCGAATGTGGTTCAGTCCTGGTCACATCAGGTATCTGAACTCAGGTGTCTGTCTGTGTGGAGTTTCCCTGTTACATGGGTTTCCTCAAGGTTCTCTGGTTTCCTCCCACCTCAGAAAAACATACCAGTTGGTGGACTGGCTATGCTAAATTGCTCCTAGGGGCTGAATGTGCCCTGCAATGGACTGGCTTGGGAGGGTGTATTACTGTCTCGCACTCAGTGTTCGTGCGATTAAGCTCCAGATTTACTGTGACACTGACCAGGATCTTACAGGATCTTACAGGACCTTACAGGATCTTACTTAAGATGAACAAATGAATGAATTCATAGACAGTGTTTCTGCTTCTAGCACTTCTTTCCTGAACATATATAACAACTCTGGTAAGATGCAAAGTGTTTAGTTTTAACCTTTGCTCATGTTACATAATAACAGCATTATTCTGACTCCCTCAAGATTTGGGATTTTGAGGATTTTTTTCTCTTCTAAA
Source organism: Pangasius macronema (assembly GCA_037577455.1). Lineage (NCBI taxonomy): Eukaryota > Metazoa > Chordata > Actinopteri > Siluriformes > Pangasiidae > Pangasius > Pangasius macronema. Next base: position 3,900,236 of record CM074950.1, on the reverse strand, counting down.
GTTATGTGTGTAATGTCCAAAATCTTGTCTTTTACTCAGTCATCTAGTGTGCTGTAGAGACAAGAAATTGTATTTGCGTAAATGAGTGAAAAGAAATAGTAGTGAAAGTAGTAGTGTGAAAAACTTTCTCTTTAATCAGAGTCTGTGAGCTTTTGTATACAGAAGTGGGTAGGTAGAATCTCCTCCAAGTGTGTTTAGCCTCCTTATGAGAAGCATGAGAAGCAGTTTGGGAGGTACAATATGGTGGATAGCTGCAAGTCTCAGATGTGTTAAGGCTTGTCCTAGGGCTTGATAGCTCTTTGACAACTAGGTAAGGAAAATAAGTTTAAAGTCTATGTGCAGGTGCACCTGGATCTCCTTTCTTGTACTTACAAAGCATATAAATCCATGATGAAGGACGTTGGAACTTTTACTGACTCCAACTTTGTGTGCCATATATATGCACCTGCATTTGACATATGAATAGCAGACAGGCAATGACGTCAATGTTGGGGAATAGCCTGTCAGCTGAAGGACCCCGAGGTGGTATATGTGTACATATATCGCCTGGACGGATGATGAGCTCTTGTCTCCAAGGTCAAGTGGTCCATAAACACATATGGATGTGAGAGACTACCTCTACATATCACACCAAGCAGAGGGCAGGATACTGCTCAATACATTACGCAAGCACACAACACAGTAGAAGAGTTTTTGAATTAAGGCTTGGAGAGCGCATTTATGTGCAGATAAGAGGGAAATTAGCGAACCACTTCACGGTGAGCAAGGACAGTCCGTAACAGCATTACGTAAGACAATAACACTCAAGTGAACAAAACATGAGGGGCAAAGCAAAGTGTCTGCTAATATCTAGCCTGATGCAGAGCGGATCTAATGCGATTGCTATTCAGAGAAAGAGTGTGTGCAAGAGAGATGGAAAGAAATGGAAAAAGACAAGAGAGAGAAAGAGAAAGAAAGGGAGAGAGAGAGAGAGAGAGAGAGAGAGAGAAAGCTCAAGGGCATGGTGAAGAGAGAATATACAACCCCAGGCGTAATTACAGCCACATCACCCACTCAACCCTTAATGAGACTCGAGGCCAGCGGGGAAAACTGGCCCAGCACTCAAGCAGAAAATAGACACAAAACTACATGATTAGACCAAATATCTGGCCTCGTCCTGGCCAAAATCACTGGGTGGTTAAACACACAAACACAGCCAAAAAGAGTGTAAAAATAATCACATCCGAATCACACACACCCGCTGAGTCGAACTCCCAGCTGCAGTCCTCATTTTCTTCTTTGGTGGTGCATTGTGTTATGTTGCTTCAGGAAACTGATAATATAATTTAAAAAAAAACAGTAAGGACAGTGACTACGTGACCATTTCCTGCTCTCATTTTCAACACTGCGGTGATGCTCAGGGCTGACGCCCATGGCGGAAATGCAAATTCAGCCGCCTGCGAGCGCACGTGGTAATTGTGAAGGCATCAGCTGAAATGCTGGCTTATTTTTAGGGCCTCTTAGTGAAGTGTGAGCTCTGTGTGTGTGTGTGTGTGTGTGTGTGTGTGTGTGTGTGTGGAGTGGGAGGGAAGACACACGTCTGTCTGACAAGCTGGGGAGAATGGTTGGATATGTGTGTGTGTAAGTGAGCGAGCGAGTGAGACAGACAGAGATGTGAGCGACATGCCGAGTCCACCTGAGGCAGCAACACTTCACAATGACACTCTCAGTTCCTCAGCACTTCCTGGATTTTATGGAATGAACGACAAGATTAAGCTTTGCAAGGTTCATTTTTAGCTTACACGCTTCAATAATGGGTCACTAAAGGGTTCTTTAGGACGCTCAGCTTTCTTCGTGGGTTCTCCTGAATGTACAAAATATCTGCAATTCGTGCAATTTTTTGTAATTTTGTAATTTGTCAAATCTAAAAATGACTTTACTACTTAAGGTGCTACATCGAATCTTTTCTTCGATATTTCTACATAAATGGTTCTTCTACAGTGTTCACTAAGTCTACAGAAGTTAACCTTAAATTATTTCTTCAGTGTGAGTAGTTCGTTCTCCTGGAGGTATTCACACTCTAGGGTTTTTTTTCCTTTTATACAACAACAATTTGCCAATGACTACAATTTTCTATTTATAAAAGAACAAGACACGACTTCTATCCTGTCATAGTGTTGTGGAACATCTGCAAAACAGATAAATTCATGTTATCACTTACATTATAGCAGCTATAAGAAGTCGTTCCACCACTAAATCTTTTTCTCTCTCTAGAAGTTAATAAGACGAAACAATTGAGCTCGTTGGAAAAACCTGTAACAAAGCGCTGACACTGGAGACTCTTTCTTTCTCCTTAATTGTTATATGAACATCTCCTTACAGAAAACTTGATGCCATCAACATCTTTTACATTTCTCTTTGTTAAATAATTTTGTAGAGCATCCACCGTACAAATCCCAGTGAACGAGTTATCATAGAAACAATAATGCATTGAATTGATATAAACCTGGTTCTGACCAATCAGAATTGAGTATTCAAGAGCACTGTTGTGTAATTTCAACTAATCTTGCGACACAGCAGGAATTCCTCCGAAGCTCTCAAACCCTGTGTTGTCCAGTTTCATTTTTGGCATCATCATGAACACAAACATACCAGCGTGCAGAAACCTGATCCTAAAATCAATGCTTTCACTCTTTGACTCATGTTTGATACACACACACACACACACACACACACACATGCGGGCACGCTTAGATGTTCAAGCAGCTCAAAGCTGATTAGTAGCTGCTGCTCAAGTTAATGAAGATTTAGGTGGCTGTCAGGATTATACAGTTTCATAAGACAGTTTATAATAAATCTACTTAAAAAAGAAACCTGAACAGTTGTTGTTGTTATCTTTTTTATTTTTATTTTTTTTATACCCCCACATGGTGTTTAAATCGATACCAGTCTTTTGACACTCATAATGAGATGATGCTAAAAATAAAACCCCATCAGGCAGGAGAACTGCTGTCTGATTCCAAGCTGTTCATTCCTCTTAAAACCTTCTCGGCAGCTTTCACAAGCCGGGATTAAGCAACAGGGCGCTTCCATCTCAGCGTCCAGCCAATCAAAGTGCTAGGTCTGCTTTACTTTCTGCCTCAGATTCCCAGCTATGAGCAGCTGTTGCACTTTAATCTTCACAGCTGTGTAAGATTATGTCTTGTGAGAGTGGGTCTGGCTTGGACTCAAACCTTCAGCGACTCTCTCCTGTGATATCTGAGTCACTAAAATAAATATGACGTCTTGAAGAAATCCTGAGGGCTTGCTAAAGAAGTGGAAGGAAGTCGTTGACTGTCCTGGGCTCAGCTGCACTCGCTGATATCTGGAAGTTTTTGAATTATCTAGGTCATGAGTTATATAGTCATAAGTCAAAGAGGCTGGGTTTATAATCGAAATGTTTTCGGGGAGAAACTGCGATTTTTGGTGACTTTGACTAAATTCCTATCACGAGGATATTTTGGCATCCATCCCAAAACAAACTGAGGTGCACTAATAGGGCCATTCCAACTGAAGCATTTACCTCAAAGTGCAAAGATCCACTTCAAGTTTACACACGCATAGTGCCTGTTCACTTTATTCTTATAAATTTGAACAAAAAAGTATATATTCATAAGCATAAAACAAGATCTGCACAAGCTTATAAATGCAAAACTCCTTTCTCCAAAAGTTTCGCCAAAAAGAGTTTTATTTTTGTTTCGTCTTTTATTCCAAAAGAGTTCTGATTTGTCCAAATGCTTGTTTGCTTCTTGTAAACCAGAGCAGTTTTGAATAAGGTGTAGGAACGGAGACGATCGTGGTGCAGTTCATTGCTTATTGTTCTCTGTGTAACTCTGGTTCCTGCTGCTTTCAGGTCATCCTGCAACTCTTTTCGAGAGACTTCTGGCTTCTTCCTGATCAGTAGTCTGAGAGGGCGGAGTAAAATCTTGCATGGGGCACATGTCTGAAGATGATTAGTTGCTGCTCCATGAATTTCAACCTGCATATTATCGAACCAGTTGTACTGACAGGGATGTTTAAGTCTTCGCAGCTTTTTCCTTTCAAGTATTGTGTAATAATGCTGTGTCTGAGTACCTTAGGAAGCTCCTTCACCTTCACCATGATTGCGTGAAATCTTCCCAACTAATGTCTTTACTGGGGCAATTTTTAACTTCCCCTCACTGGAGATTATGTGGAGTGTCCACCAAACCAAGCATCCACTGTGTTACTATAGAAACAAAAATGCACTACAACGAGCTCCTTTATGTAAACCTGTGATTTGCATTGCAGCTTGTACTACTGACAGAGCTGCCGGTCTAGACATCCGTTCTTCTGGTATAATGTCCTATAGTTGCTCTGCTTCATCTAGCAAGACAATTGAACATGGCTTTTCATCATAGCTAGCTTTAATGCCGTCATCAAACTAGCCAGGTTAATTTTACAAAGTGGGAGTGAACTGGGCGATCACATGGCACTGTAATGGGTAGGATTGGACCTTCGGACAGGGCAGGGATTCCTTCTGTACTACATTTCTACTTACGTAATATAAGTAGTATGCACAGTGTGCCATTTTGAACAACGTCTCATGTTTTGTCCAGTGAGCATGAGTGCAAGAGTCCACGCTAACCAGGGCAGCAGAGGACACAACTCAGGAACATTGGAATGGACGTCAGGGTTGCCACAAGACATAGCAGTCTGGACCAGAACGCATAAACCAGACATGGAGATGGAGGAGGAAAAAAAGCCAAGCAACTCATCTGGGTCAAAAAAAACTAAAAGTTAACTGTAGACCCAACAATACAACAACTGATAGCGACCTTCATGAAGATGGGAGGAGTGTTTTCAGTGTTTTTCATCAAGATGAAGTCTCGCCAGACCTCGATGACTAAGTCAGACCAGGGTACAAGCCTCTCGGCTGAGCTGCCTCTCTTATGTAACCGTGTCTTTGTTAGCTTTGCTCCACGCTCATCACCGTCCTCCTGAGCACGAGCCAAACACAACCGAGGACAGATCGCTGAAAGCCAAATTCCAGAGCAGGAAAGAAAAGTTTAAAAGAAGAGCACTAATTAAGACAAATAAGCTTTAAGGATCAGGGGGCGGCTCCTTTGAGCCAAATACGCTCCTGGACGGTGAGTCATCTGTTTAGTGTCAATCCTCTGCAAAGCCGAGGCAGCTAAAAGATCACGGGGGAAAAAAGCAGACACAGTGATTACTCCACCAAACAGAAGAAATATACACACCACTCAGGCTTTAATAACGGTGACTGAAACCTGATGCGCTTCTAAATGTCTGACTGGAGGCTTGCCACTGAAAGTTTTGTGGATGAAAATATTCAGCCTTTCACACGTGTGGGACTTGCGGGTCACACCAAGTTAGAGGTTAGAAGTGTCACACGCTGATCTAACACATCTGATTCAATCATCAGCTCAGAGTCACAGGGGAGAAAACAGTGCATGTCGACATGTCGTTTAATTTACACAGCGTTCCCCTTAGTGTCAATGCAGTCACAGGTTCGAAGTCCAAAGTCTGGCTCTTTAGCTTTGCACTAAAGCTAAAGTAAGAGACCACCAGTTTAGCATCATGCTAACAGGATCATCATTACACGCTCACCGACAGTGTGAAGTTGTTCAGCATCTCACATAAACAGAAACCACATAAAGCTGAAGCTGTAACACACACTGTTGTCTAAAGATCTACGCAAAAGAACGCCGCTGAGCTAAAAACAGTCGTAGCTCCATCACTTTCCTCCTCAGCGCACAGTGTGGTGTCACTGGAACTGCGTCAGACTCGGGTAGGAGGTGTGACACCAAGTTCTGAGGCATGATGGATTCATTTGGATGATAATATGTAAGGAATAAAAACATGGCCGCGTGGTGTGATGAAGCGCAACATGAAGCGAAGTTACTATTACCACCCTTAAGTTGATGGGTATTATTTTCCCACAACAGTGCATCCTGAAGTGTTTATTCCTCTTTACATCACAGCAATTTGCCAACAATTACAATTATTATTTTATTAAATAATAACACTTTGTAATTTTTATCCATCCTTTTATCAATTACGGCAAAAAAGCACAGCTTGTCACAGCAGTTACTGAGGAACAACAGAGCGTAAGCGTAAAGTGAAGACTTTCCTGTGTCCAAAAACAGTACAGCTTTACCTCTGACACTGGAGACTCCTTCCACAGGGTTTTCTTCACCATATCAACGATTACACATTTTAAAAATCTGTTAATGTGGATAGAAGCAATATGAACTCATGAATATAAACACTGCAGTGATCACTACTTTCAGAGATGCTGTTTTAGAAAATCAATCAACCTTCTAACCAGACAGAATGGAGTGTATATCATTTAAAAAATGAAGTCATTCATTTATTTATAGACCCAAATTGTGTCTCTGAGATAAATTCTGACTTTTCCATAAGCTTCCTTTTTCCAAACAAGCAAACTTCAGACATCAATTCATTCACATGTCATGGTTGATGTACTACACTGGGGATGAGGGGAAACTTTTAGACAAACAAATATTTAAAATGGGGCTCGAAATATCTAGAGGACCGTCTGAAAGGCAGTTGGATCAAAACTGCTCCAGTTCTGTCACATCGGACATGATGTAGTGGACAGACACACAAATAACAACTTTCTAAACACTGGACATTAGCAAACTGAGGAGTAAATTCTGAGCTAGTCCATTTCAGTTCCTGAGACTTCCGCAGGCCGTTTCTGAGACTCCCGGCTCAGCTGATCTGGAGTCCCAGCGGCTGTTTGTCACCGCATCACACTTTCATCACACCTCACACGAGAAAATCAAGTGTGAGGACTTGTTCGGAGCGAGCTCCCAGAAATAACTCCTCGCCAGACAAAACACAGCATCTCTGCACCTGTCAGCCGCAAAGCGTCCCGGCGTGAGAGTGTGTCTGCATTTGAGCAGTGTGTGGGTGATGCGAGGAAAACCGAATCCCCATGAAACTTATTCCCATGAAAGGAATTCACGTCAGAACAGAGAGCCGTAGACCCTACAGGGCTGGAGTATACGCTAATATTATGAAAGCTCTTTTGATTGACAGCTCAATGGCCCAGTTTGGGTCGCCTCGAATTTGGGTCACGGATAATAACAAGCTGGAAGTCTTAAAGAATTTGGTTTTCATATATTAAATTTATTTATAACAGTATAAGGCTAATAATTAACCTTTATTATTAATCATTGTCATAATTTTAATTAGTAGTATTGCAGATTTTTTCCTGAGGTAAAATCTGAATCAGGGCAGATGCCAGTATTCACAAAATGTCATGAAGGAGAGGAGGCGTGGCCTATATACCTGTCAGTCCTTGTGTAGGAGGCGTGGCCTCTGTGCCTGTCAGTCCCATTTAAGGAGCTTTGGGCTCTGTCAGTCTCGGTGAAGAAGGCGTGGCCACTGTCACTGTGTGTTACAGTGACAGAGAAGGAGGCGTGGCCTTTGTGTGTTACAGTCACAGAGAAGGAGGCGTGGCCTCTGTGTGTTACAGTGACAGAAGGAGGTGTGGCCTCTGTGTGTTTCAGTCACACTAAAGAAGGCGTGGCCTGTGTTACAGTCAGACTGAAGGGGGTGTGGCCTGTGTTACAAGCAAACTGAAGGGGGCGTGGCCTCTGTGTGTTACAGTTAGACTGAAGAAGGCATAGCCTCTGTGTTTTACAGCCAAACTGAAGGAGGTGTGGCCTGTGTTATAGTCAGACTGAAGAGGGTGTGACCTGTGTTACAGTGAGACTGAAGGGGGTGTGGCCTGTGTTACAGTCAAGCTGAAGGGGATGTGGCCTCTGTGTGTTACAAGCAAACTGAAGGGGGTGTGGCCTCTGTGTGTTACAGTTAGACTGAAGAAGGTGTGGCCTCTGTGTGTTACAATCAAACTGAAGGGGGTGTGGCCTCTGTGTGTTACAGTTAGACTGAAGAAGGTGTGGCCTCTGTGTGTTACAATCAAACTGAAGGGGGTGTGGCCTCTGTGTGTTACAGTTAGACTGAAGAAGGTGTGGCCTCTGTGTGTTACAGTCAAACTGAAGGGGGTGTGGCTTCTGTGTGTTACAGTCAAACTGAAGAAGGCGTGGTCTCTGTGCCTGTTAGTCCTTGTGAAGCAGGCATGGTCTCTTTCCTAGTCAGTTCCATTTAAAGAGGTTTGGCCTCTGTCACTGTCAGTCCTCCTGAAGGAGACGTGACCTTTGTGATAGTCTGTTTCACTGCATGGCCTATATGCCTGTCAATCACTGTTAAGGAGGTGTGGCCTCTACCTCCTTATAGCAAAAAATTAACTGTTTTCAAAATACTGTCAGACTGTATAAGATCTAAACCATATAATTTGAAATTATGTGCTGCTTTGAACTTATCATTATACTACATCACATCATTTATCACATATTGAGACCAACTCGGAAGCACACACACACCCCTAGTGTTTTTATATCCATATGATGTGTGTGTTTTATTTAGTGATGAGAGGAAACTTAGCAGCTTGCCAACTGCCTGCTGCTTCCCCTACCTCCTACACTCTCTCTCTCTCACACACACACACACACACACACACACACACAGAACCAAAGCGATGCCATTCTCACTTCACTTATTTTTTTATTTTATGGTTGCAAATTGCACATAATGCCATTCTACTCATTAAGTTGGTTCCATAGATTGAGACAAGCATGCTCCCTCCCCACCCCTGTTGTTTGCACACACACCAGCATGTTTGTGTGGCAGAGACAAGCACAACGATGTGCTCTGATAGCATGTCAATCAAATAGATCAAATAAATGTTGTGTGTTGCTCTTTAACAGAAACCAGTGGGACTTAACTCGCAGTCATATATTTACTGTTTTGAAATGCTAGAATAATTCTCCTCTACATGCAGAGGCATGAGGTTGCTGACTTTCTGACAGCTTAAAGTTTTTTTTATCCTTTTAGTGTAGCCTGGATATAAATGTTTATCTGGTGCTGGAATTTGCAACTACATTTGTTGCACACACAGCAGTTCATCAAGTCTTGTTGTTCTGGGCTCGACAGTTTGCCAGACACGACATTAATAACCACAGGGGGCGGAGCTTAATGAAGGATCATTTGAGCCAAAGCCTAAACAGCGTTTTTGATTAATACTCACAAATCATACAAATAGCAGCACACACCCCAGTGTCTCATTAACCACAGCCAAGTGTGTCATAAGGTTTCTGAGTTTGTCCCCTCCCCTTCAGCCACGTATACACACACACACACACACACACACACACACACACACACACACACACACACACACACACACACACTCTCGGCACGCTGGTCTGATGGAATGATTTATTTGTAATCATGGCAGCATAATCAAACAAAGAACATTGAAAGCACTGACAGATTAACCCCAGGCTTCTCTCTCTTTCACTCGCTCGCTCGTCCATCCGCCTCCGCACATCTCCGTCAGTTGAGTCTTCTTTGCCTTTTTTCAGGTTTTCTTATTTTAAGTCCTTTAAATACATTTTAATATAAAACAAGCTGACGCACGAAGAGTTCTACCGTATTTGGATCCGTCCACCCCCGCATCCCGAGGGTTTATGGGTGAACTGCTTTGTGTGTCCTGTTTTGGCCGGCACAGTTTGAGCTCTACTGGGAAATGCATGTGTAAATTTGTGTGCGTGTGTGTGTGTGTGTGTGTGTGTGTATGTGTGTGTATGTGTGTGAGTGAATTTGTGCATCGTTCCAGCTCTTTGCACTTGTCCCAGGTCAGATGTTGATTGACGTGGGGAGACAGCAAATAAACACAACAGACAAATCAACAAAAAAAATGACGATCGTTAAAAAAAAAGTCTGATAAAAAAAAGGAATAAAAACAAAAACAAGTCCGTGTGGCAGAGGAGGGGGACGTGAGAGGCATCAGTCCTGCCATCTGGAGGCACTCAGGCACAGAGCGAACGCCTCAAACACTCACACACGAACACACACATACACCAAGGAGGAGACGCATGCAGCTAGAACCCGTGCCACACGACACAGGAGGAAGAGGGATGAAAAATCTGGAGAAAGAGAGACAGAAGGTGTTAGGAGGAGAGAGAAAGAAATGCACCTGACAAAACTATGGAGAAAAGGCCAGCCTTCCTCCTGTTAATGTCACAGCAACAGAGAGAGAGACAGACAGAGAGAAAGAGAGAGAGAGAGAGAGAGAGAGAGAGAGCAGAAGGGGCAAATACTTTTGGGCAAAAGGAGATCAGCATGGTATATTCATATTAAAAAAAAAAAAAAGACAAAGAAGGCAGGGCACCATTAGGACACTACGTGCGTTAAAACACACACACACACACACACACACACACACACACACACACACACACACACACACACACACACACAAGTCTAATAAGCTTCCACTCCCCACAGAAACACAGCACGAGTGTGTCCAGATTAACAGTCCAAAAAAAAAAATAAAAGTCCCACAGACGAATGAAAGGACAAGCCGGAGCCTGAGACGCTGCTCGATGAGGCAGTCTCCCGCTGCGTCTCCACCCGCCTCCCCACCTCCTCCTGGGTAAAAAGCGTGGGTGCGTCCCCCCCTCCGCTTCACAGGTAAAGTTCTTTAGCTCTGATGTGCTGCAGCTTCTCACGCAGCATGCGGAATGAAGGCCGTATCACCGGGTCCAGGGTCCAGCACTGCTTCATGAGGTCGTACACCACAGCGGGGCAGCCGTCCGGCGCGTCCATCTTGTAGCCCTTCTCCACCCGCGGCACCACCTCCTTCAGAGGCTAAACACACAAGACTCTAGTCATCACGTCATACACGACAAAAACTTTTAGAGCAACTATTTTCTTGATTTAGACTTTAGTTTTCTGTATCTGACCAATCAGCAACCAGAATCTCTTTATCATGTGACTGATTTCACTAGTTCTTTGAAAGAATGAAAGCCACTTAATGACTTATCTGTGATGTCAGCTAAACTGCGAGCACTTCGTCTCTTTCACATGCTGGCCAGAGAGAAAGCGGAGGCCTCAGACTAAAAAGTAGTAACGCTTTCCGTAAATGAGATCTTAGTATACATGATACGGCCAAAAGTTTGTGCACACCTGACCATCACACCCATGTGGGGTTCTTTCCCAAACTGGTGACCCAAAGCTGAAAGCAGAGGATTATACAGAATGTCTCTGTACGCTGTAGCGTTACAGTTTCCCTTCACTGGAACTAAGAGGCCCAAACCTGCTCCAGCACGACAACGCCCCTGTGCACAAAGCGAGCTCCATGAAGACATGGTGTGTGAGGGCTGGAGTGGAAGAACTCGAGTGGCCTGGACAGAGCACAAATACCCAAAGCAAAAAACTCTGCATCTGCCATCGCGGAGTAAAAAGTGGTGACTTGATGTCTAGCAGGAAAAGTGGAACGGTAGAAAATTAATATCGCTGGAACGCCATGGTCTACCAACACCAAGTTTTGAGACCGACCCCAAGGCACTTCACCTTACTGGTTTGTACTTCACTACAACCGAATGATTACGGCTTTTTATTACACAGAATTTTACCAGGGTGGTAGTGTGGATCTGATGGTGTACGGATACCACAAAACGTTCAGTAAGTAAGAGAACATTTTCGGGGAAATACGTTTAAACTTTTAATGATGCTCCTCCAGTGTCTGAAAGCTGGATACAACTCCATAAAGACAAGTCTGGTAAAACTTTCTCTCATGTCAGTCTCATCCTAAAACCTTTACTGTTTACATGTAATGTTTGTAGATTTGAATCGATGTCAAACTTGTGTACTTTAAACACAATTTAACAAATCCCTTTCGACACTGTGGATGACGTGGAGAATGATGAGACTCAAAATTCCTTTAAAATGGAAAAAAGCTGCAATTCAGGCTAAAGGTAATGTCGGCTCCAAAGTCGCCAGGGTGTTGTATCCTTTACTCTGACGTTTTCAGTAAACTCTCCAACTTGTGCGTTCGTAAAGTGTTCACTGCCCTCTAGTGGCCAAACAAATACTGCATCAAATCCTACACCAGGTTTTTGCCCATTTCAGAAGAGAAATTTTCTCCGTAGTTGGAGAGTCAGTGTGTGTGTGTGTCAGTGTGTGTGAGTGTCAGTCAGCCTAAACTACAAGACAAAGTCTCTTACAATTCTGGGGTAAGGCACACGGCCGAAGGAGTAGATCTCCCAGAGCAGGACGCCATAACTCCACACGTCAGACTTGGTGGAAAACCTCTGTGAAAAGAAAGTAAAGATGCTTATTTGAAAAAGCCAGTAATGAAAATCAGACCAGACTGATTTGAATTTTTTTTTTTAGCCACATTTGATTCTCAGTACTCTTTTTAAAAGCCCTTACAGCTCCAAATCTCACTCTCTAACCCAGGATTGTGCTTTACAGCACTGTCAGAGACTCGCTACTGATAACGGGGCCAATCACTTCTCCTGGAAGTAAAGCACCAAAACACTAGAACAAGTACAAGTACATCTGATGAGTTCCCATTACCATTTCCCCTTTTTCTGAATCTCTCTATCAATCTCAGAAGCCTTTCTGGATTCATAAGCATCTAATTAAACCTTATTATACAGCAATTAATAATAAAATCGTCTACAACTGCACAGAGATATTTGCTGTTGACCATCTGTGACTTATTTGTAGACATTTGTATATCTGAGCATCATTGTCTTTACTATTTTTTAGGTTTTTTTTATGTGCGTTTGGGTATAACCTTCTCTCGAAGTGCTTCGGGTGATGTCCATTTAATAGGCAGCTTGGCTGTGTCCTGAGTGGACGACGCTTCCTTGGTCAGGCCGAAGTCGCTCACTTTAGCGATGTTGTCCTCAGATACCAGAACGTTCCGTGCCGCGAGGTCCCTGTGCACAAAGTTATTGGCCTCGAGGTACTCCATCGCCTCACACACATCACTGAGAGAGAGAGAGAGAGAGAGAGAGAGAGAGAGAATAGATGGTTGCTCTGGATGGTTCAACAACAACAGGGATGAAAATTGAAGCCAGCAAAGCTTCTGTATGCAGGCAGCAAACTCACAGTGAGAATTTGAGTAGGCACTCAACCCCAAGCACAGTGCGCCCTCGCGAGCGCAGGTAGTCCACAAGACTGCCCTGTTACACACAGAGAGAGAGAGAGAGAGAGAGAGAGAGAGAGAGAGAGAGAGAGAGAGAGAGAGAGAGAGAGAGAGAGAGNGGCGAGAGCTAGCTGTCGCGACTAGGAGCCAGAGAGACAGAGAGAGAGAGAGAGAGAGAGAGAGAGAGAGAGAGAGAGAGAGAGCGAAACAGGGTGAGAGACAGAAACAGGGTGAGAAAGTGGGAGAGTGTATGAGAGACAGAGGGGGGGGCAGAGAGAGAGAGAGAGCGAAACAGGGTGAGAGAGCGATAAAGTGAGACAGAAAGAGAGAGATAGAGAGAGAGAGAGAAAGAGAGAGAGAGGGGCAGAGAGAGAGAGAGAGCAACAGGGTGACAGACAGAAACAGGGTGAGAGAAAGTGGGAGAGAGTATGAGAGAAAGAGAGAGGGGCAGAGAGAGAGAGAGAGAGCGAAACGGTGAGACAGAGAAAGAGACAGACAGTGACAGACAGAGAGAGAGAGAGAGAGAGAGAGACAGAGCGACAGCAAAAAACAGGGAGAGAGTGAGTGAGAAAAAGAAATAGAAAGTGAGTGTGACAGACAGATGGTGGATGCGAGCAAGAAAAAGAGAGAGAAAGAGAAAGAGAGAGAAAGAGAGTGAGAGAGAGAGAAAGAGAGAGAGAAACTTCAGTTTAGTAATTGCAACTCAGTAGTGAACAAGCTGCAGCTACACAATGAAGGTAGCTGCCCAATGACACACGTTAACAGATTTCAGTCTGATTGCTAGAACATTCTGACCTTGAGGCAGCCTTAAAGGTTAAATTAATTCAGATTTAATATTTCGTTAATCCAGATACAAGACACATGAAACCGGGTAACCGGGGTCAGAGCATCGAGCGCTCACCTTGGCCATGTACTCGGTGACAATAAAGAGGCTGCCTCTCTCCTCCACGATCACTCCCAGCAGCTGCACCAGGTTAGTGTGCCTCAGCTGCCTACACACACACACACACACACACACATTTCAGAGAAACAGCCAACGACATGTGTGGGAAAATGTGCAGTAGTGTGGCCCGTTTTCCCCTTTATGATTCAGAGCTGTGAAGAACACCCACGTCATACCAGGGGCCACTTGCGCTCAGTAGTAACCACATACATTCACGAACTGACTTCCTCTGTGATTTGCACTAATTAAATATAGATAATATTAAAATATTCTATTTCACTGCACTTGTAAACAAACAGCCTTGACTGCTACTTTGCTATTCGTCAGATTGCTCATCCTGCTCAGTCTCCATTTATGTCACTTTGGATAAAATGTTATAGATATAGAGTCTGGTGATTCTCCTGCACACACACACCGGATTTGACTCACCCGGTGTAGTGGGTGTAGAAGAGTAGGCCTAGGTGATGCAAAGATATAATATGTATATCGTGATAAATTATGTCACAATACACTTTCCTGAAATATCGTAGATATCTGGATTTTTATTTAAAAAACAAAAAAAAAAAGGACAAACTGACTGGAAGCAGCTGAGTTCATGAAAATTTTTTTGCACTGAATCATTAAAATGATAAAATGTTAAATATTCTGAGTTTATTTTCCTTCTTTTTCTGTGTTACTTTTTTAAATACAGCATGATAGTTTTGCTGGACGTTTCTTAGCAAAAGTCTGTCTGTCTGTCTGTCTGACTGTCTGGCGATTCATACTGTGTATCGGAGAAATGTTTTCGCACACCGCTGTATCATCAGAGAAGAGAAAACCCCGAGCTGAGCCGAAGAGGAAGACACTCACGTCATGACTGAAGCCTCGGCGACGAAGGCCTGCGCCGTGGCGTCGTGTTTGATGCACTTCACCGCCACCTTGGTCCCTCTGTAGTCTCCCACCATTACATCTGAGAAGAGAGAGGAAAAAAACACACACACACACACGTGCACGCACGCACACACACACACACACACACACATTACTCATAGTGTAAAACTCCAGTCTGTACACACATCATGATGAGATGAGATAAAATGACACACCTCCAAACTCTCCTTTGCCGATGGTCTGAATGAGTTTCAGGTCCTTTCTTTTGAGAGCCCAGCCACCTGTCCAGACCAGACCGATAATTACAACATGTGCATTAAAACTGCGACCCTAAACCTGAACCCTGACCTCTGCGATGAGTCATCACCCCTGATGTTGATTAGCAGACCTCTCCCCAATTTAAAAGTGAAATAAAACTCACGTCATCTCAGGTTTGTGCTGTAGAAATGATTGCTCTCATATCATAGTGTGTGTGTTTTAAACTATAACATTAAAGCATGTGTGTGTGTGTGTGTGTGTGTGTGTGTGTGTGTGTGTGTGTGTCCACTTACTCCTGGAGAACTCGTCCTGTGCTGCTACTGTTCCCTCCATGAGCTTTGGCTTGATCAATCGAGTACACAGACCATCAGCGTCTTTGGTGTAATGCTGAGCGCGCGCACACACACACACACACACACACACACACACACACACACACACACACACACAAAAACGAGAGGCAAGGTACGGTTATTTTGTATAAAAAGACTTATTTCCCTAACAGACTAGGCTGCAGTCTAGTTTGCTCTGTTAAACCTAATTCAGCTCAAAAACCTGACATGGTTAGCGTTTCCTGTTTGACACATTTATTTATTTATTTATTTATTTAAATGTAGTTTCACTCTTCCAGCAGATGTCAGTAGAGGAAAGGAGCTCTGTGTGGCACACATGCATGCTTACACATGCCAACAACATTCCAGCTACGCCACCTCAGGCAATAATAACAAGACGATTTAGAAACAGTGTGCAGTGTGAGCATACACATCATGTACAGAACTGTCAATGAACAACTAGAAAAAGATTTGTTTAACATCCAAAAGTTCTCCAAACAAACACACACACAAAGACACACACGCACACACACACACACACACACACACACACACACACACACACACACACACAGCTGCTCATGCTGAACTGTTTACTGTGATGGTGATTAAAGAGCGTGAGAGAGCGTCATATGCAGCCTGATGCAACAGGGATCGAAGAGGGCGGGGGAGAGGAACGGCAAAAAGAAAAAAAACAATAGAGGAATGTGTGGAATCCTGGAGCAAGCCGAAATACATAAAGGGCAAGTAAAACACACACACACACACACACACACACACTCATGGGAGATGACTATACTGAATGGCGTTCTGAGAAAGTAGCAGCAATAAAAGAAACTGGCTTAAGTGCACAAAACACTGCTAATTAGCTCGTCTGTCCTGTTAAACCACACACACACACACACACACACACACACTTTACTGCTAACATTAGCCAGCTATCTAACATGACCTAACCTAGCTGACACAAGCTAACCTGACTGATTTCTGACAGGATTTTTTTTGGTCAAAGCCTTTTAATAAATGTTTATATTTACTGATAACATTAGCCAGCTATGTAACAAGAACTAACTGCTAACATTGCCCAGCTAGCTAGCTAACTGTTCTAACTGTTAATGTTAGCTAGCTAGATGATGCAAGCTAAGATGACAGGATTTCTTAGATGATTTTTAAAATCATACACGTTTCATGAACATTCATAATATTTCCTAGTAACATTACCCAGCTAGCTAGCATGACCTAACTGCTAATGTTAGCTGGCTAGCAGACATGAGCTAAACTGACAGGATTTCTGAGGAGATTTTTTCAAGTCATACCCTCTTTACGAATATGAATTACTGCTAATGTTAGCCCGTAGCTTATACAGGATTTCTGAGGATTTTCATGTTGTATCTTATTCATGAATACTCAAATTATTTATTGCCAATGTTAGCTAGCTAGCTAATATGGGTTACCTACTATAATTAGCCAGCTAACCTGACAGGATTTCTGAGGATTTTTAAGTCATAACCTATTCATTTATGTTCATAATATTTACTGCTAGTGTTAGCCAGATATATTTTTAAAAATCTTTACTGCCAATGCAGGCCAGATGGCTAAGCTAACTCCACAGGATGTTTTAGAGAAACCTGTTTGAGCGCATCACTAGACTATGCGTCAAAAATTTAAGGCATCATCTTGAAAACATTCCCACAAACACAAGTCATTTAAAAATGACTCCGTGTTGTCTTCATTATTATAAACTCAACCCGAGACTTCGTACTGTATTCACACTGATCCTAATACTCAAAATATTGCTCTAGTCAGTTTCTTTCCCCATCCTGCACTGAAATTCGTGTTAGCGGGTTCCTCACCTCCACCAGCTGCATGAGATTCTCAAAGTACTCCTCCTCATCGATGGAGAGTTTACCGTTGTGGTAGATGATGCGGTAGTGCTCCACCTTCCCCTCGCAGCTCACACACAGTGTGTAGTCGCCGGGGTAGTTGGTGCTCTCGCGCACCAGGTAAAGCCCCGTCTCTGGAGGGTAGAGCAATCGCTCGGCCTGGTCCCGTGTAATCTTCCCGTGGAACCATCTGCGAGGGGAAAAAATGAGAGGGAATTTCAACAAATTTCAGCAAATCTGTCACAAATAAACAATACTCGTTTTGTCTTTATAGGGACATTCCATGCTAAATATGTTGAAATGACTCGATTAGTCTTTTTTCTACATTCTCAAGAACTGTACGCAAACTTGAAGGAATACTTCAAGCTAATCTCTATTCACAGTGTGTGTAGAGTTTTGATTATTAGCAATTCATAAACATATGCATCGCTACTGAAATCAGGTATTGGTCTGACACCGTGGTCAATTGCTCGTGCTCTGATGCCGACATTCGATACGTCATGATACTGTGTGACGTAAGCCGACCGTACGCTGCCATGCTAACAGGCAGTTGGCACAAAATGGACGTAGTTCATGATTAATGATGACAATAAAAGCAAAGTAAAATGTGCTCTGTGAAAATATCAAGAGGAGGAACTACAGCATCTTCCTATAATATAATACAAGGAACCTGATAAAACATCTTATGTCATTTAAACAGTATCTTTAAGAGAGAGAGAGAGAGAGAGAGAGAGAGAGAGAGAGAGAGAGCAGTATTGTCTATAAATGAGTGCAAGGTACTGTGAATTAAGCACATACAAAGGTATTCGTGAGTGTAGAGCAATGACAAGAGTGTGTAGCGAAGCTGTCATGCATGTGAGAGAGAGAGAGAGAGAGAGAGAGAGAGCACTTCATTTCAGCGAGCACTAAGCACAGACTCAGGTACACTTTCTTTCCCCTCGCAAACTAGGTCAAGCTGATAGTCAAGTAAATAGTAACATAATATGAAATGATAATATGGAAGCCTAAGGGTAGTCAACGAATTTAGTGAAACAATTTGACTATCAAACGCAAATTCATAACTACAACTATTAAACTCGTAGTATAATAGTGATAGGATGAGCCAGAGATGAACATTTTAATCCATCTTTCCAAATTGCAGAGCAATATAGTCATTTATTCACCAACAAAGCGACACACATCCATGCCGCTAACACACACACATGTTCTTCCTTCTAAAAAAAAAAAAAAGAAAGAAAAAAATAGAAGAGATACTTAAATATGTTCCACTGAAGAATTCATGACAGCGTTCTACAAAAACATAACTCCGCCCACGCCAGTCCCAAACCCGGATGTGAAAGGACGAGGGTTGGGTGTGGGACTAGCCCTCTCACCCCATAAAATCCCTAAAGGCTATAGAAATGACAACATCGAAAACATTCGACAAAAAATTCAAGATGTGCCTTAGACATCCGTTATTCATAAGTTATGTTTGTTCTTTTCCTAATACAGTGAATATGTGTTGAAAGTCTTGTTTGTAACAACTCTACATAAGAGATGGGAGAATACAGATCCCAGAGAGAGAGAGAGAGAGAGAGAGAGAGAGAGAGAGAGAGAGAGGGGAAGGGGGAGGGAAAGAAAGAGAGATGTAGAATCAGAGGAAAAGGTCAGTTTCTTAAACAAAACAACATCCTGTTGTCATTAATGCATCAAATCGTCAATAAATCCTGAGAGAACACTTCCAGATGATTCCATACAGAAAAGTTTCAAGGCCAAGTGTCAAATAAAATGCAGCATAATTGACCAGAAAGTGACTACTCTTAGTTTTAGAACGGTCATGAACAAATGGAAATATTGAGAACTTTGAATTAAAAGAAAAGAAAAGAAAAAAAGAACCGAGATTCATGTTTGTCACTGGAGTTGAAGCAGACTGTCGGCTTTAGCAGTGGGGTTTCAGGTTTGTCTGAAAGCTAATGCCCAAAACAACAGGAAGTACTCTAATATGATGTACTGTAATCATTCCTTAATCTAATACATGCAAACACACACACACACACACACACACACACACACACACGCACGACAGTAACAGGAACATCAGTGGAAATATTGTTTGCAGCGAAGCCTAGATTAGAGTGCCTGTTCCTGATTCCCCAGAGTCTTACACGACATATTTGTGTTCTCCATTTATATACTGTTCTGATTCAAATGAGAGAGAGAGCGAGAGAGAGACAAAGAAGAAAGAGAGACAAGAGAGAAATACAAGAAGTGAGAAATACAAGGAGAGAGACATACAGAGAGACAGAGTCAGAAAGACTGACNACAGAGACATATACAGAGAGACAGAAACAATGAGAGATAGAGAGAGAAAGACAGATGGAAAGAGGGAGAGATATAAACAGAGAGCTAAGAGAGAGATAGACTGACAGATGCACAGACAGAGAGATGGACAGGGAGAGAAAGATAGACAGAAATAGAGACTGAGAAAGAGAAACAGACAGCAACAGAGAGACAGATAGAGACAGATAGAGACAGAGAGAAAAGAGAGATACAGGGAGAGAGAGAGAATGAGAGAAGAGGAGTGTGATATAAAGAGAGAGAGATAGACAGAGATGGATAGAGGGAGAGAGAGACAGACAGACAGACAGAAATAAACACCACCAGACAGAGAAAGAGATAGCGAGAGAGAGAGAGACAAAAAAAAAAATAGAGACGAGAGAAATACAAGAAGTGAGAAATACAAGGAGAGAGACGTACAGAGAGACAGAGTCAGAAAGACTGACAGAAGAAGAAATAGAAAGAAAAACAGAGACTGACAGAGACATATACAGAGAGACAGAAACAATGAGAGATAGAGAGAGAAAGACAGATGGAAAGAGGGAGAGATATAAACTGAGAGAGTTAAGAGAGAGAGACAGGGAGAGAAAGATAGACAGAAATAGAGACTGAGACAGAGAAACACAGACAGCAACAGAGAGACAGATAGAGACAGAGAGAAAAGAGAGATACAGGGAGAGAGAATTAGAGAAGAGGAGTGTGATATAAAGAGAGAGAGAGAGATAGAGACAGAAATAAACACCAGCAGACGGAGAGAGAGATAGCGAGAGAGAGAACCTGTGTGCTACATAAAGAGAAGTGCTCAATGGAAGAATCTCACTGCACCGTAATTAACTCAGTGTCAGAGTGAAAGCGACGTCTCCACAATGACCAGCACCACTTTCTCCACCGATCTCTCTTTCACACACTCCTCTCATCTGTCTTTAAATGGAGCACAGCTGAGCTCGGAGCGGTCTCACACTACAGAGGGGGTGAGCGGAGTGTCAGAAACGACACGTTTAGTTACTGGGTTAATCCGGCAAGAGCGTTGCCATAACAACAACGTGTTAGATCCAGAAAAATACTACAACCCGCCTCGCTGACATGCTAGCAAAACGCTTGTTTATCATCTCTCCCAAACTACAACCCAGTAGCCATGTTCCAATGATCAGTTAGACGTTTATAGCATTGTCACTACCAATTTTGCTTTGGAAGACAAAATCTTTCGTTAGGCAAAATTTATACGTTTACAAATGCAAGTTAATTTCCTGTCTGGATACTAAACGTTTCGGTAAATACACTATATGGTCAAATGTTTGTGGACACTTAACCATAACAATCATATGTGCTCAGATTTGTCCCATTTTGCTGTTATAATAACCTTTAATTTTCAGGGAAGGCTTTCCAGTGGAGTTTGGAGTGTGCCTGTGGGGATTTGTGATCATTCAGCTACAGGAGCATTAGNTTCACACACCATGTCTTCATGGAGCTCGCTTTGTGCACAGGGGCATCGTCATGCTGGAACAGGTTTGATCCTCTTAGATCCAGTGAAGGGAAACTGTAATACTACAGCATACAGAGACATTGTATAAAACTGTGTGCTTCTAACTTTGTAGCTACAGTTTGGAAAGACACACGTTTGGGTGTGATGGTCAGGTGTCCACAAACGTTTGGCCATATAGTGTATATCACTTTTTTATTATTAGACACTATACTACTGTGTAATGAAAATGCAACATCGACACGCCTAACGTTTACGGAAGCTCTAATCACATAGCATTAATTCTACATCTACAGATACTACTCTGATTTTTATTCTCATCCGGATCGAAAATATTGCTTTAATCTCTCCATCCACTCCTCAGAAATGTCCTGTCAGTCTGCCACTGTATCTGCGCAAAGTCTTCACTCAGCAGGGTTGCCAGGTCTCGGCAAAATGTCCATCCCAACTACGGCACCTGAAACTGTCCCAAAAAGTTAAGAAAATGGTGACTTTTTCCCCTCCTTCATTTCCTCAGTCTTTGTGCGGGAAACGAGTTCACCATAGTGTGCACGCATTTCTGACGTGCTGGATCTGCAATACGCCTTTTTATCATCGCCTGATACAGCCATTATCCACTCCATCATTGCCCTTTGCCTCTCCTAATCTTAGTTCTGTACATCACAGATATGTCTGCACTTACACTTTCACTTTGCTTGCAGAAACCGATTCAACATGATTCAGATTATTTGTGTCAAAAACAAGATCTTGGAGGCAACAGACCTAGCCAAGAACAACAAAACACCACCTCCACAACTAACCAGAGGAAGAAGAGGAAACTAATACAACTCAAACAGAGCACAGGAAGTCCAGTAACGTCAGTTATTCATCATGAATGTCAAAATAGAAATGCTGTGTGAAAGCCTCGGGGTGAAACCATTTCAGTTCGGCTCTCAGAACACAGAAGCCTTTTCTGTTTCAGCAGCTCGGATAAACAGCGAGAAGTTGGAAGCCACGGGAAAGAATGCTGGGAAGGATGTCGATGTGACAGATGAAGCAATGTGAGGCTTCACATGGAGACAGACAGATTTTCGGACGCCACAGGATCAGCAGCTTTGGATTAGACTGCAGTGGTCAGAATGATGCTCTTTCAGCTATGGTGTTGTTCAGTGTAAGGTAATTAAGGCTCGAGATTTTCTGTGTGTGTGTGAGAGAGCGTCTGTGTGTGTGAGACTGTGTGTGCGCCCTCTGGGAGCTGCTCAGCTGCTGGGTGTTTAGAGGGAGGCTGCTTACTGCAGGCTCGAGTTGATTAGATCAGTGCGGCTGCATTCTTTAAAGGCGTGCACATCTCTAAGATACACAACACACACACAAGCAAATGCACAAACAAACAAATGCTGGTGCACATGCACACAAAGGCACAGTTACACACGTCCACACACACACACACACACACACAAATACACCCACACACATGCAAGATTGAAGCCCACACACGCGCCCACACACACACACAGATATGTTAAGACAGTTGTGGTTCACACAGCAGAGCCAAAGTGAATTATTTTCACAACTTTTAGACCGAGCACCAGCACTGAATATTAATCAAGTGAATAATAAGAATAAGATTTATCTGTTCAGTAAAAACATTACTTGAGACACATACTTGTCTCACATGTACTTGAGGAACATAGCGCCTTTATAACACATGCATAAGCATTGCATAACTATTTTATAACTATTTTATAAGGTTATTAAAACCTTATTTCAAGATGCATACAGCGATACACCTTGAAAGCGCTGTAGAAGGTAGCCATAGTGCTTGACAGTGGAAGAGTGTTATAAATATAAATATGATTAACATTTTAGCCTAAAGACCGTAAAAATCCCTCATTTGGCTGGTGTACGGGTGTCATGGGTGCACTGGGATGGACAGAGCATTCGATTTCGTGCTCCTAAATCCATTAACACTCCTGAAAAAGGTGTGACGCCTGATCGTCTCTCTCCTCCTCTCCCTACAGCCAACGGAGCATTTGCATATATTTTTTGACACAGCTAGGCCATCGCTCAAACTGATTCGAATCTGCCTCCATGGCACAGAGACACGCGGGCAGAGAGAGAGAGAGAGAGAGAGAGAGAGAGAGAGAGAGAGAGAGAGAGAGAGAGAGAGAGAGACAGGCATCAAGAGAAGAATGTGTTGTATGCTCATGAGGTCATTAATGAAGAGGACGGGGAGTTCCCTGATTAGATGACCTTATTGAATTAGAAAACAGAGCCAAATGAAAGCTGGAGCTGATGAAAGTCACGCACAACCAATCATCTGGACTGCAGAATCACAGTTTGGCATTTGCACATCATTTCCTGTACTGATGATCCTATTATAAAAGACACTATCAGCACTGAGAGAGAGAGAGAGAGAGAGAGAGAGAGAGAGAGAGACAGAGAGACAGAGTGAGAGTGTGTGTGTGTGAGAGAGAGAGAGAGAGAGAGAGAGAGAGAGAGAGAGCTTACGGCATCAGGCTCAGTTTCCCTCCTGATTTCACTCCTTCTCGTTTCTGCACGTAGTTGGCTGGGATCGTTCCCTCCCTCCCCACTGAGTTCTTCGCTTTGTACCAGTTAGGGTCCTGCGGAAACATAAATGGTAATCCAATAAACAAATTCATTCATTCCATTCAATTTTCCATCATATATCCACGTCAACTACCGTCGACTGAAAGTTTTCACCCCCTACGGTTTCTGACTAGGGGAAAATTCGAAATGAAACCTCCATTTCGAAAGGAATACTCTAATAAACAGAATTCTAAAATGGTAAAAATGAAACGTGTGTACTAAGACGAAACAGCAAACCAAAACCAGGAGGCAAAAATCAACAGATCAATGCTTTTAAAAATGCTGTGACTCTTCCCTCTAAGTTGCACTGCTGATGATGCTCCCATGCAGGAAAAAAATCAAGTATGCACAGAATGCTGTAAAAAAGCGTAAGCAGTAGCATTACAAAACGTACAGTGAGATAATGAATAATGGTGAATACAGCTCTGGCTAATGCTAACAGTCAGGTAACTTTACGACCTCACAAATCCCGACATCGTGCATGAAAGACATTGTCACGTCAAGTCACGTCTGCTCACGGGAAGTTCTACAAAGGTTCAGAGAATCGGGTGTTTTAATTCGAGAGGATAATTGAAAAGCTTGTAGCTCCTTTTAGGCAGATCTTATAGCATGTTAGAAGCACAATCAGTGTTGATTTGTTTCTGTAATTCCCGCTTCAGTGAGTGAGGAGCTTCCCCCGTTCCCAGGCTGACTCCTACCTTCGTGACTCCGATGATGCTGAGGACGTCTCCTTTACAGAAGGGCAGATCCTGCTCTGTGGTGCCCTGGAAGTTATACTTAGCCACACACTCCGTGCCCGGCGGCCATGGCGTCTGCACACGACAGAGAGGGAGCAGAGAAGCAAGCTTACACACGTGCAACACATCCACTCACTCCTTTCTCATAACCGTGTGAAATGTTCTATAGGTTATAAATATGCACTGTTTTATATGTACATGTAGCATGTGTTATATGCTGTACATGCGTGATGAACGTAATATGTTGCATATGCGTGTTATAAATGTGATCTGTTGTAAATGTACGATATAAATAAGTAATACGTTGTAACATGTTGTATGAACGTGTTATAAATGTAACATTGTACATGTATGTAATAAATATGTAAGTACACAGGTTACAGATATGTAATATGCTGTACATACATGCTATTAATACATGTTTTATGAGCACGTTATAAACATATATACTTTATGAACGTGTTATAAACGTGACATTATATATATGTAATAAAAATGTAATGTGTGTGAGTGTTGTATGAATGTGTTATAAATGTAATATTGTACTTTATAAATATGTAATACAGCGTATATGTGTGATAAATATGCAATGTGTTGAATGAACGTGTTATAAACATAACACTGTATATGTTATAAATCTGTAACACACTGTATAAATGTTGGTTATAAATATTTATGCAGAGCGACTTACGTTTATCTTTATTTATTTTTTAATACATCTGGGTGGTTGAGGGTTAAGGGCCTTGCTCGAGGGCCCAGCAGTGGCATCTTCATGGTGTTGGGATTTGAACTCACAACCTTCCGATCGGTAGTCCAACGTTTTAAGAATGTTATAATGTTTAAGTTATAAATATGTAATATGTTGTACGTGCATGTTACAAATATCTAATATGCTG
Source organism: Pangasius macronema (assembly GCA_037577455.1). Lineage (NCBI taxonomy): Eukaryota > Metazoa > Chordata > Actinopteri > Siluriformes > Pangasiidae > Pangasius > Pangasius macronema. Next base: position 3,874,899 of record CM074950.1, on the reverse strand, counting down.
TATGAACATGTTATAAATGTAACACACACACACACACACACACACACACTATACATCTTCTTCTTTGGGCTTTTCCCTTCAGGGGTCTCCACAGCGAATCATCACTCTCCACCTATCCCTATCTTCTGCAT
>CM074950.1:3854089-3872993 GCA_037577455.1 Pangasius macronema | reverse complement strand
CTCTCCATTACTCTGGACTGTTGACCCCAAGTACTTAAACTCCTGTACCTTCTTCACCTCTTCACCCTGTAATCTTAACACACATCTATCTATCTATCTATCTATCTATCTATCTATCTATCTATCTATCTATGTGTGTGTGTGTGATACATTTATAACATGTTCATTAAGGTTTACACACCAATGATTTCAGAATTAATAAATTGAAGAAGAAAAAAAAAAGAATAACTGAATTTTGAATAAGGGAAACCAAAAATGTCTCATTTCCTGAAAATGTGATGAACCGCTTGAGCAAACTGCGAGATACAGCAGATGAACCGGATGAGCTGCAGTGCACATTCCTCTTTCACTACTGGAGGATTCATGCATCACTGCTTAGGACTGTGTGTGTGTGTGTGTGTGTGTGTGTGTGTGTGTACCTGTAGCCCAGACATTGTGTGTGTCGGGGGGGTTGCAGTCTCCTCAAGCAGGTGTCACAGGGTAACAGGTAGCATCAGAGCTGAGGAGAAACACACACACACACACACACACCCATTAAACCTCAGAGATGGAGAACATGGACATCGCCTACACCTTTTATAAACCAGAGAGTGAGTTTCAGTTCATGTTGGTTTATGGCGCGAGCTGAAACTGAAGTTAATAAACGCCACATGTCTGCTCGCCGTCACCACAACCGACAGGAGTTACACCTCACTGCGGCGGTTCAGCCCAAATCCAACGAACCTGAATGACCTTCATCCTCCACAAACCCTGGCTGTGTGTCTCTCAGCGCTCCTGAGCTGGAGCAGCAGGACACACTGATACACTGATACTGTGAGAAATGCAGCAATATTACAGCTTTATCAACATCCTGGTATAACGTTCGAACTTTATTTAACCAGGCACGTACAGAGCTTCGAAGAGTGTTACACGGCCCGAGAGCTGGCTGATGGGACGACACAATATGGACATTGTGTTAAAGTACGTCATCATATGCTTCTCTGAGTGTTGGTACATTTTAATTTTTTTTTTTTAATAATTATGAAGTGCAGCTGCTGACTTGATGTTAATATATTCTTCGATATAATCTTTTAATAAAATTTAAATTTCGGATTTTACAGAAATTTCGGATTTTTTAAAATTTATTAAAACTCATTTTTATAAATGAGAAAATATAAAGTGTGTTTTTTTCCATTCTACAGGAACATTTTCTGTTATATTTTTTAAATAAATTTTTATGAATACAATTATAATCCAACATTTTTAATGTAAAAACTAAAAATTATTTTTTGCAGACCTCGAGATTTTTTGCAGATATCGAATCGCATCGTAAGCCTGAGGCTGACACGAGCCGAGCCGTCTGATTGGTCCGCAGAATTCACCTGAGCCAATCGTCTGTCCCTCATCATACACTGTAGAAACTGATGTGCAAGATTCACTGGATAAAATCCTAACAATTTATCTTCGCCTTTTTTTTTTTTTTAAAGTAAATTTAACTGCCATAATATCGATATCAAAGCTCACTGTACTGTAAACCTTAACGCTCATAAGAATACGCAAGTTAATGTAATTATTTGGTTTAAAATGAATATTTTATATACTAGGTTACATGTTATGTAAGAGGTGATGCTACTTAAAATAAAGTAATTTAACTAATCGAATTGAGATCATTTGAAGTAAAATCTACATTATTGAATTAAATACATACATTAAAGTAATTATTTACGTTATATAGTAATATTTACGATTAACAAAAGGACACTTCTTAGCTCGACTTTTCTCTTCCCAGCAATATAGAAGTGTTGCATAAAAAAAAAAAAAAAAATTTTATTTCATTAATGATTAGAGGAATATATTTTAAAAAATAAAGAAATAAATTTTGTATAAAATTAAAAAAATACATAAATATTTAAAACTGAATAGGAGTAATAACATTTATAATAATTTTACCATTTCCCAATTTAAAAATAAATGAACTGCCTGCCATCAGTTTGTAATTGTTAAAAAACAAACAACAACAACAACAACAGATTTTCAATACAAAGATTTCACGATATTCACAATATCTCATACTGCGACACAATATATCATCGAGATAATATATAATATATAACATCGTGCTAAATGATGGCCCTATGATGATGATCACCAGCCCGACCCCTGTTTGCTCTACTGTCCTGCTCTACAATATTACGAGGTTTATTAAAAGCACATAAACCTGTTGAGAAGTGGTCTGGCCCATGCACCCTGCTGCATCATGGGAACAGAGCTGAGTGGTCCCTCTCTGGCTTCCTGCCACGAACAGGAAGTGAAAGTCAGAAAGGCTGTGGAAGCTGACGCAGAGTTTCCATCACCCGAAATGTTGAGCGGGTTTAATCTTAGCATGGCATGGGGGCAGATATCTCACTTAACACACAAAACTACACCTCCGTCTCACCCGTAACCAAGGAGACCACACAAGCAAACAGGATAAAGGGTCAGTCAGGCGTTACGGTAAAAGCTAAAAACGTTCGGCTGTGAGATGAGTGGTAAATAACGCGAAACACGACAAAACAGCAGCCGTGTGTGTGTGTGCGCGCGTGTGTGTGTGTGTGTGCATGCGCGAGTGTGTGTGTGTGTGTGTTCCTGACACCCATACAGAAACAGGAAGCGTTCTAATTGCGGACTGCTGCAAACGGACCAAAGCCAAAAATAGAGCAGAGCCCTCAAAATGTGTAAAGAGTGTGTGTGTGTGTGTGTGTGTGTGTGTGTGTGTGTGTGTGTTTGTGGTTTGTTACAATTCAGAGCGATAAAAAGCTGCAAAAGCTCACAAATGAATGCTAGAGTCACTCTCACACCTGACTTTTTTATTATCAATAACAGATTTTTTGCTGTAATTTTATGTTTTAAATAAATAAATAAATAAACGTTTGTACATGTTCAGATAAAAACGTCTGACGTTGAAGCCATGGCAACGGCTGAAAACCCACAAACTTCCTCCTTGGCATTTATTCTTTCTCAGAACTGGTCATCATCTTTCTGACAGGAGATGCACAGAAGCAGGAAAGACTCCGCGAGCGCTCGCTAACTTACGGATATCATCAGTCCTAACACTTTCAGCACTGTTATTAATCCCAATTAGCAGCGACCAGTGCATAGAAACTCATCAGCGATGGTCACATGACTCGCCTGCTGCACGAAACACAAAGTCTAGGAGCTATTTCTACTCCAGGGACTAATTTTCCTGAACAGACGTTAAGCGGTCTTTTCAGAATCAGGAGTATGAAGGGAAGCTAATCTGGGTCGGGACGAAGCAGCGCAAACACGCCGACGCTAGCACGAGATGCAGTCACATTTAAACCAAGATCACAGACAGGAAATGAAGACACGGAGCTGAAACGTTAGCCACGGCGGCTTCTGGCTATTTTGTCGAGAGTGCAAAGACGACGCTTCATCATCAGAGATGTTCTCACCGAAAGGTCTCGGGCTACATAAACGCTTTCGCTGCACATAATTAGCGTGTTGGACTTCTGATTTAAATTTCGTCAGTGTTAGTGTAGCTAACATTTTCATGACTTCTGCACTGAGAATACGAAACATTGTTAAAAGTAATAAAAGAAAACAACAAATCAACTCTGAAAGTGTGTCAGGTGCAGGCTGAGCGAGCAGTTAGCATCCTGCACAGAGTTTGCATTGTGTGGTTTACAGCCTGCGCCACTGAACACCGCTGAAAATATGGAAATGTGACCTTAATGACTATGCAAATCCACACAGGCACGGTGAAGACGATTCTCAGCTCTCACAGCCGAGCCGAGAGGGAACGAACACGAGCCGAGCGCGTCAAACAAACAGATCTGAATACGTCGTTAGCTACGAATGATTGTAATGACTTTCCTGTAGCTATGACGATAAGCACGTCACCTCGGTAGCTGCACGGCTGAAGAGATGCAGAGAGGTGGATGAATGATAGAATAACACAAGGTTAGTAAAGGCATCAGGATCGGCTTTTTGACCTGCTGCTCATGCTGCGTCACGTTCGGAGGAACGCGCTTTTCCCCTCTTCCTCATACTTGAGCTCACACACAGCCATGATTGGTTAGCGTCACTGTGATGGACAGCCGAGAGAGAGAGAGAGAGAGAGAGAGAGAGAGAGAGAGAGAGGACGCCAGCACCAAATCCTAAACTTCCCCACATTCACTGTAAGCGCTCACAACACGGAGTACAGAGCAGATACACACACACACACACACACACACACACACACACACACACACACACACACACGTGAAGCCATGCAGAGGGCCACACTGATGATGATGACGATGAAGATCTGCTCATCTCATTCTACTGCTGAGAAGAAGAGACTCTTTCTTTTCATGCTTGTTTGCCAAAATGGTGCCTGACGAGGAAGAGGCAGTTTGCACAACTCCTGCTATTTATATCCTGTGAATATTCAGGCACGAGAAGGAAGTTGTGTGTGCGTGTGCGCGCGTGTGTGTGTGTGATACGTGTACATTCGCAAAATGAGAGACAGCATTCGTTTTTATGCCGGCATAAATTACAGAGATGGGGTGAGAGACAGAGATACAGATAAACAGAGGCAATGAGTGAGACAGAGAGAGACAGTGAGAAAGAAAGTAAGAGAGACCGACAGATAGACAAAGACAGTGTGTGTGTGTGTGTGTGTGTGTGTGTGAGTGTGAGTGTGTGAGAGAGAGAGAGAGAGAGAGAGAGAGAGAGAAAGAGAGAAAGAGAGAGAGAGACAGAACGAGAAAGTGGGTGAGAGAGAAAGAGAGGGATGGCAAGAGAGACAATGAGAGAGAGATGGAGTGATATGGGGCGAGGGACAGACAGACAGAGAGAGTTGGTGAAAGAAAGAGAGACACGCCCAGAGACACGCCCAGGGACACGCCCACGTAAAGAAATCCCAACCAACTCAACACGTACTCAACACTAAACACACAAATCCAGCTGAATATCTGAAGAACAAGGACCTGAAAGAAAGAAATTTCTGGCCAAACAGACTGATCACAATTTAGAAACTGAAGAAGGAAGACACACTAAACCCTATAACGCTGAAGAACAAAGCCTCGGTCAACAGCGTGACCTACAGGAAGCAGGAACAGAGGCGCACTTCACTCTGGCCACAGCACAACCACATTAAAGAGGAATGTTAGCGTAAATTCCCAGCCATCATCCCGAACTCCTCGGCCCTGAGCACCGAGCACACACACTGAGCCGTGTTTCAGGGGAGCATGAAGGAGGTGTGTGAGCGGCAGCTACGCTCATATTCACTCTTCATCACACAACAAACACCAATCTAATCTAATCCAATCTAATCTAATCCAATCTAATCTAATCTAATCCAATCCAGTCTAATCCTAACACTGTTCATTATAATACAGCTGTGTACTTTATATAAATGCATTCAGTACTGCACATCTTTCTGCATCTGTTCATGTAATTAACAATAATGTCTGTTCATGTTAACGTTTACTTTACTCATCACTGCTTTTCTATTCCTTTATGTGTTGTTATTGTTTGTCTATATAACTTTTAATTTTATTTGCTTTGGCAACATTGTTAAAACAGCCATGCCAATAAAGCACACTGTGAAAGAGAGAGAGAGAGAGAGAGACGAAGTGAGAGAAATAGATGGAAAGAGAGATAGAGAGAATGTGAGAGGGACAGACAGAGAAAGTTGGTGAGAGAAAGAGAGAGGGAGAAGGTGAGAGAGACAAACAGAGTGAGAGAGAGATTAACAGAGACACATTGAGAGAGAAGGAGCGAGATGGTGAGAGAGAGAGAGAGATGGAGCGAGACGGTGAGAGAGAGACAGGAAGAGGCAGAGAGAGATGGAGAGAGACTGTGAGAGAGAGAGATGGCGCGAGACGGTGAGAGAGAGACAGGCAGAGACAGAGAGAGATAGAGAGAGAGACAGTGAGAGAGAGAGAGAGATAGGAAGAGACAGTGAGAGAGAGACAGGCAGAGAGAGAGAGAGATGGGAAGAGAGTGAGAGAGAGACAGGCAGAGAGAGAGAGAGATGGAGAGAGAGAGACAGGCAGAGAGAGAGAGAGAGAGATGGGAAGAGACAGTGAGAGAGACAGGCAGGATGTGTGGGAGACAGCGAGAGAGACAATACAACGGAAATTCTTGTTGTAGATGGAGGGAGGAAGGAATGCGAGTTGTGAAAAAAAAAAAGACTGTGAGAGTGGAGGAAAAGAACGAGGGAGAGCGCATGCTGAAGGAGTTCCCTAAATACACACACGAGAAGAAGCGTGTGAGCCTGAGGAAGGGATCTGAGGGAAAAAGATGTTAAAGATACAGTATGAATTTTCACGTGAGCTGCTTCCAGAACACTGTAATAAAGACGGCGATATGAAAGGTCAGAAACGTGGACTGCTCCAAACGTCATCACGGTACCGATATCGGCACTTAACCGAGCCGCAGAGTCGATACTACTGCACTTCCTCTCACAGCCTCATCACCGGACGCTTACTGCACCACATCAGCGTCCTGGGAGAGCGCTCTGAACGTCCTGCTGATCCACCACGATGTCACGTCTGTCTCACAGCAGCACCAGCAAGCTCAGTTTAACCCAGCCTGGGGAACAGTACCTCAGCAAGCTCCACTCTGAGGACTAACAGGCAGCAGTGTGAAATCAGCAGAGAGAGAGAGAGAGAGAGAGAGAGAGAGAGAGAGAGAGAGAGAGAGAGAGAGAGAGAGAGAGAGAGAGAGAGAGACAGAGACAGAGAAAGTGTGAGTGTGAGTGTGTGAGGGAGATAGAGAGGGAGACAGAGAGTTAGACAAGAAAAGTGTGAGAGAGGCACAGAGAGAGAGAGAGAGAGAGAGAGAGAGAGAGAGAGAGAGGGAGACAGAGAAAGTGTGTGTGGGAGAGAGAGAGACAGAGAGAGACAGAGAGAGTGTGCGTGAGAGAAACAGAGAGAGAGAGAGGCAGACAGAGAAAGTGTGTGTGTGTGTGTGTGTGAGGGAAATAGAGAGGGAGACAGAGAGTTAGACAAGGAAAGTGTGTGAGAGAGAGGCAGAGAGAGAGAGAGAGAGAGAGAGAGAAGCAGACAGAGAGAGGGAGACAGAGAAAGTGTGTGTGTGAGAGAGAGACAGAGAGTGTGTGAGAGATGAGAGAGAGCTAGAGAGAGACAGACAGTATGTGAGAGAGTGAGCAAGAGAGACAGAGGGAAAGCTAGAGAAAGACAGACAAAGTGTGTGTGTGTGAGAGAGAGAGGCAGAGAGATAGAAAGAAAGAGAAAGTGTGTGTGAGAGAGAGAGAGAGACAGAGAGAGTGTGTGTGAGAGAGAGGCAGAGAGAGAGAGAGAGAGAGAGAGAGAGAGAGAGAGAAAGTGTGTGTGAGAGAGAGGCAGAGAGAGAGAGAGAGACAGAAAGTGTGTGTGTGAGAGAGAGAGACAAAGAGATGGGGGGACCAGGAGGAGAGAAAGACAGAAGAGAGAGAGTGCACAAGAGAGACAGAGAGAGAAAGCGACAGAGCGACAGACTGAGAAACAAAGACAGATGGAGAGAGACAGAGACACAGTGAGACAGACAGCATGAAAGAGACAGAAACAGACAGACAGAGAGAGTAAAAGAGACAGAGACAAAAGGACAGTATGACAGAAAGACAAGGAGAAGCAAAAAGAGCACAAGACAGACAGAGAGTGATGAAGAGAGAAATACAAAGAGAGTGAGAGAGAGAAAGAGAGAGGGAGGCAGGAAAAAAGAGAGAGCGAGACAGCGCGAGGCAGAGAGGGGAAAAGAGAGAGCGAGCGTGAGAGAGAGAGAGAGAGAGAGAGAGAGAGGGAAAAGAGACTGAGCGAGAGAGAGAGAGAGAGAGAGAGAGAGAGAGAGAGAGAGAGAGCGTGAGAGAGAGAGGGAATAGAATGAATAGTGAGTATTGTTATTTGTGCATCAGTGTTGATTTCTGCAAACTTGGTGCAAAAGCAATCTGCAGCTCTGCTCTTTTTATCATCAGCAACTGCGGTTCAGCGCCGAAATCAAGATTATACAACTAGAAAGGAAGGAAGAGAGGAAAACAGAACAAAGGAGGGAGAGAGAGAGAGAGAGAGAGAGAGAGAGAAAGAGAGCAAGAGAATGACAGACATTCTTACACTTCTTACTCTACATGCACAGAGAGAGGTGTAATAAATCAGATTAGCGACGCTTAGCTGCTTTCTTCATGAGACGGCGTGACGATTAATAATGAAATAAAACCAAGTGAACGATAAATGTTACAGGGACAGCACCAACACTAACACTCACACTCACACGAAAAGACTTCCTGAGAGACGTGAGGACACATCGCTCACCGCTACACACTCGCTACACACTCGCTCGCCGGTTAATCTCGTAGAGCGAGCTGGTTAAAGGGCCTGGAGGGAAAAACACTGCACTCATCATACTCATATCTCCACTTTCATCAGTGAGGAAGTATTGTGGTTTTATTACAAACAACAACAACAACAAAAACAAACATCTTAGCAACAAGATACAGAGCAGGAAACGGTAGTTTAAAAAAAAAAAAAAAAAAAACACACAAAAAAGCGTGAAATTCTTCCACGTTCCACAAAAAAGTTCCCCTGAAACTCGTCCAGAGATCACGAGTCCATAGCCGAAGCTCCAAGTGAGCAAAACTGTCCGTACGCTCTGAGTGGGAGGGGCATACTCTTTCTCCCTCCCCTGTCAATCAAAGGACACTAGCCAATCATGAGCATCTGTGAGGTCGTGTATGCGGAAGAGGGCAGACAGCACTTTCCTCAGAGTGTGTTACGCCGCCCCGTGACGCAGTTACGAAAATGAGAAGAGTCGCTACTTCACGTGTCTCAGAGGAAGCACGTGTTAGCCGCCTTCTTCTTCCCTGACTGGTAGCTGCTGTGTGATAGAAGAGAGCTGGCTGGTGTGCGGGAATTGGAGAGAGAGCGAGGGGAAAAGATGGCGAGAGCGCCACGTCTTTTTCAAGCAGGATAAAAGAGAGTCAAAACAGGAATGAGATTGGAATGAAGGGGGCGGGGCTTCTAGGAATTCGGTTCATATCAGAGAGTTCTTATGCTACATTCAACTAAAGGTCGTAACTTGGAATTTCCGATCTCTGACTAGGGAAAAACCCTCCAAAAAAGCCCCCTCTACTCACAACTCCTACTCCAAGACCCAGAGTTCAGCAAGTGATGACAAATCAAAATGGCTGCTCACAGCTAAGAGGCGAAGGAACTATCAGAAACTGATCTGAGAAACCCGGCACACGAATTCTGGCAGGAAGTGATGTAACGTGCAAACATGGAGGCATGGTGACTAGCTCCTTAAGCCATGGATTAGCATCACAGCGTATCAGATGTAATCAAGTACCTCATTAATTCACACACTGTTTCGTCCTTTTCACCTCATCTTCCGTCTTTAAAAGGAAAAAAAAAAAAAGCTGAGTAACATCTTGCAGGTGCAAAATCCTGTTTTCTGTCTCTGCTGGAGACTTCAATAATGGACACGATGCTATAAAAATGCACTTACTGGATGGAAAATTCTGTCCTCCACATACTCGCTCTCCATATGGCTTCATTAGAAATGCTCACTCTATCTTGTTTTTGGTTGCAACCTCCGTAAATAAGCCTCATCATTTCCCGCAGATGTGCAGGTAACACCTACACGCGGACATCATCACACTGAGACACGGGAGATTTATCAGAATGTGTCGTCTCTACAGGCATCTAGACAACGGTTTACGGTTTGCAGATATTCTTTTGAACACTCGTTCTTATAAAACGCTGATAGTGCAGCGATGACTGCTTTTCTTATTATCGCACAAACCACAAAGTCTGAACAAATAATACGCCGTGATACTTCGTCCTCCGGGGCGATATGTAAGCCGTGGCTACGACAAAAACATTACAATCGCACGTTTACTTACAACTTAAAAACGCTGTAGCTATTTCAGTAGCTGGGCAACAATAACAAACATAAAATGCGCATGCGTAACACACCAGAAATCCCAGCACACTTGGTGCTGAAGTCGAGGCTTAAACCAGTATTTTTTTTTAACTCAAAAAGGAGAATATTACTGGTTAACTCTACAACATGTTCATGCAAAAAAGAAAAAGTGTTAGGCAGTGATGTCAAGGGAAAAAGCTTCATGAACCTGGAAACGTTTGCTTGCTAGCTAGTTAGCGATAAGAAGCTCACTCGGATGGCAGGAGGATATGAAAGGTGGGCGTTTCCTAAATAAATACTCATGCATAGATCCTGGTTATATTAAGCAATTTCTTACTCAATATAGATCGTTTGTAATAGTAATTAAAATGACATGTTTGAGGAACATTATCCCTCTTTAATTAACGAGGAATGCAGTTATTTATTATTAGTAAATAAATGAGTAAGAAATTATTAATAAGTAACTTTTCATTGTAATACAGTCTGAAAGCTGAAAATGAATGCTGATAAGTGTGTGTGTGTGTGTGTGTGTGAGTTAGTGCACTGGACAGCTACACAACGACACTGCCTGTACCTGTATCTAAACTTGGAGTGGGTGTGGCCTAAACTGAATGGGTTGTTTTTCATTCTTTACTTGTTTTTTTTTTTTAAATGAAACAGAAACTTTAGGTGTGATTTCTCACTCTGACAGTTCCTCAACCTCAGCTACATCACTCCAGTTCATGATTGCTCTCAACTTTGTTAATCCCGCTCACATAACTCTTGTTTTAGTTTGTGTACACACGCGAATTTTGTCAGGTCTATTTCTATAACTCGTAGCATAACTTTAATCCGCAGCGAATAGGAAATAGTGAATTAATAGTGAAATAATAGTGAAATAGTGAATAGTAAATTGTAACATGGCAAAGCAATTTTCCCCCGGGGAAAATAATAAAGTTCTTTGAATCTTGAATAAATCCTGAAATAGCGATCTGATGAGTTGGATTGATGCAACAATCATAAATCGATTATTATTGAAAAGGGGCAGATACCTGGTGTGGAAATACCCGGATCTCTGGTACCTTTAATCGAATCCTTCTTCACGCCATTGAATTACGAGTTAACGGCAGGCCTACGCAGGATTCTGAACAAAGCTGATCGTATACTGATCAGAAGAAACTAAACTGACGGTATCTTATCCTATAAGATTCAGCGTATCAGAATCTATCGCGTCGTATCGTGTGGAAGTTTCCACCCGGACTGACCAGGCAGCCACTAAGGATGCGGTGAAGGATGCATCGTGCAGGATCTGTGTGTGTCGTGCGCTCGCTTGTGCTCACATGAAACTAAAAACCATGCAACCATTCTGCTGCATCTTGCAGGATCTCAGCACGCCTCTCATCTCAACCAGATGCCCTGTGAACACTTCTGGTGAGAAAAAACAGCATGTCTGCATTTGTATTATTACTATTATTACTCTCAGAAGACAAGGCATGAGTGTGTATGAACTAATCATCAGCCAGACTCGTGATTAAAACATAATCACGACAAGAAGAGGGGCAGACAGGTTGTTTATTCATCCGCAGAACAACACACGTCAGCACATACACCACACACAGAGAGACAGTGTGTGTGTGTGTGTGTGTGTGTGTGTGTGTGTGTCCAAGCTCGGGTCATGTTTTCATTCAAATAAGACAACGGTATGAAATTTTAATCCAGGATCGGGTTAATCAACTTATCACTATGCAAATCGATCAGCCTTCACATGCTGGAGTCCTGCTTTTTGAAAATCCTCCAAATGCAAAAACCGGGAACTCATGCAAATGCAGCGGCTGATGACCACGTGAAAACGTGTGCGTGGTCGCGTGACCATTGTCCTGCGCCGCACGGACAAAACAATTCTCATTTTCTGGAGCCTCAACAGCTGCGAGTTTGATTTGTTCGGGTTCTTCCTCTTTCTGGGTTTGTGCTACAGGTGTAGTGGACATTTCCCACATTTAGAAACACGTGTGCGCGCGTGTGTGTGCGTGTGCGTGTGTGTGTGTGTGTGTGTTCGCGCTCACACGTGTGAGTTTCAGGAGCTGTTCTGCATCAATGTTCTCAGGCTTGTATTGTAATACGGGTGCTATTCTTGCAGTATGTGCAAGAGTGGCACAGGAAACAGAAAACACACACAGTGACAGAAATAAAGGCTCCCTGACCACAAAGCTGTGTGAAGAGTGGGACATGTTTGACGTTTCCTTTCCCCACATTATAATTATAGCTGTTTCCCTGATCCCGCGTGTGTTTGCTCTTTATCGGGTGGATTAGTCCACACTGTCAATGTCTGATCTCCGTAAGCGGGAGTGTGTACATTGTGTGTGTGAGTGTGTGTGAGCGCGTGTTCTTGTCTGATAGCTGAACAAAACCCTCAAGTGGCAGTGTGGCTGGCCAGATGGAGGCAGCACGCCGATTTCTTGCCTCCCGACGTCGACGCACAAAGACGCCATTCTGCTGGAAACGCACGCACAAAAGCACAGAGCAGCTGCACGCACACGCACACACACACACTCACACACAAAAGCAGGAAGACGGCTTCTGCCTCTCAGCCACTATCGGATTCATTCGGGACACAGAACGCCGTTGTCTAAACACAACAATCATACGGACACTAGTGGCGACTTGCTAGCGATAACGGATGAAGAGCTTCGGAGATGAAGCCGCTGTGAGCGAAAATGAAGTCCTGACTCGTTAGAGACAGATCACAGGTTGATTTAGGATCGCACAATGACGCACACTACGGGTCCATCCAAACTGGCCGTCTTTATCCCTCTGCTGAGAAGGAAATAAAAAACCATCACGTCCACATGTGCAGCATTTTCGAAAATATCTTTAATAAAAAAGCTCAAGCACGACAAGCTAATGATAGTACGTCATAAACTGTTATGGCAACCAGCTCGAGAATAACGCTGAGCTGTGTGTTGAGCGGTACAGAAGGATGAACGGTTGTTATTTTCTTCCCTGTTAACTGAGCAAAGCTCCGTTAGCTGTCATATACAAAACGTGTCAATTAGTGGGCTCCTCTAAGCGTGTTCATCGCCCTGAGCCCTTAGACTTCATGTTCCTTTCACACTGAAGGATGAGTCAAAGTGCAAGTTGTGGATAGAGAGGGGCAATAACCTGATCAGTCCGACTGCACCACAGCACACCACAATCAGAGCAGCATCATGCGGTGGGCCACAGACGGAGAGATTCGAATGCTAGCTGACGCTAAATATAAATGACATCCGGCTGCTTTGATATGTCACACCACGCCGGTATAGACCGAGGTTTGTGTGTATGAGATTTATCCTCATAACAACAAGTGCGTTACAATATTCCGGCATTTCCCAAAACAAATAATTTCACTCTTATGCTGATTAGATATAGAAACGTCACTGCTTCAACTCTGATCCGGAGCGGAGAGGACTGAAACCTCTGCTAGCCATGAACTCCTCGTGCTGATTTTCACGAGGAAGATATTACTGTGTTTAAACGCTATCTTTAATAGAGTCTGAACAGAATGCAGGAAGTAAAAAAATGAGCACGAGGTCATGCAACTTGCACTTTGACTCATGAGTGAAGTGAGGACTCTGCTGAGCAACCGGGAAGGATGTGTCATCCCTGTGTCTCAGTGCTCGCTGAACTGAACTGCTCTCACTCGTAACACTTTTTTCCCCACACACGGATACTTGTGTGCGCACGCAATCCAGGGCATCTTTCGCTCATTTTAATGACCGCGCTCATTTCGGGCGTCCTCGCACACGCTACAAGAGAAGATACAGTTAAAACACTGGTAAACATGTAAACATGTATTTTTCAGCAAAAATAAATATAGCATAAAAATGAGAGGCTGAGGTTTCCTGTGTGTCTCTCAAGCGCCTGACATCTGAGGAGGAGGAGGAGAAGAAGAAGAAGCGATATCCGTGATATCCTGAGCAGAGACACCGCACCCACCCTTCCCTGAATCAATACACGAGCCTTTGCGACCACACAGAGGACGAAATGTCATGCGCGCACACCAGGCATGTAATTAAACGCTCCCGAAAGCCTTTCTCCTTCAAGAAAAGATCGCCGCTGAGCCTGATGTGGTGGGCGCAGTTTTTAGCCAAAAAGCCACGCAAAAAAGTTCTGCACAGCGATACTGACAGGAAGCTGTGGAAGAATGGAGCCGGGGGTGGCTCACGTGTCGGGGTGACTTCCTGAAACGAGCCTTCGGGACGTGCCGTGTTTACCAGTGGAAGAAAGCGATGACGGGACGTGGCGCTAAGGCATAACCGTTATCTCATACGATAACCCTAACGGAGAAGAAAGACGAGAATAGCAACGGAACGAACAGCAGAAGCACGTCACACTGCCTTCACGCCAGGCGCTTTGTTTTTCCTCGACCCTCGCACGCATTTTACAAGTGATCCTACAGGGACGTGGGAGGAAAAAGCATGATTTAAAAAATGTTTAACTTTTCAGAAAAACTCAGACGGACATTAAAGCTTATTAGCGTAGGTCAAAGCACAGCCGAGGTCACAGCTTTGTGAACAAACGAGAGAGAGAAAAAAAAAAAAAACAACAGCATGGAAGACAGCGCACGTGTAAAAAAGAAAATTTCTGACGTATCAAAAAAAAAAAAAAAAAAAATCAGAGCTATATTTTAAAACAGGACAAAAGCTCCTCCTCAGCTCCTACAGCTAGGCTAAACACCGACACATCATGCTAACCCTTTACACAGAATAAATACGGACAGATGATCTAGCTAGTTAGCCGTTTCAGTGTTGCCATGGTTACAGTGTGGGTATTGTTCAGGTCAGTTATTTTACTGTAGATGAGTGAAAGCAGCTTCATCGGTTTTAAGCTTTGATAAAACACTTGTGTGGTGAATATTGTTTAGAGATCATATTTTATAGTTTTACAGTGTTGAGGTGCGGTAATGTAATTATTACCTCCAGGACTTTCATCCCGTCCAAATCCTTCATATCAGTAATATATATATATATTATATACACCTTCTATAAAATGAGCAGTAAAACTAACAGCATGTAATATAAGCTCGCAGATAATCCCGTCTGAACTGAGATGTCAGTAGAGGTTCGGTTATATCACGTAGAACTTCGTTATAAATACACTCCCGGAGCGCTCGTTCTTTTCCATCCTCGCACCAAAACCCGGGTTTAAAATGCAGAAGAATAACAGTATGGCTGACGTTTTAAAGGAGAAGCGACGCTAGGGAAAGCGACGAACCGGACTTGCTATAGTCACGTGACCTACAAACGATCCGGCGCAATTTGAGAGGCCACGCCCCCTACAGAAAGCGCTTAGCGTTTGTTTTATATTTCAGTTTGTATTAAAATGAGGTGTGTGTAGCATGCATGGGATTTTTAATCCCGTGCGAAATGATCAGAATTACTACAGACGTCCGCCGGTAGCATCTGGAAACATACGGGAATCCTATCTCATGTTGTTTCCCCGCAGTTTAAAACAAAACAAAACAAAAAGTTAACTGTATAACGGTGGTTTTGGTAATAAAAATAAATAAATAAATAAATAAATAAATAAATAAATAAGTAAAAGGCGTCTCCATCTGCCACCTCAAAACGACAAAAATCCAATAAAACTTTAAAATTCAGCCCAGCAGTGGATTCCCAGCTCACAGCGCTCCATACTGGTCGCGGGTCGGCTTTCCTGCTGGTTGCCATGGTTTCCGTGGAAGCACCGCTTAACCACTCTGACCAATTTGTAAAATTCTCCGTATCTTCCAAATCAGCACTAAATCAGTGTTAAGTGAGCTGGTCAAGCAGACCCACAGTCACCTCCTGAAATCCCATTCCTAGCGGGATAACAAATCCAGCTCTAGCTGTAAAAGAAAAAAAAAATCAATACGGCTAAACCGACCGCCTTCAGTGTCGATCGGCTTCTTTTCAAATCTCTTCGTAAGCCTTACTGATCTGACGAGCTGAAAACAAAGCTAAACATATATTACGATCTGCGAGCAAAACACATCACGACTGGAGTTTCGAGCTAACGCTTAAAGTCTTGTGTGTTCAGGTCATACACACCAGCATGTCCGCTGAGAGTGGATACGACATCAACTCCACCGGATACGACCCTCATAACCCACGGCTCAACCTGTAAATACTCCACTCTCGACACTCCGCACAGCACTTTTACTGATTCAACTTCTTTTCCATTTCTAATCTGACATAATGCCCATGAGTCATCGTTATGTCAAATTCCTGGCAAGACAATTAAAGGAAGTTTCAAAGTCCCAGAATGCAATATGACGCAGTGGCTCGGCTAATCAGTGATCTAGGAGATGAGCGTGACGGCACTGATGGTGGTATTAGCATGAAAAAGAGAGAGAGAGAGAAAAAAAAAGCTGCAGCTTAGGAAGCTTGAGCAGAGTGTACAGAGACGAAAAGACTAAAGCGCCGCTGCATCGCTCCCTTTAGGTAGAGATGAAGCGAGAGTTCATTTCCTGGGCGATTTTTTGCGCAAACTATTTCCCAGTACCATTTAAAGTGTTGCATTCGCACCGACAGCGGGCCCTAGGAAGTGATGTAAGCCGGAAACAAAGAACAACAACGTAAACAGCCGGAGGATGGAGGACGCTGTGATCGGAGCTGTGTTTGTGTTGTGTCTCGCGGGTTTCACAATAATGGACTGTCGATGTATACGTAAAGCGAAATAAGTCGACACTACAGTACGTTTACACGGCGTTTTAAATCATGGCGGGTGAGGGCTTTCGTACGCGTTTGGCCAATCAAAGTCCACTTATGTCACGGATAGTACCAGCTGTGCTGGTTAGACCCTGCTCCGGAGTAGGAGCTCATTTGGTTCTCGAGAAACGCAGTCTATAATCACACCCAGTTCCGGAGGTGCGAAAACGCCAAAAAGTGGGTAGTTCCACATGTAGTTCAGGTACTACGAAAAGGTTCCTGCGGTTCCAAAAGCACTACTGTGGATAAAATGTACGAAATTGTGTCGATGAAAGAAAGAAAAAAGCTACACGCTGAAGTTGTTCAGATGCTGATTCTGAGTTAACATGCACTAGGTAGAGGATGAGTGGGTTTGGCGGAAAGCCTGCGCGACTCAGACATCGCATACGGGTCCGTCACATGTCGCCGTCTCGCTCGTGGGATTCCTCCGAGGGCCCCGAGTGCCAAAAAGTCAGATTACCCCAGTTTCTCTCCTGGATCGACTCGCTTCATTTCATTTCACAGCGGCTTCTCTAGCCAAACCCTGCACCTCCTGGTGGATCTCCAACGCTGTCTGTCTATCGGAGTGTGTTTCCTTTTGGCACTGTGCTGCACGGAAAGGATGCAAAGTTACCCAGTGATCTGTAAACAACATTTCGACTCAGACGTACGACTTCGGATCCATTACAGCAAACGAGTTTCCTGACGCGATGCAACGCAACGACGGAAGATGCAAGACCGGCGGGGTGAAAGCGTTTTCACAGATGCGTTTAACACCACGATGACACACACGCAGGAGGGAAAAAAAAAGCTTATAATCCAAAGAATGAACACTTGTACGGAGTGAGATGAGAGCTGCTCTTCCACACAGCCACACCTCAGCTGTCAAACGGCCCTGGTGTGATTCTGGTTACAGTCACAGCATCTCTCTGACACCTTTAACCATCGGCTTTATCTACTGCTCAGATGCAAAGCAGACCTGAAACACTGCCAGTACATGCATCAATATACTCAATACACTATTGCATACACACATATAAACACATATATACATATACACATATATACAGACCTGCATGTATGCAAATTATAGATACATATGCATGCATATATTAACATTATGCATATTAATCATTACCCAGAATGCATTTGTATGTTTATATGGATAGTATGGATATGTATAAATTGAGATTTACTGCCATCATGGAAACAATATCAGGATCCAATATTACATTGTCAAATCCATATCTGTGGTTAGCTTAGCAAGCTGCTAAAATAAGACCACACAAAGCTTGCTGGTTAAAAGAGTTAATCAGACAGAGTATGAAATGTAAAAGAAGAAGTATCTGTGATGATTATATGAAAAAACAAGCAGCCAGGTTGAGGATAACGGGGTGAAAATCAGTGTTTGTGGAGGCTGCAGAAGCTACAGCGCCCTGACACGGCAGCCAAAGCTAATTACCGCTAATCACTCACCGTGCTGGATCTGCTTCTGTCCCGCCTCTCCTCCGACACACAGCTAACACCTTCGAGTTCACCGAGCTGTCCTGGGTTAGAAGCGCTCAATTCGGTGTATCATCCAGATGAAACCGAACACGAGCCTGGAAACTAAAAACGGAACTGGCTGCTGCTGCTGCTGCTGCTACTGCTCTCTCACTCAGCCAGGCCTGCAGAAGAGGAAATGGGCTCCGCGGACTGCGCATGCGCCAACACTCAGCGGGCCAAATACCATACTGCGCTCCGTGCTCACTGCGCATGCGTAAACACGCTTCCATGCCCCGCTCGGCGTGAAGCGCGCATGCGCAAACTCACAAGTCCTGTCAGCGGTTTGCTTGGTAGTGGGTTATAATAGATTTTAATTATAATTTACAATTTATGATTAATTTAATCAGATATACAAGAGCAACCAAATGGCAACTTGCTTTATTTATTTATTTATTTATTTATTTATTTATTTGAAAATATTGCGCCACCACCAGCACTGCTGATAATTGATTGACGCGCGCCCCCGTGTGGCCAAAATGGTTCCTTGCGCTTCACATACCACAAAACGAATGTGTCATTAGCAAATTGCTGTGGTATATAGACTTCAGGACATGCTGCTGTAGGAAAGTAATCAACACTGGGGTGATAACAGTAATTTACATCACTGTGTCATTGATTATTTTCCTATAACTGCATGTCCCAAAGTGTTTTATTCCTCAGCACTTTTAGTGAGGCAGTCAGGAGTAGCAGAGAAGTATGTCAGAGTGGTGTAGGACATGTGTGAGAGGAACAGGACAGTGGTGAGGTGTGCTGTAGGTCAGACAGAGGAGTTCAAAGTGGAGGTGGGA
>CM074950.1:3839372-3850515 GCA_037577455.1 Pangasius macronema | reverse complement strand
TGGCTGCCCACTGCTCCGGGTGTGTGTTCACTACTGTGTGTGTGTACTTGGATGGGTTAAATGCAGAGCACAAATTCTGAGTATGGGTCACCACACTTGGGCACAATGTCACTTCACTTCACTTCACTTCACAAACAGCACTTGAAGCTGATATTGTATCTGCCAAGGGGGGTATTACTGACTGAGTAAGGGGTATAAACTTTTGCACATTCAAATATTTTGCCGCAGAGGTTGTTTACTTCTTTTCACTTCAGAGATCAACAAAATATGTAATTTGGCATTTTGCATACAACTTTATGTCACTCCTGGAGTTGCTGGAGGCAATATATTTTTCAAAACCACTGGTAGATTGGGGGAGTGGTCAAAAAAAAAAAAGAAAAGAAAAAAAAACACTCTGTGAAAATGCCCCTTTCTAGGGTTTCCCCTACGGTACTCTTTAGTGGCTTTGCAGTGAAGGAAATGAGACGAAGTGCCCTAATGGCTGCCTTTCAAATGGAAAGAGAGTGGAGAAATCCCCTCTAGGGTGCACCTTACTGTCAGGAAATGTGATGAAATGCCCCCTGAGGTGCCTCTAAATATGAGACAACATGATAAACCGCCCTCTAGTTTGCCTCTACATATGAGAGAGTATGATGATGTGCCCCTAGGGAGCTCTACAATGGAGCAAACGTAATGAAGTGCCCTAATGGCTACTTTTCAAATGGAAAAAAAAAAAGTGATAAAATGCCTTCTAGGTTGCCTCTATGTATAAGAAAATATGATGAAGTGCCCCTAGGGTGCCGTTCCAGTGGAGAAAAGGAAACGCAGTGCCCTGTAGGATGCCCTTCATGCAAGAAGATGATTTGCCGTGCCCTCTAGGGGTTCCTGAGAGTAAGAAAACATGGTAAATATTTTAAAATGTATAATCTGAATGGGAGATGTTGTGTAGCAAACAAGCTTTGGAGTAAATGAATTAAGGAAAACTGTGAATGAAGAATTCAACATGTCCTTTGTAGGGATTTGTGATACTTTTTTATTTTTAATATTTATACCATTTTTCATAGATTATAATTACTTTTCCTGGTTTGTGTACTTCTGTTAGCCAATTCTCTGACAGGAACAGACTTCAGATACCGTACCTCATAGTAAAGGAACTCGAGAAGAAGGTCCTGTCATATTATCGACACGTACAGCCACGTAGGCACAGGACTTCCAGTGCATCACTCCTCACTCACGTTACACTCGGCGTCAAAGAGAAATGTGGCGATTAGGAAGACTTGCACGTGCTTCCCAGAAGGACGGACGAGCAGGTGTGTGAAACCTGAGCTCCATTCAGAAGAACGAGGACAGGAGGAAGCAAAGAAGAGACATTTAAAAAAAAAAAAGATACAGGAACATGCAAAAAAAAAAAAAAAACACCCTGAGAGAAAGGGGAAAGGAGACTGAGACAAATGAGAGAGAAAGACAGTTCTGAATAGAGATGGAGAGATAGAAGGGGAAAGGGGACGTGTAGGGAGAAAGAGAGACAGAGGTAGAGAGGGAGATGGAGAGATAGTAAAAGATATCGCAGAGAGAGAAAGACAGATCAGTAGACAAAGAGTGTCTGAGCGAGCCAGACAGTCGGAAAAAATAGGAGTAGAGGTGAGACAAAGAGAGAGAGAGAGAGAGAGAGAGAGAGAGAGAGAGAGAGAGAGATGGAGAGAGACAGAGGTCAGACTTAGTACAGATGTCTAATCTCTGTCCTGTCCATATCTCAATCTCATTCTTTTATCATCCCTGCACCAAAGATGGCAATGTATCATGATCTTCCAACACACACACACACACACACACACACACACACACACACACACACACACACACGCAAGGTGATAAGCCCGCCACCGTGAACAGCTCCCTGTCATGCAATGCTGTGGTGACATGAGCTGAACAAAACAGAGTTGCACTTTGGACTTAATTGCATTTCATCCATCCTGCCTGCTGCGTTAGTAAACAGCACCAACTCCCTGCTCATTCATTAACAGACTGTCACTCACACACACACACACACACACACACACACACGTTCATTCACTCTCAGTGAGGTGTGTGTGGGTGTGTGTTCACCACATGCACGAACATTTTTACAACCATCTGTACATACATACATACACACACACACACGCACACACTGCTCTTGCCCACACACACCCACAAACATACACACACACCCACTCCACAAACCGGCACGCAATGCTGAACCTGCTTGACGAGGTAATGTTCGGTAAAATAAACTGTGCTGGAAGCCGTCCTTCAGGCATTACAACAAAGAGAGAGAGAGAGAGAGAGAGAGAGAGAGNAGAGAGAGTCTGCTATCAAAACAAGGTTCAATTTAATCGAGATAATTAGAACCATAAAAATGCCATGAAATTAGGCATATAATTGTGAAGCGATCGTGCAACAATCATGAGGTGATAGTGATGCCATCGTGAGGTGATCATGAGGCAACCATGAGGTGATAGTCAGGCGATCGCGAGGCCATCGTGAGGTGATCGTGAGGCGACCATGAGGCGACCGTGAGGCGACTGTGAGGTGATTGTGAGGTGATTGTGAGGCCATCATGAAGTGATCATGAGGTGATCATGAGGCCATCATGCAGTGATTGTGAGGCGACCATGAGGCGACTGTGAGGTGATCGTGAGGCCATCAAGAAGTGATCATGAGGTGATCGTGAGGCGACTATGAGGTGATCGTGAGGCGATCGTTAGGTGATCATGAGGTGATCATGAGGTGATCATGAGGCCATCATGCAGTGATCTTGAGGCGATCATGAGGTGATCATGAGGCCATCATGAGGTGATTGTGCAGCGATCGTGAGGTGATAGTGAGGCAATTGTGAGGCGATTGTGAGGTGATAGTAAGGCGATCGTGAGGCCATCATGCAGAGATCGTGAGGTGATAGTGAGGCGATCATGAGGTGATAGTGAGGCGATCGTGAGGCCATCATGCAGCGATCGTGAGGTGATCATGAGGTGATAGTGAGGCGATCGTGAGGTGATAGTGAGGCCATCATAAGGCACACCTTGACCTCCTCTGTCGCAAGAGAGTCGCCAATTGTAAGATTCGCTTACTGAAAAAATTTTAGGGACAACACAAACGTAAAGTTTCATCTGTCTTGACTTTTACAGCCAAACAGTTGGTGTGCATTAGGAGTGTTAAGCTTTGATGATAAGCTAGTCTAGAAATATCATCGACTACTAATCGACCATATTAATCAACCCTTTAAAAGCACCCAAGCAGAAATGAAAGAAAAATTCATTACGAATTCTTTGCACATCCCAGTATACATAAAAGTAACAAAAATGAAACAATCAAATCCTTTAAATGATATTTTTGAGAATGACTTTTCCATAAAATCTGTTACACTGTCAGTATTTATCACTTTGTTGTCTTCTGGGATATGTCTCTATCAGCTTTGCACATCTGGATCCTGATATTATCCCACTCTTCTTGGGGAAATTGCTCAAGCTATGACAGATTAGATGGAGGCTGTTAGGAAACAGAAATTTTCCAGCCTATGGATTCTCAGTAGGACTGAGGGCTGGGCTTTGACTGGACCATTCCAGTTCTTCATGTTCTTGGTTTTGAAGCACTCCATCGTAGCTTTGGCAGCATGTTTAGTGTCATTTTCCAGTTGGAAAAATAACCACTGCTCCAGTCTCAGGTCTCTGGCAGAGTGGAACAGTTTTTCTTCTAGGATTGCTCTGTCCTCTTGAGGTTGAAGTTGATCTTGAGGTTGAAGTTGATCTTGAGGTTGAAGTTGATCTTGAGGTTATTCTGTGTGATGTTCAAAATGCGGGATATAAATTTTATAACCAAACCCTGACTGAGACTTTTCCAGAACTTTATCCCGGACTTGTTTTGATAGCTGCTTGGTCTTCATTGATGCTGTTTGCTTTAATGCGTTCTCTAACACACTCTGGCACCCTTCAGGTTTCATTTATATCATATGACACTTTAATGGCACACAGGTGAACTCCATTAAACTAATTATGTGACGTCTGATGATAACTGGTTGCACCTGAACTAATTTAGAGGTTTTAGGGGTGAATTTTTTATGTACATAATTACTTTTTTATGTAAATAATTTTTCAAACTAAAAGGTCTTCAAGATGGTGGATCTTAAGAGAACATCAGTCCATGGAAAGGCGTGACACACACTGATTCATTCATAAGAGTAATTTGGTAGGAAACCCACATAGACATGGGGGAAACATGCAAAACTCCATTGGACCCCAGAATTAAAGCTTAGACCATGGTGCTGTGAGGTGACGATGCTACATTATAAGGCCAAAAGTATGTGGACACCTGACCGTCACACCCGTATGTGGTTCTTCGCCAAATTGTTGCCACAAAGTTAGAAGCACATAATTGTATAGAATGTCTTTGTGTGCTGTTGCATTACAATTTCCCTTCATTAGAACTAAGCGGCCCAAATCTGTTCTAGCGTGACAATGCCCCTGTGCACAAAGTAAAGTCCATGAAGACATGGTATCTCAAGGTTGGAGTGTAAGAACTCGAGTGTCCTGCACAGAGCCCTGACCTCAACCTCACTGAACACCTTTGGGTACTTGACGTTACCACAGACACGAGGTACCTGTTTAGGGGTGTCGGTGCGAGGTTTTACCTCACCTTACGGAAGGGTGAAGAGTGGGGGTTATTATTACAGCAAAGAGGGACTTTCAACAAGTGCATGATGGTCAGGTGTCCATAATCCTTTGGCCATGTAGTGTATCTCCTGTAGGTTGGTACGTAACCATGTGCTGACATTGTCAGTAGGTAGAAAACTGCATAGAAAACACCAAAACTGTCGCATTGGGATCCGAGTGATTCAGCTGTCATTCATCTGCATTGATGCATCTGTCACGGGTTTCTAGAAAGCAGCAGCACTGAGATAAGGTCTGATCAGACAGGCTGTGAGGTTTGGCAGATTCTCACCAACCAACAAGACAAAGCATCAAAGAACTATTCAAATCCAATGTCTCATTGTTCATGTCATATTCACAATACCCTTTCTCAACATAACTTAATACATACAAATACGATTATTGTCACTTCGTGACAAGTCGACATAACTTAACTTCATTTATCTCTCTAAGAAAGAGAGACAGAGATTGTATGCTGGTCAATTATGACAGTCTACTGGAGCAAAGTGAAAGAATTTTAAATGATCAGGAAATTACATACCTAATCAGAGAACAGAACGTAGACAAAATCGCTTCTAGCTAATTCAGTGTGTCCTGTGCCGCCCAGATTTACATTCATTAAACACTTTTGAATGAAGAACCCTTTCCAAGCTGAGCAGCTGAGCAGCTGAGGGTTAAGAGTGTTCAGCAGTGGCTTTCTGGCAGTCCGGGGATTTGACCTCACAACATTTTGGCACAGAATCTTCATCACTCGACCTCACTGCCCACATGTAATTTCCATTCAGAAGAGTTTACACACTAATAATAACGAGCATAATGATTATAATCATCATTATACTCCCACAGCCATTTTATACCGCAGGACACAAAAGTTTCAAAAGTCTGAACACCTGTTCCTTTGTAACCAATTTTAACCCTTTCATGCACAGATTATTCAACAACATGTCCAGATTGGGTTTTTCATGTCATCTATTTTTCTAAATATTACTTATATTTCAAAGTAAATAAATCGCCTATACAGTATGTAAGAATACAGTGAGAAAAAAAGGATTAAACCATTATACCTGAAATTTAATCTTACAGTGTGTTTATAAAGAAAATTTGTTAATATTGAGGTCTAAAATATTTACAGAAATGACATAATAATATAGAGACTTTAGAGCAAAGAAATATCACGATATTCTTGATATGCACAAATGTGCCACATGACTGTCATAAAGGCCAGAAATAAAACTAAAATCAATAAAAAATATTCAGTAGAGATTGTTTTAAAAATCCTAAATCATTCAGTGAAACGATTCTGGCACAAAAATTAATTTTATTATTTAATTTGTCATTTTTGTGTGGGAGGTTTGTAAAGATATACTAGAGACACGCTGCACTGAGAATGACAGATTGTCTAATGAGAGCATCAGCAATCAGGATAATGACTTATGGTAAATGACATTAATGTCTCATATGATTTGGATGTGACTTACATCTTAAAAAACAGTTTTAGATTGTCATAAGTGTGGAGACGTATTTGACCCTAGCAACACTACCTCCTAAACCACCAGGATACTTATTCTGCAGTTCACTCGCTTGATCCGGTTTAAAGAGGAGAACTGGGCATGCTTTGTTGCAGCGTGTGAGTAATAAGGGTAATATGGCTTTCGAAATGACAAAGCGCACACCTTCAACTTGAGATAAAAATGCAAATAATAATAATAACACGAGGACATACAGTGTATATGACCCATTCTGTAGAAAAAGTGGGTCACGGCCCACCATCTGAGAACCAGAGATTTAACGCTAATTGCCTTTATGAGTCAGGTGTGGCTGAGGAGGAGAGGAACATTACCGCGGCACAGCAGGGCCGCAGAGCGTGCAGGTAGGGCCTGGGACATGTGCAGAACATCATTACATGAGTCACTCTGTGTGCTACTGGCAGTGAGTCATCGGAAGCTGTTCGTGTTGCACAATCAAAGGAGATGCACTCTGTACACGTTTACAGCGTGCCAAATTATTTCGGCATTGTTCCAGTAATCCCGTGTTCCTCTTTCACAGATCATTTCAATGCTGTGCTTTTAGGAATACACCTTTTAAAAGAAGACTGTTTATAGATTCAGATGCAAGATTCATCTTGTTGATCTTGCTTAAAATGACATTCTCAGTTTGCAAGTTCTCATACGTGCTGCGGGAGAAAAAATAAAGGATAAAAAGTTATAGAAATGAAGAGGGAAAAAAATCAATGTGCAACAAATTGTGCAATATGTTGTACAGCACATGGGAGCAAGATTAAAAATAAAAACAGGAAAGATGGAATATAAAAATGCAACGTGTTTGTGCAGAAGTGCTTCCTAATGTCTGTGTGTGTTATATAGTGCTATTTATAATATATATATAGCATAATATATATATGTATATACATCAGTTCAGGTTGCGTGTATTCGCCTGCCTTTGTGTGCGTACTGTGTCAGTGTAGTGCAAATGAGTTCATCTGTGAGTATGTGAATCAGTTACTGCATGTGAATAATGAGTGCGAGAGAGAGAGAGAGAGAGAGAGAGTGTGTGTGTGTGTGTGTGTGTGTGTGTGAGAGAGAGAGAGAGAGAGAGAGAGAGAGTAGTTGTTTATGTAAAGGCAGGCGCGGTGTGAGCTTGGTAATTATAGAGTAGGACAGGATGAGGATTAGTGTTGGCAGCTAGCAAGACTAAGACAGTACACACTGCAGACTTCCTGCTTTCAACTCAGTTCACCTATTCACTCCTTCTCCCATTTCCTTTCAATTCCCTTCCTCTTTTTTTTCCTCTCCTAATGACAGCTCAGTGCAATAGAAAACATCACATTTATGCTAAAACGCATTTAACACCAGTGCATTTCGAACACAATATCACATGTAGCTATTGAGTAATCATTTCTTTCTTTCTTTCTTTCTTTCTTTCTTTCTTTCTTTCTTTCTTTCTTCCGCATGCTTACATTTTTGACAGCCTCTCCAACATCCATGCAAAATTATGATAAAGAGAAAGTGAGTGGGTAAAGTGCTAGTTCTCTGCTATGATGCGTGTGACTATAGAGTCATAACTGCAGTGGCTAATCACACACACACACACACACACACACTATGTGCTGCTATGTTGGGAGTACGGTTACATTAATATATGCAGTGTTTACTGTACTTGTCTCACAGTAGTTGTTTACCAAAGGTGAAATGTAATGTAGTATCTATGCATGGGAGTTCTCTTGTGCAGCTCCTGGCTGGCTCACCAGTTCAGCTGGTTCACCTGTTTTCGCTGGTTGTTGTATAAAACCATTTATATTTCTAGAAATGAAAAACAGAATTTGCTTGTATGCTGTGTTAGGAGAATGGTTACATTATAATCTACAATGGTTATTTGTCTCACGCTAGTTGTCTTATAAATGCAAATGTAGTAACTATGTATGAGTTTGTGAGTGCTAGATTCCTCTATCTTCCCTATTCTTTACCTTCCACATGTCCATCTCTGAAAAAGTTTGCTTATGTCTTTTGCACCTCCTGTCTGGCTCATCAGCTGGAGGTCTTTATTCAACAAACAGATTTCCACAGCATGAACCTCTATTACTTTGATCATTGCCATATGAACTGTGTGTACATTTGCACCATCTATGCATTTCACAGCTCCTGGCTGGCTCACCAATTTTAGCTGGCTTGCCATAAATGCTGAACAATCATTTATGATATTTAATATTCATTTTTTCCTTTATCGAACCAAGAGAGATGTCCAATTCATGCATGTCTAACAGCTTGCATAAAGTGTCAGCTTTACTGTGTATTCCTTTGCACCTTGCTCTTATTTCACAGCTCCTGGCTGGCTCACCAGGTTTAGCTGGCTTGCCAATTTGCACATACAATCAACATACAGATTGAAAAAAAAAGTTATGTGGGGGTTATTAAGGGAGTACAGACAACTGGACACACTTAGCACCTGTAAAATATAATAATTTAGCTAGCAAGTCAGCTACAAGTGTGCAAAAAAGATCGCACCTATGCATCAATCCATGAGTTTCACATTCTCCCTGTGTCCATGTGGGTTTCCTCCGGGTTCTCTGGTTTCCTCCTAAAAAAAACATACTGGTAGGTGGATTGGTGACTCTATGTTATCTGTATGTGTGAATGAGTGTGTGTATGGTGTCCTGTGATGGATGGACTGGTCCTCCATCCTGCCTCGTGTCCACTGTTCACTGCAAATGAATGAATCACTGCAGTGCATTAATTATAGCAAAATATGTATGAAAAATACACATGTATCGTCAACTTAGACTTATTACAACTGCATCATCTTCTTTAAGAGAGTCTACAGGGAGTCTGCAGATCAGGAGAGATCAGGTATGTGCAGGTCTGAGTAGATTACGCTGTCCCAGTTGGCTCTGTACGAACTGCGAACGTGATCATGTGCACAGAGATCCTGACATGACATCAACACAGAGACAGCTGTGATGCAGCTTTTCTGCTTACAGGAAACACACACACACACTCTCACACACACCCCAGCACATCTGCAGCAGCAACCATGGGCAGGTGCATACACGCGAACACACGCAGATCTAAACACACAGGAAGTGCTCTCCACGGCATTAAAGACAGAATCGCTTTCATCCGATACATTCACTGTGCAAAGAGCTAAATTGCCAAGCCCTAATGACACCAGTTTAGCTCTCTTAATTGAGTAATGAGACTGTAATAACATGTGGAGCGCTTTAGTGGCTATATGGTCTTTAAGACAAATGGTGCGTGGTGCGTCGATGTCCTCATTTAGCTCCTATGCGTGCGTACTGCTGTCTTTTCCCACAATACATTGTGCATCGTGCATGGATGGCATAAATGAAAGTGAAAGGCAAATCCATGCCTCGGTTGTGTACTCTGAACTCTTTATCTGTGCATCTTTTTTTTTTTTTTTAAAGCTGTAGATGCTACTATAAGTGGAATGAGAAAGAATAACAAACAGAGCACCGTGGATGCGGGCCAGTGTATGTGCGTGTGTGTGTGTGTGTGTGTGTGTGTGTGTGTGTATTCCAGGGGTTGCTGCCACACAAGAAAGAGCTCAGTAGTTACTGATCTGATCTACTTTTGATCTAAACGCAGGCACATTGTGTGCATGGGAGTCGAGGCGGCCATCTTAGGTGTGGCATCATGGTGGGAGTCCCAGTCCTCTGCTATCTGCGCATCTGGACCCACCAGTTAGAGATCGCTCTATCTGCTATTTTTAGGGCCGGATGTGATATTGCGATACTCCCCTTAAAGTCCAGGGCCTCTGGTAGAATCTTGCGTGTGTATGTGTGTGGGTGTGTGTGTGTGTGTGTGTGTGTGTGTGTGGGTGTAGTTACAGCAGGCGATGACTTTGGTTGATAGCATCACACGCACATGCCTACGTGTTCTATATCCACAGCCAGTTCCACATCGATGGCTAGGAAAGGACAAAATAAGCGCCATGTTTAGCTTAGCAACAGACTTAGCTCGCATGCCATCATTCCCAAAATAGACAGGAGGGAGGGGATGAGTTAAAAAAGAGGAAGGGAGGGAGAAATGGAGGATGCAAGACAGAGAGCACGGAAGTGGGCCAAGTGAGGTGAAAGAGTGAACAGGCAGCAAGAGAGATAATGGCTGCTTGTGCATTAAAGAGAGAGTGCAAGATGAAGGTATGACGAACAAGAGAAAAGCAACATGAGTGACAATCACTGACAGTGCTTTGACAGTGCTTTGCATAAATATTCGCCCCCTGGAACTTTTCCACATTTTTGTAGTGTTAAAACCTGGAACTGAAATGGACTTAATTGGAATTTTTACCATTTAATCGACACAATATTACACAACAGTAGAACCACATTTGGCTGCAATTACATCTCCAAGTCTTCTGGGATATGTCTCCCTCAACTTTGCACATCTGGATCCTGATATTTTGCCTATTTGTTTTGGGAAAATTGCTCAAGCTCTCACAAATTGGATGGAGATCATTTTGCCACAGATTCTTGAACGGATTGAGGCTTTGTCTGTACCATTCCCTGGATGTGGCGCCATCTGTCTTGCCCTCAACCCTGACCAGTTTCCCAATCCCTGCTGTTAAAAAGCATTCTCACGACGCAATGCTACCACCACCATACTTTACCATGGGGGTTTGTGTACTGAGGATGATGAGCAGTGTTGGGTTTCCGCCAACCATTACTCCTTACAGAACAGCCTAATGGTTTAACAGGTCTCTGATGATGACATTTACATAATAAGCTGCAGTTTAATGGTCATTCAGTTCACCTAATAGACATCTGTAGTATTCACATCGTTACCACTTCGGGGTGTCTGCAAGGAAACAAGACAAACAGCCGGATAATTCAATGCTATTAGTTGGGAAACATTAGGGTAATTCCTATTAGGAAGTGAAATAACATCTCAATTTTTTCTTTGCTGATCAAAGCCAGATTTCCCTCTAAGTTGTACAAGTACTGTACAAGTTTTCCTCATTGTCATCAC
>CM074950.1:3807409-3819793 GCA_037577455.1 Pangasius macronema | reverse complement strand
TGTTTGACACATGATGTGGTATACTTTGGATCATGAGCTGTTCCTTTCTTTTGCCATACTTTTCTCTTCCCATCATTATGGTACAAGTTAATCTTGGTTTCATCAGTCCAGAGAATCTTATTCCAGAACATGGGAGGCTTTTTAGATGTTTTATGGCAAAGTCTAATCTGGCTTTCCTGTTATTGAATGTTACCAGTGGCTTGCACCTTAAAATAGTATGCAAGCTATAATATATGAGCTATAATTATTAGCTCTGAAAGCATATAGCTGGTCTATATCTTTTGCAAAAATATTGGCACACAAAACAAATTATACTACTACTACTACTACTACTACTACTAATAATAATAATAATAATAACATTTTGTTCACACTTCAGGGTCCCCAAGAACACTGTACAGATATACCAAAGGACTACTGCTACCACTTATATTAATAATAATAAAACCTTTTATTTATATGAAGCAAAGTGCTGCAGAGTAAAAATGGAAGATAGACTATATACCTATAAGGCAAAACTATTTAGAAGGCATTAAAATGATAGTGAAATATAAGATGCATCAAAATGAATTGAATTATATTTTTATTCCATGAAAAGGCACAGGAGGGCAAATGAAGTATTAGGTCATAAAATATTAAATGGTGCAAAAATAATTACACAAAGTTAACAGTAAGTCTTAAGAGAAGAAAGCTCTTCTGTTTGCTCTTCTAAAACTAATAATTGCATGCTTGATAGCCTTGTGAGAGGTCCAGAGAGACAGCCTCTTTCCGCAGCGCGCTGAGGATTGGCGTTACAAATCCTCGGAAATGTATTACACAAGCAGTAATTACCCGAGAGCCCTTGCGCAACACGATAGCACATTAAGGCGTATAGTAACGCGCGCACACTGATCTGGATTTCCGCCCTGAGCGCTGCAGCAGGAGGTGATGAGTGAGCTGTGAACTTACTTAACCCCACACCCTATATGCCCCCCTTCCCCCCCTTCCACCACCTCGCCCCGCCTCCTTCCGTGACCGGTCAGGGCAACTCCTCCTTCTCTGCCCCTCTTCCCCTCCTCCTCCTCCTCCTCGCCCCCCTCCCCATCCTCAAAACATCCTCATGCGCGCTCGGGGAGCGGAGCGCTCGGGTTCACGCGCTCTCACGCAACCTGGCCAATGTTTAACTAGTGCAGAGATCTACAGGTGCACACGCACGCGACGGCATGAGAAAGGAAGAGAGGGAGATAAACAGAGTGATCTGGCAGTGCTGCATGCTAACTTTATACAGCCATGCAAATAAAGCTACACTGAAATGAATTTGAGACAGTGCCAAAAAAAAAAAAATTAAAATAAAAAAAAATATTATATATATATATATACACATAAATTGTCACCTGTTCTGTAAATGTATGTCCTCCACTCTGAATTTCTTTCTTTCCTCGCATTTTGGAGATCTGTAGCATGCTTTAATAATAATAATAATAATAATAATAATAATAATAATAATAATAATAATTATTATTATTATTATTATTATTATTATTATTATTATTTATTATAGCATTTATTTATAAGTGCTTTTCATGACACCCAGGGACACTAAACAGATGTTATTATTATTATTATTATTATTATTATTATTATTATTATAAGGACATGTAACCTCAGTAATGTGTGGGTGAGTCAAATGAATTTTTTTTTTGTGATAAATGTTGCACATTTTATTGCAAAAAGTTGTCACAAGTATTTTTCTCCATTCTCCACAAAAACATGATTCAGGACTTCAGTAGAAAATTCAGTTCAATTCTAATTTCTGTTGCACTTTTAAGATTTTCACTAAACTCTCCCTCAGAATAAAGCAGCCACTAATAAAACCCTCACTGTGTGCCGCCTGCGTACATTCAGTGCAAATTAGATGCATGAGAAGGTAAATTGGGGCACGTTATATCCATATGATATGAGGTGCTCTCCATAATTATTGGCACCTTTCATAAAAATGATCCGAGATTAATATCTAAAAAGAATAATGCATGTAATAAGTGACATTTGAGTTCAGACTTACATTGTATAGGTTTATTTTAAAATGATTTCTAAACACAAAAAGTCTAAGTAGTGCAATTTATCTACAAAGCATTCATCTCCAATAGCTGCTTTATCCTGGTCAGGTCACTGTGGATCTCCCCAGGAACACCCCTGGACACACATTCACACACTAATACACACTTAGGGGCAACTGAACCTGGCGAATCCACCTGCAGTGTGTTTGGGAAGTTGGAGGAAACCCTAAAGAACACCTGCTGTATTTTGTGCGAAGTTCTCACGAAAGGTTTCTTTCACTTCCGAACAACTTGTGCTGGCTATCAGCGGATTTTGAAACTTTGGTTTTTCCCATGGTAATGGAAGACAAAGGGATTTTCCACGTGTGCAGTGTCATATTTATACCCCAGGGAAACAGAACATGGCTAAAGGCAACATCAGACCAGTCGAGTAGTCTTTCTGAGGTTATTTTATTATAATTATTGATTCATTTGATAGTCATTTTAGCTGCGTGACGGATCACGAAGGATTCGTGGGCGGAGATTGGGTTCTGAAGGAGTTCGTCTGAAGCCGATTCGTCACTCGACTCAAATCGCCGCTCGCTTTTGTCTCGTATAACAGTTTCATGAGTCAGAAAGAGATTCATTGCTCTCCATGTGCTCAAATCTGTGCTGGAGACAGAACCTTGGTGATTTAGAGCCAATGATTATTTCAGTAATGTAAAAATTTGTACCTAAAATGTCATAAAATAACAAATACAATTTCACTTTTTTGGCTTGGGGTGTGCTGTTATAGGAAAATAATCAAAGATGACCAAAGAAGTTCTTTATTTCATGATAATAAAATGGTTTATTTTTCTTATACCACAGCAATCTCTGAACATTTTTTTTCTTTACATTTTTTAGTAACTGATGAATGACAAGTCATACTTTTTATCCATTTATAGCTACATTTAATGCTTTTGGATCAACCAGAACACAAACGAGTTCCTGTTATCATAGACGTTATAACAGATATAAACAGTCTTTCCATCACCAGCTTTCTTATTCTCTTTCTGGAAGTTAATCATTAATAATAATAATAATAATAATAATAATAATCTGTCTTAAAGACATTGTCATATCGGAAACTTAGACTGCTACAAAACCCTGACACTGGAGACTCCTTCCAGAAAAATCCACCAAAGTACAATTCCACGTGTAATCCATTTATATGACACGTCCACCATATGATATAGGTTGAGAAGAGACGTTTACTTGGACGTTTCCTTAACGTTAATGGAAGGAGTCTCGGGTGTCGGCGCTTTGTAACGTTCAGTAAGTTGTAGAAAGCTAATGAACACCTTCTGACCAATCAGAGTCGAGAACTCGACAGAGCAGTGCTGTAGTTTAACCGAATGCCTTAAAGGGATTTGTGCAACACTGAAAGTAAAAATGACCTCATCACCAGTGACATGCGATGTGCGTGCTGAAATGATGACACCCTTGCTGACAGCAATCCGGTCAGTGGACCATAAAGTAAAATAGTTCTTCTTTCCGAATGTGTAATGGAAATCACCCTTAGCTTCTCATAATAGCACTCGAATGATTTAAGCACGCATTATAATTTGAGCACTGTTTGAGCTGGAGTGAGGTCAGTGTCTCAAGACAATCAGGCTAATTGTTTATTCAAGTCGAAACGAATCATGTTACAGTGCCGACAATTGCAATAATTTCCATTCAGTAAATTCCCGTAATCTGACTCCCTTTTTTCCAGACACCAAAGACCACATTTTAGACGCTGGGTTTTTCCGTTCGACTGGTGGATGAGTGTTATCAGGCTGCGAGAGGAGCTGAACGCTCTCCAGAGGCTTTGCACGCGATCACAGCACGTTGCTTCATAAACACAGCTCTTGCCAGGAGAAGACATGACTTTACAAATCAATGCAAATCATTTTACAACCTCGGATTAATGCTCTGTTATGATTAATCAAATGTAGACAAGTGGATAGTTTATGAAGCTACTTAACTGTTATTAAGTTTGTTTTACAACTGAGCAAATATTTAGGCCACGAGAAAGAAAATCATTATTTTAATGGCAAGCTAAATTTCTGATACGTTGAACCTTAAAAATGTAGACACGTGAGGTTTCGAAGTGTCTCAGTAGAGTACACTACACTCCATACAATAAAAAGAAAAGCTTCAGTCTAGAACCCTGCCATGTTGTTTGGTTTTCCCTTTGAGGAAACGTCTAAGGTTCTCTGTAGAACCCTGTAATCACGTGTCTCCTCTCTGTAAGGCTTTTAAAGCTTTACTTAAGATGCTTTTTCTATCAGAGGAACCCTGGATGAACCCACACACTGCTGTTTATACAGAGAAACATAAGAACATAACGAGGTATTAATGAGTCGGACTTGGAGCGATTTATTGTTTATCTTTTGAAAATAATGACAGAAAAAAAATTATGTGATGAATATAAATGAATCATTATATAACCTAGGCACAAAACCTTCACAATATATAATATACAAAATAAACTGACCACTATAGTGTTAATAAATAAATAAATAAATAAATAAATAAATAAATAAATCAAGCACTGAGCTATTTGGTCTTTGATTATTTTCATATTTTTAAATAATAATAATAGTAATAATAATAATATTACCTACATATGATTAAGTAATTATGACACACACACACACACACACACACACACACACACACACACACACATATATATATAACTAATTTTGACAAGCATGAATGTCAGTTTTATAAATTTTGCATAAAATTACCTTCATAACACAAAATATAGTAAATTATGGCATATATCTACAATAAGATAAGTTGTTTTATAAGAAAGTCCCAATATAAGCACACTAAATTATCACCAGTGAGAGTTTTTGTTTCGAAACGGTAAATATGTGCCATATCTCAGTGTGCCAGTGGCAGACAGTCGACACTATCATGTACAAATTCCACCCTCATGTTCTTGTCGCTTCCCTCGACTGAGCCACCGCTCAGATTATCACTCAGCCAAAACGCTCTCGCTCCTCTAATCAGAGACCTCAGCACTGTGAGCTCGTCCTGCAGACCTGTGGAAGCACTTCAGTTGCTCGTGTCCTCTCTCTCTCTCTCTCTCTCTCTCTCTGTTTTGATAAGGCTGCTACGGTGCGCTCGGCCTGATAACCCAGCCTCTGCCAGCTCACACAGCACATAGCCAGTTTACTCAAGAAACCCACGGAGAGTTACGTAAGGGCTCGTAGCAAGGCAAACACTTTGCAGGAGCAGTTACAAGAAAAGCAGAGAGCGTGTTCATGCTGAAAGATGAAAAATAAAACATAACATATAACAACAACGTCAACGCTGATGACATGATATTCATAATATATAATAATCTGATGTAATATATAATGATCTCAAAATTCCACTGTCTAGGAGCCTAACTGTTCTTGGATCAGTAGAATTCTGCACACACACACACACACACACACACACACACACACACACACACACACCACCTCACACACTTTCCAGAACATCCACAGATGAATTAAGGCGACCCAGAACCATTCATAATCTCCTTAATGTCTTCCTTTTGCTTTTACTTTTACGTTAATTAGCTTGAATTCGTTTTTAGAGTACGCTAGCCGTCCTTAAAGTCCCATCATGTCCCGTAAATGATTTGGAAAGTTATACTATATTCACCTTTCCTGGTAAGACATGCGGTTCTAGAAAATGAGGAAACTACCGTGTTGGAGTCGTTGTTCCTTTTCGTGGAAGAAAAAATAAAGACTCTTAAATGGGTGAGAAAAAGCAAGATTAACCAGCAATGGTATGTAAACAAGAAAGTTAAGTAAACAACAACAACAAAAAAAAGGCACTTTTGGCTATATGACATGAAACAACACCTTTGCTAATAAAAATTCTTAACATTCTGGATGATTTTTCTTCTCCAAATGATTTAAGGTCACATTCGTCTACTGGAGTTATAATTTATGACCTTGCCGGTTAAGACTGAGCACAAATCCGCTCGTCTTTCAGGACTCAGCTTGCTTTACATCCTGCATGGCCCATCTTGTTCCGTGTTTGTCATTCTAGCCTTTACTTATTTGTACCTGCTTTTTTTTTTTATTGACACCAGGGGAAATTTGCACATCATAATGTGAGAGCCTGAGGGCTCGTGTTTTTGAAACAGCTCACATGCAACACCAGTAGGAGCTGAGTGAAGGTGCTGTCGTGCCAAAGGTGGCGTGAAAATTCCTCCTGGGCTGAACAGAGTGTAAATCACAGCAGGCTTTCGGATCTCTGTAAATAATACGAGAGCAGAGCTGTCCGCCCCTGTCCTGTCCCCGAGAGCACCGACGACGGACGGTTCCTGAAGGAGTCGTATTGTAGAACGACTCGCTGAAGCGAATCGGTTCGCGAGCACAAACGTGTCCTGACATGACGAACCTGTTGTTTAATCGATGTCTATCTAAACTTCTGAGTTTTAACGTTTCCATCATCTCACACAGCCACAGGCGGACAAGCGTGCAAGCTGTAACGCAATAAAATCGGAAATATGTCTACTTCTTCATATTCTGGTGGCCAGAAACGTAGGCACCATTCGCGTCAGATACGTTAACATTTCAAAGTGCAAAAAAGTCGTACCAGAACAACGTACAGACGCCATTCTTGAAGGTCAGGACGACACCTATTAACGTCTGACATTGGTGAGAAGGTCTACTTTACAGAAATGTGCCATAGATAAAATATCACAATGCCCAGGACTGTTATCCTTTCATGAGACTTTTCCTCCTCAGGCCAAGTCCAAGTTCATTTTTGACTTCAGTCTCCATATTAAAAAAATTCACAGCATCATAGATCGTTTTCTAAGGTGTGCGTTCACATTTCTTACAAATGACACAGTCAATTGACTTCATATTCAGGAAGCACATAGTGAGGAATGTCCTTTACAAGAACATACCCTTTCTTTTGTGTGCTTATTCTAAATGAGCTATTTATCAACCTCAAAAATTAAATATGCAGCTTCTTACAGAGCATTTAGCTCATTTTTACTTGCACATAAAAGTCTTACGTTTAACACATCATCTGTATTATCTTGCCACTGTTAAATATCAAATTATACATTTTAAAGATGTTCATTCGTTTGTAATTATATGCAGTATTTTTACACAAATATGGATTGTTATACAAATATGGATTCATTGAACTAACCTGCAAAATGAACAGCATATGCACATGTACAGAAATGAATAAGAATTGAGCGTGAATATTTCCAGTGTCGGCATTTTAGCCGAAACAGACAAGTGGCAGCTTTTATTCTCTGTAACACCACTTGCAAAATGACTAAGGTCTGAACCTCAGCATCCGTACAGTCTGTGGCTATTAGTTACGTTTATTCAGTGAAGTTTGTTGTGATGTTGAATAAGTCAGATGCCCAAAAACAAGAAGATGGACTGATACACTCAAGGAATTGTATGGCGAAGTTCTTATAGCATTACAGAACATTACATTAGAATGTGTGTGTGTGTGTGTGTGTGTGTGTGTGTGTGTGTGTGTGTGTGTGTGTGTGTTTCCTATACAGTATGAACACTACACTTTTATATCAGCTAATGCTCTTTATAAGCTGTTAATTATATCATAATATACTGCAGCTTGTAAGTTTGATGCTGGCAATTTAAATGAATCGATTCACATCATAGATACCATAATTTTTTTTTTGTTTGTTTTTTTGTGTTTTTTTTTTTTTTTTTTGGAAAAAGAAATTTCTGAGGACTCTGAGTGTTTCCCCTCCTTGCCAGCAGAGGTCACACTCTCTAAACCACCAGTGTTTACAAACACTTCTGGGTCATGTATACGGAGGTTCATGAGCCGTATTAATCGCGATACACATCTGTATGGTGTTTGACCCTTGCTCTGCTCTACTGACTTTGCGTACTGGATTAGCTTTAGCACACTGACTTCTGCGGTCGCTGGTATTTTGACCACAGACTGTTTAACGACACTGAAATTCGTCTTGTTGTTGGATTTTTATTAAAACCCTCTGCACACGGATCCTCACACTGTGTCCTGTGAATTTCAGAGACCATGATTCCTCTCATGCATTCTGCTAATTCTAACTAACAATATCAAATGTATTATGACTTCACGTGATCTAATCCTCGCTTACTTTCGACGTACTACATCGAGTCACAAAGGATTTCTGACGTCCCTTCTAACTGAATGCGTCTTGATCGCATTGCTAAACAAAAAAAACAACCAAAAAGCCATGAGACTCCATTACAAATCCAGGAGAGCTGTAAAAAAAAAAAAAATCAAAGACTACCCCCGCTGTGATTAATGGGAGGGTTGACGAAGCGTCGGTCCAAACACCTGCTGCCTGGGAAAGATGAAAACTTAGTTCTGCTTTCAACACGGATCAAATGACTGTTTCATGTACAGGATCAAACTGTCTCCTATCTGATGTTTGGTTTCCTTCATGTCTGTCTGCGCAGAGTGATTAGAAAACGTCAAACATGGCGGCGTTTACACGTTATAGTGTTTGTGGAATAAAACGTTAACTTAGAGCAGTGCTCCTGAAGTAAATGCAGTTAATCTGGGACGTACTTTTGAGTAGTTTCTGTTCGTATGTCTCTGATCAAGACGCAGTGAAGTGGTTCATTTCTATCTTTCTGTCTTCCGAGTTAGTCATTTTAACAAAATCCAAATAGACTCAAAAATCCAAAAATAACAGTAAAGTGGTGATTCATCTGATCCATCTCTTGCATTTGTACTTTATGCACGTGTTCTGCTCGGGCTCTCATGCACCACATTAACGAACCATAGCAGCGAAAGACGACAACATGACCGCGAACTGCAAATCTCAACACGCTGATCAACAGAATAAAATCGTTTTTAAAACATCGCATTAAAAAGTTTTAAAACATTCCGTGATGTGATGTGATGTGATGTGATGGACCTTATAATCCAAAAAATTGAACTTTTACCTGTCAGTTTGTGCGTCAATAACATGTACCAGGATATTTTTTTGTTTTTGTCCAAACATGGTTGCATCTGCCAGGAGGTTAAAACGTTGCACAGATGGATTTTTCCAACAAGACAAGTATCCAAATCAGTACAGCAAAGCTTAAAGGACATTAAACATGCTTTGCATTTTGCATGACGCTCTTCGTCAAATATTAATTGGGGTGCCAATAATTTTGGAACCAGCTCAAAATACCACTTATTAGACTGTAGTTGTATTTAAGGGTCCCTACCTACATACAAACCTATCTATCTATCTATCTATCTATCTATCTATCTATCTATCTATCTATCTAAGATAGATAGATTTATGGCTTTTATGACTGACATGTTTTTAAACAGCGAACTCTTTCGTAAACAACAAGAATGAAAAAAAAAAATCCACATGAACGTGTTGCGCAAGCGCTTCGGAAAGTTGTGCGGAGGTAAAAGTGAATCTGTGACTTCCGTTCAAACTGCTAACGTACAATAAGTTTACATTCTTCTGTGCGTACAATGCAGGGTTACGTAATCCTCGCTGAACCGCGCACACACACCTCTGCCGAAGGATTTCGCAAGCAGCTGATGGGATCGAGCTACAGGCCATCGGAGATGAGGGCTATTAATGGGGAGCAATTAAACGCTTCATACTGACCAGGATTGTGAGCTTGTTTAATGATTATCAGTGCTGGGATTCACTTCCTCATTAACACAGAGGTGCTGTAGTCAGAGAACCCTGAGCATTCATTCATCGTTAGTAACTGATTTATCGTGGTCAGGGTCGTGGTCCCAGGAATGCTGAGGGGGGAATACACCCAGGATACACACACACACACACACACACACACACACACACACACACACACACACACACACACACACCTTCATCTCTAGGGGCAGTTTAGCATCTACGCAATCCACCTGCCATGTTGTTAGGAGATGGAAGGAAACCAGAGAACCTGGAAGAACACACCACTCCACACATACCGAAACCCAAGCTCAGTCCAAATAACACCTCCAAATCTGTCTCACTGACAGACACGTGCTCAATCAGGAAGCGGCCTATCATCATGATTTACTGCTACACGATGTTGGACATGAGCCAAGCTACTGAAAATCAGCAGGTGTATCAGTTTTAATCATGTAAAGTAATACACAGTGTAACATAACTCATAACGTAACATCCAGTGCTCCACGTCAAGGGCTCTGGACAGCTCTTTGGACTGGGAAACACCAGGTTTCAGGGTTCTCCATAGAAAATATAAGAATTATTTCTAATATTACTAATATTTCATCCATATATCTATCATTATGGATTAGCTATGTGTGCTGCAGAAGTTTGTATTTTGCTTTCCGGGCAGCAAAAATGGAAAGAGGTCGAAATAAAGTGTGAGTGCATCCTGCAGCACGATAGCAATCAAAAATCAACCCGAGTCATCTAGGAAGGAAACAGAAGAACGTTTTGCCCTCGCAGTCTTCAAACCTGATCTCTCAAAGACAGTGTATGACATCTGGCAGAGCTACAACAGATACACTGCCTTCCAGAATTATTGGCACCCTCAATAACAACGAGCAAAGCGTTTCGACTGACATGAATTTTGCACCCTAACAATCAGAGAAAGTATTTATCTTAGTTCCAACTAAAAGTAATTCTCATTAGAGCTACTAGTAGTAGTAGTTTTCCCTCAAATATATATATATGCCAAAACTATTGACACCCCTATGGAACATTTGCGAACAAACTGTCATTCTTGAAAAACTTGAAAAAGGTTGTTTAGTTCTTATCAGTCCTAAGGAACAGCATATTAAAAGTAAGTAATAGTGCTGATCATTTTGAAACCACTGTTTTGTAGAAAGGAAAACAATAAAATAAATATGTGATTTTGTATTTTCCAGGTCAAAATAATGTAAAATATTTATTATATGCTTTATATAATATATATAATAAATTGCAAGTAATTACATAGAGCACTGTATGTCACGCAAAAGCAACGTTTGACCTGATATTATTTTCAACATTTTGTTAAAAATATCCTAACATAACTATTTGACCATTTCTGGTAATAATGTGATTATCATGATCTCAGGATCATGGGTTTGAGCCCCTCGCTGGACGCCAGCCCCAGCCACTGGAGGTGCACAGGCTAGTGCGCTCTCAGTGCCGGTCCCAAGCCCTAATAAACACAGACGGTTACATCGTGAAGGGCATCAGGAGTAAAACCTGTGCCAGAGCAATATACGGACGACGGAAGGTGATCCACTGTGGAGACCCCTAACAGGAGCAGCTGGAGGAACATTAAGGAAACCTACATGGCAAACTACTGCACTCAAATATATTGTAGACAAATTTGAATCAAGTAAATATTGTGTGCTTCAATGAATCAATGAATCAATCAGTAAAAAAAAAGTTAATGAATCAATAACTCAGCAGTAAAAAAGGCCACGTCACATGAATTGTGCGTGCTCGATTGGAATTAAATGTCCTGGTCCTTTTAACCATCTTATTTGAATAAAACAATATGACAAGTATGTGCTACGTGCGTGCAGGCTTCTCCCAGTCCAGCAAACAGCAGCGTTCACCGGTTCAGACATGCTCCATATCTGCAGCTTTTTCTAAATTTATCGTCTCAGGTCTCTAAAAGCATTCACCTGAGAATGGAGAGGCAACGAGGCGTCACGTATCAGTTCGATCTGAGCTTTATCTTTGGAACACACATGCACACACATACACACACACACACACACACACACACACACACACACACACACACACACACACACACACCCTGCCTTGTCCTCCTTTCACACTGGTTTATGGGCTTTCACTGGCATGAGAAGCAGAATGGAGATTGTGACGTGTCCTGTGTGCAGCCTGTATAAACCAAACAGGACGGCTGAATGGTGGTCCTTATCTTTATTAGACAAAAATCTGATAATAATTCAATTGATGCTGCTATCGTTATGGAAAATAAAACATCAAGCAACGAACGCCGACTAAAATCCCTCCAAATGAAATTAAAAGCACTTCTGTAGGTGGATCTGGATAAGCGACAGACGATTTATGACATTTATATTTATGATATTTACGTTTAAAGATAGATAGATAAAACAAATTATTAAAATAGTGCAATGATCACTGTAAACGTTTAGCCTTACGCTTAAAACCTGAACCTTTGCATACATTCTACAGATGGGTATCTGCATCACGAGACATGAACACTGCAGATCTTCTTGAGCTCTTACTCAAATCACATTATTCTGAGGATATGTGGAGCGATACACACTTTTGGTACTAACTGCGGCATCATGCATCATGGAACAGAAGAAGAACTTGTACCAGATAACGAACAGAGCCAACATGGCTGTCTTGATTCTCAAC
>CM074950.1:3792104-3807231 GCA_037577455.1 Pangasius macronema | reverse complement strand
GACCATTAGGCCACGACTTCCCCCTATGAAGGACTAGTGTCACTTCTAGGGTGTTAGTAAAGCTGTATCTGAATAAAACTGTTCATTTTCCTCACTCATTAAACAAAACGAATCAGTGATTATTTCCTCCGTGACGTGTTTAAACACCGCTGGTGAGGGAAAGGCTGTAGTTTTCAGAACGTGGAGTGTGATGGCGCATGATAACTCTAAGACGGCGTCCAAAAACCTGACATAGAAGTCAGAATTTCCGAGGCGACACACAGCATCTATTTGGTATTTATTACTTCGCATATACTCTAATACTGATTTTTTTCCATCATGTCCAATGCTGATGTGGGATTGCAGATCATATCACAAAACCCGAAGGAGGTTTCAGCTGGAGCATAAAACACGCCAGCTGTTTATGTGGGAATGAGCATTCAAAGAACGTGCATTATAATGCATTACAATGCATGTAGCTGAAAAAGGAAAATAGCGCCGCATTTATTTTTTGAATGCCAACCATATCGCATATTGTTACATGAGCTTCGTCATGGGCCAGGGCTTCTGTATACTCACAGAGAGTCACATAGAGAATGTACAGGAATGTGGGAGAGGCTGAATTAGACCAAGCAAGCATGTGTGTGTGTGTGTGTGTGTGTGTTTGTGTTTGTGTGGGTGTGTGTTTGTGTGTGAGAAAGAGAGAGACAGAGCGAGAGAGAGAAAGAGACGGAGATGACTATCACTACTTTACTCATTCATAGTTAAGGACCATCATCTCCCGGTTGTTGCTGTAGGAGTGGTGTGTTGTTCACCCACTGCTGCCTTTGAAGTGCTTATAAATGTCACCACTCTCCTTTCTTACACACCTGATACGGAGGAGCAAAGTACACACCACGCCGTACACACCACGTCTTCATGCCTTCATCATACCTTTCCTCACTCCACAATATTGCCATGACTGGCAGCGTCAGTGTTGTTTTTCTTCGCTCCAGCACACCTGATCCAGGTCGATAACTGACAATCAGGCCACGGATGTACTGCAAAGCTCTGCAGGGAAATTCTGCAAAACAAATCAAAAATCCGGTGGAAAGTCTAACCACAAGCTATACACGAAAACATAAGGTACACAAGTGTGCATTGTTTTGTACTGGAGTTGCAATGCTAACGTCGCTAACAAGTAAGAGATGTGTTTTGCCTCCAGTTTAGCATAATGCAGATTCACAGGTTTTCTCTACATATCGATTATCAACACACACTCATGCCTACACTCTTTTATTTCCTTTGCATGTATGGTCATTAACGTAATTATTATTCGTAAATGACTCACAACACTCCCACTAGATGTTCATGAAATTATCATGTTGCACTTATGCAGCATTAAGATAGCACTCTTCAGTGGAAACTCATTAAATCAGGGCCTTACTGTACT
The DNA here is from genome assembly GCA_037577455.1 of Pangasius macronema. NCBI lineage: Eukaryota > Metazoa > Chordata > Actinopteri > Siluriformes > Pangasiidae > Pangasius > Pangasius macronema. The sequence goes on along the minus strand of CM074950.1, from coordinate 3,805,820 downwards.
TTTCTCCAGGTATAGATCACAGGATAGTTGCGGTAAATTGAAACAAACTTCCAGTATACTTAAAATAATCATTGTTAAGAGGAAGATGATCTTTGAAGCTTCATTTGGAAAGCAAATGCTCATTTGGGACACCAAATCTCTTGGCTGATCATGTACACTTTGAGTAAACAGAAAAGTGTGTAAATTGAATTCTCAGCATTCTTTTATTATAGAGCCATCTCGAAGCTCTTGAAGGTTAATTATGAGCCGATGAATTGTGCATGCTCATCCAGAGGGCCGTGCTTTACACGAACACTGTTTACACCCCGCTGTCCATCACTGCTTCAATAATTATAAAGATACACTGCAATTATCTAAAGTTAATGAGCTAGGTTAGCTGCAGTGTGTTCTCAGAGACCTGCTCCAGTACTTTTCACCCAGAGCTTTAAGCTAATAGTTTACCTGTGACTCAGTCATAATCCTCAAATTAGAAAACAAAGACCTGTTCCAGTCTCTCGAACATTCAGTCCTTTCACTGATACAGAGAAATCAGCAAAACTGTCACAGTTCAGAAAGGGGATTTTATTGTTTGGGATGTGTTATGCACCAATTAAGATGTGAGTGCGTGGATGTGTGTGTGTGTGTGTGGGTGGTTGTGTGTGTGTGTGTGAGTGATTCGGTGGGTGTGGTGTGAATTGCATTGTGCACTAATTTAAGTCTTTAAAAAACAATTGGCATTAGAACATGAATTATTATTATCAAATATAATTGTGTGTGTGCATGTGTGTGGACTGCAAACTGCGAACTCTTTGTGTGAGCCTGCATAGTGTGTGTGTGTGTGTGTGTGTGTGCTGAATTCCTGCACCATTCAGCAGGTTCCACTAATTGTTTTACTGCAAATACCAACTCAACAATCTCCCGTTCTCTCATTCGAGGCTGTTCTAGTTAAACCTACTGTCTGAGTCGCTAAAGCGCTCGGCATGTGTTTAAGCCCTGAGTACCACAGCGCTGTTGAAGAATCGATTCTGATTGGTCAGCACGGCTCGGACAGCGGGGTCGGTTAAAACTTACTCACACACTTACGTTAACGCCATGTCTGTACACTTTCTATAGTAACAGCTTATACAGTATGGTGAATGCATGGAAAACATTGATAAGAATATTGTTGATATGGTGAAGGAGATATTCAGTTAACGTTTCTGGAAGGAGTCTCCAGTGTCAGAGCTTCAGAGGAGAAGCTATAACTTTAAGGATGTTTTTACATATGCACTATTCAGTCTGTTTGACTCGAGCCGTGGTGTGTGTCCGCCTCAGTGCGGTTCTTTAGGCAGGTCAGGACACAGAAATCACACTCAGCCCCAAAACAACAGATCTGAGAGCGTCGGAGTGAGGAGGTGTCCATCCGCCTGAGAAAGTGATTAGGCTCTGAATCGACTCACTGCAGGAAGTGGACTAAACACACCATGTGTGCTGTAGCAATGCAGAAATGCAATGTGCTCAGGAAGCTTGGACAAACAAAAAGAGAACATCAGCGCTGGATACAACACACAAAATATTTGAAACTAGTTATTTATGCTATTAATATCTGGTGATTTATTGAGTGCTACAGTGTGAAACTAAACAAACCAAATAGCAAACAAACCAAAAGTATCAATTTTGCTCCGATTCAGACTAATATTTGCGAAAGCACCTCACATTTTCCGACAGGCGAGTATCTCCTGTGCAGTTTATCATGTGCAGTAGCATAAGCTGCATTTTTATGTGAGGTGAGCAAACGATTGTTTAAAGCCGCTATAACATGAACGATAACAGGAACTAATTTGTTTCATGGTCATTCCACATCACTACACACAACTATAAACGAATAAGTAGATGTCAATCTTTAAGAAATAACTTGTTCAGATTGCCAGATTATTGAGGTATAAGAATAAACTGTATGTGCTTGAATGCTTATTTCATGACCGTTAGATTACAATCTTTTAATCTGATGCTCCAGATGGATATTTTGCAGCTTCTCCAAAGATTTTTTTTTCCCTGGAGTGAAAAAAGTCACAAAACTAGAATAAACAACCAAGCAAATTACAGTTGAGTTATTGCCTGTTGACTTCTTGCACAGTTTTACTACCTTCCATGCCTGAACTGAGTGTTTTAAAGCCACTGAAGCCACTTTTCCCAAGATCCAGGCCTTTAAAGACGGAGCACAACAGCCCGAGGCTCACAAGCTCAGGACTTTCATGTGCGTCATAATTACTGTGGCTCTTTATTAGCAGCTGCCGGTTGTTCTGTCTCTCACTGGATCGGAGTCAAATCGGAATTGGCAGTTAACACCTGAAAGACAAGATAATGGAGTTGGTGGCAGATTTATTGTACACACGACGCTGAGAGACATGAACTAAAATACACAGAAAATGTGAAATGTCTCCAGTGAACGCTTGCATGCTTCTGTAAGAGCGTGTGATAGAGCTGCTGCAGAGCGGCTCGCTCCGTGTGACGCCGCAGTCTGCTCCGCACTGCAGTTTAGGAAGCTTTTTGTCTGCACGTTTCCTCAGGTGGATACATTAGGTGTTGTTTTAAATGACAGGTTCGGGCTCATAGTGATTCAGTGCAGGCACAGAGAGAGAGAGAGAGAGAGAGAGAGAGAGAGAGAGAGAGAGAGAGAGAGAGAGAGAGATTGAGAGGAATGCCAAAGTAGGAGGAGAAGCAGGCAGTGTGAGAATCCAACTCTGCTGTTTCTTGTGGCTTCATGCCACCAGCAAGACAGAGAGCAAGTATGTGAGATAGAGAGAGAGATAGAAAGAGAGAGAGAGAGAGAGAGAGAGAGAGAGAGAGAGAGAGTGAGAGATAAAAAGAGACAGAGAGACAGAAAGAGAGACCGAGAGAGAGAGTGAGAGAAAGGGAGAGAGACACCGNATCTATCTATCTATCTATCTATCTATCTATCTATCTATCTATCTATCTATCTATCTATCTATCTATCTATCTCTATAGGTTTCTCTGAGGACGTGTTTAGCATTTTTGGAAGGAGTCTTCAGTAAGAACATCAAGACAAAAGTGTGTGTGTATGTGTGTGTGTGTGTGTGTGTGTGTGTGTGTGTGTGTATAAAACCCTATGAAGCAGAACAGTACATGATAAGTAGTTGACAGACCAGGGGATTATCGCCTCTTGTTATCACAGACGAAGCTGCGAACGTCTACTGCCACGACACGTTCTATACAGCATGAGAACGTCTGCTTCAAGCTACGTACACACACCTCTCACTGGGAGAAGAGCTTACTACAGGATTGCACTGGATTCTCTTGTCGTTTTAGCAAATCCTTACATTCAGATCACTTATGGAATGATGTATTCCATAGAGGTGTAATGAAATTCCATGATCCGTATCTGCGTTTGGCTTTAAACCCAAAGTGATTTCTTTTAATGTAACTGAATTTGAGCCATAACACTGTTCCCCCGGAAATGCTTGAAAACGCAGTGTAATGTGACGTTCAGCAATAAGATAACAATTGTAATTGTGGTCAAATCGCAGCCGTATAAGAGGAATAACACACTTCGGGCCATACGTTTATAGGAAAACTATCAATTATTTATTCATAACAGTATAGCCTGTCATATGTCGTTCCTTTCTAAACACCATCCATGAATAAGCATTCGTGACTATCATAAAATATTTCAGGGGGTCTGAAAATAACCACCCCAAAGATGCCTCGTCCCCAACACACACACACACACACTTTTTTTATGTATATGTGAATGTAGTTTGTTGTACACTGGTTGTGAGTCATCAGTTGCCCCAGGCCTGGGAAAACTCTGCCTTAATGTTTCAAATTGTCTTCTGCAGACAATTACGGACTAGATGGGAAAGCTATAAAACGCAATCACACAAATCGTTTTTGCAAGGTGAGACAGTTAACACATTCACAATAAGCTGTAACATTTCTGTAAATGAAAATGTATCCCGGACGTTTCCTGACTGGAGCCGTTCATTGCCCAGACTCTCACCTAAAAGGAAATAAACTTTCCAAAGCAACGCAGGCAGGGGAGCTGTAAAGCGCACACTGGAGCGCAGAGAGGAAACACACTCCAGCACTTCACCTTTTCCTGTGACACCTATGCATTCCTTTCTGTGAACCTCTTCCACAGAACAGCGTTTCGATCCATACTTAGTGCTTCAACGGTTTTCCCCTAAAATTTTCTAAAATAGCTGGATGTTGTACCTACACTCACACACCCACCCACTGAATAGCTGCTCTGGACATCCTGGAACGGATGAGGGGTCTTGTTATGTTTGAATCAGGGTTAGCAGGTTACTCGAAACCCCCCAGTTTAACAAGCCTCCACGCTGTCCAACAAAACACACCCTCGTACTACATCTCCTCCTCCTCCTCGTCTTCTTGGCCAAAAGCTTAAAAATAATCCTACAATTAGAAAAACACACAGCTAGAACTCTCTTTCCCCTGGAGAAAACGCGATTCCAATTTATACACTTCTATCAAACCCACTAGTCCGCTCAAAAGATCCTGTTCCACAGAAGTACATGTGAACGTACCTACAAAGTTACAGCAGTGGTCCTGTAGGTCCAATTATGTCCATCTAACTAAAAGTACAAAATATACACCACCCCTTGTAACAGGGATGTTTCAATGACTGGAGTGACGTTTGTGTCCCACAATAAAAGTGGCCCTCACAATAACTTACAGGCTGAATTAAGTCCAAAAGTTATGTTAATAGTTACACAGGGAAAGATACTTGTATTCAGAGATGAGTTAAGCACCTGATTAAGTCCATTTTCTCTGTATACTGTTCAGATTACCTGCTACACACCTCCAAGGTTTGCCAGATTTTCATCTGAGACGGGGTTTTCCAATGGCGTCTAGACCACCGCCTTTAAACACAAGCATTTGCTTTTAAGCCTGAAATGAAAACAGGGAGAGAAAATATGGATTGAAGCATAAATAGTGGTTTTCCCCCTTTGCTGTCAAATGTAATAAGATGTAACAAGAAACATTATGAAAGTAAAAAGACTAACACAGTGATCTATGAATGAGAAGATGTCAAGCATTGAAATAAATCTAATCGGAGTCTTTTATCTTGGCTGTGTGAACAGTCCTAATTATAATGATAACATTAACCATTAAGATGGCTTTCAGCCTCATTATTTGGGAGTGTTTAAAATAGCACTTGATCCAGCACAGCCTATTATTTTGCATTTTACTTTTTTGAGTCATGCTCTGACAGGTTCTTATGTGCACAACTAGACACTTAAAAGCCATTAGACACTTAAACGAGGCCATGAAATCATAAAGTGTGTGAGAGATGTACAATATTTTATCACCCTTTTAATTCACCGTTTGAGTTGAGCCATGGTTTAAAGAATAAAGAAAGACGATGAATCTACAACATTGTTACCCAAACTATAGATTGCAAGTAAATTACTAATATAAAACTTTAAGTGAATGATTTCCCCATGTCTTTAGCATGGATGCTAGCTGGAGTTAGCTATATTTTGTGCATTTGCTAATTCTATGTTAAAAGCCAAAGCTGTTACTTAAGTGCCACCTCTGGGCCCTTGTGCAAGGCCCTTAACTCTCAACTGCTCAGGTGTATAAATGAGATAAATGTAAGTTGCTCTGGATAAGGGCGATAAATGGCGTAAATGTAAACGTAGCACTGCCAGGTCAATCCTGAACTCGGGTTGCTGTCTGGGTGGATTTTTGCAGTCTGGAGTTTCCTCCAGGTTCTGAGGTTTTCTTCCCAACTCCCAAAAAATTGCCACTTGGTGGACTGTCTATGCTAAATTACCCCTAGGTGTGAATGAGTGTGTGAATGTGAGTGTGCATGGTGCCCTGTAATGGACTGGCATCCCAACCAGGGCGTATTCCCTTGTACTGGTTTTGCGCCCAGTGTTCCTGGGATAGGCTCCGGATCCACCACAACCCTGACCAGGATAAACCGGTTACTAAAAGTGACTGAGAGAGTATTGGGTATTTAAAGCATCTCTCTCTTCATCTTTCTTTTAACTGTGAACAGTATTGGCAAGAGTGGCAGTGGCAGTGATAGTACACATCTTTGTCTAAAACAGGGCTAGTTAACTAAAACTTGTACGTAAAATTCTTTGCTTACGGTGGTCCACATAAGCGACTAACATGACTGAATGGCTGCAGCAGTTACCTTTTTAAAGCTTCACCATTTGTGAAATCTTTTAAGGTTTAAAAAATATGTTGCTATTTGACAGATATAAGCCAACGCTGCATTTATTTGCTCATTGTTCTAAACATCGTGCAGGTGTTTAGCTCTATTTATCTCCATAAAATTATTACACCTAGTGGTTCAAATGGGAACTGCAACAAGCACCACTGGGGCGGGAAACATGCTGTCCCATGTCGGCTGGAGGAGCAGAAGACAGGACAGTTAATTACAGGGTTGCCAGGGTCAGAATTTTTACATCAAACTGGGCTAATTTAGAAATACTACACGGCTGCCAGGATCACCTTTTATAGCAAATAATCGGAATCAAATCCAATAAATTTCTGCAAACAAAAGCAAAGTATAGGTGCAACCACATATATTGCAAACACTTGGAAAAGGAAAAGGGGGATTATAGAGTAGATAAAGTCAAGTCAAGTCAAGTCAAGTGGAGTTTTTTGGCATTTCAATCATATACAGACAGTTAGTACAGAGTGAAACGAAACAACGATTCTCCAGGACCAAGGTGCTACATAAGACAAACACAGAACAACACAGAACTACAGGGACGACATAGTTTATACATAAAGTGCACAAGTGCAAACATGTGCAGACGCACAAGACAGTACGATGACTACTGGGATAGACAATGGGCACAGTAAGTCCCAGTGCAGCACCGACCAGTACACATCAGAAATGCGTGCACACCACAGTGACCTTCTCTCGCAAAAAAATGTGTCTCAGTGGTCCAGTGCCTGAATTTTTTGGGCTAGTTTCAGGTCGTTTGTGCAGTTTTTTGAGCTGTCATTGGGCTGGAAATTCACTAGACAGTAACCCATAAAGCAAGTGTGATAGCATCCTTATTAATGTTGTCCTACCAGAATCTACGATCACGAGCTGCTGCTGATATTATCCACTTCTGTGTATAGCAAAGATATGTTACTGTACCAGTTTTGTCTATGTCCTTGTCTTTGCTACGTTATTATAATGTGCAATATCTAGGGTTAGATTCCTTATATAATTCCTTATATACTCTAATGCAGTGATTCTCAAAATGGCGTCCATGAAGCATAGACAAGCGTCTATTATTTATTTAGTTAGTTAGTTACAGCAGTGGAAATCACAACCCACCAATATCAAAGTTTTTCTAGTTATTAGCTGATTTGACTAGTCACTTGAATTAAACAAGTTCAATCCAAACCTCAGTAACGAGTCTATAACCTCAAAAACAGGTCTACTTCAAATAAAAACCCTATACTTCTAATAAATACCCAAAATATTGTTCAAGATTCAAGCACTTTATTGTTATATGCACAAGCTTCCTTGCACAATGAGATTCTTAGGCTCTCACGAGTGCTGCAGTAGAGAATAATACAGAAAATAATAAAGATAATAATGTAAAATAAACACTGTGCTAGATGTAGTGCAGATCGATTTGGCTAAAATTATAGACACTAAGGGTGCTCTTGGTCATATTTACATGAGGAAGTTTATAACTGTTTACATGAGGAATAGCATGTGCACATTTAAATAATGAGCTTAATAGCTGAATAGATGGATCAGGTCATGCTGGTACTCAGGAGGCCTGATTTTGGTTAAACGCAGAAAGTTTGAGAACAACTGCTCTAGTTTACAGTTCCTCTAACTCATCCTGAGTGTTTCTCGAAAAAAAAAATGCTTCATCACTGCTCAGCCTGTGATTTACACACCAGTAGCGTGCATACAAACACACACACACACACACACACACACACACACACACACACACACACACACACACAAAGAGAAGGCGCCAGAGATTGTTTTGATAAAAAGAGCAGTCCGTTAGTGAGTGTGTGTCCTCCTCTTCCCCCTCCACAGCCCCTCTGACCCTTTGGCACTGGCCGAGCAAACACAGTCTGCACGCAACGCCGGGCCACCAATGAATGATTAACGCGGTGAATGCGCGCTCATTCCGGGCAGCAGAGCGGCTGGAAGTCCGCTAAGCGAGGCGGGGTGCGACTCGGGCACTGGGGGAAAGGTGGAGAGGGTGCGCACACGCACAGCCAGGAGGGTATTGTGTTCAACGCATGCCTTGCTCCCATGTCAAACACACGTATCCTCTTTCTAAAACACCTCCCCTGGATTTTTTTCCCCCTTCTTTTGTCTTTTTTTTCTTCGCGCCCCCCTTCCGTGCCTCTCTCTCTCTCTCTCTCTCTCTCTCTCTCTCTCTCTCTCAGTGCACAAGTCAGCGAAAAGCAGCGGTGACAACACCTCCGTGTCTGACAGGGAGATGGATGGCACAGATAGACGCTTCCGCACGCAACCATTGTTACGCAGCGCGAGAGCGAGCCGCTCTCACGCAAAATCCGCAATTGTAATGAGCACAGTGATGACTCGTTCTCAAGAGTCGACTCTTTCTTTCTTTTTTTTTTTGGGAACAGCCTGCGTGCAGACGTGATTCTTTTCTGGCGAATGAACCCCGGAGAAATAAAAGCACACATTTCGCACACAGTGCCCTGATAACAATATCTGATCACATGTGAAAGAGAATTATTCATGTGTGAAAATCAGATCTGCAAAATGCATGGGATGTGCGTTTCCAGGTAAAAGATACATACAAAAGGGTGTGTGTGTGTGTGTGTGTGTGTGTGTGTGTGTGTGTGTTGGTCTGTCTGTTCACACTGAGAAATATGAATTGTTGTCAAGGTGAGAAATATGACGACTTTAAGAAAACACAAAAGTTAAAAAATAGCCAATGCGTAAATATTTTAAGCATGTGCCAGAACATCACATGCAAAAGCCACTTTCCAAAAAATAGTGTTTATATTTTTTATTATGGTAATATTTCTATGTATCATCTCTTTTGAATTCTTATGAATCGTTCACAAGTGTCGACTCTTTGACTCAGAATGTTTTGGTGACCTTTGAGCACTGACTCTGTTGAGCTGTTTTTATAGCATATGAAGAACAGGTAAAAGACATCTGTGTGTCTCAAATCACAAAACCAGCCCAAAGAAGCCTTAAGAATGTAAAATTCATTCCCTGATCTTCAGGAACCACTTTCTCCTGCTCAGAGTCGTGGTGGATCCGGAGTCTGTCCCAGGAACACAGGGTGCTGGGTGAGATTTCACCCTGGATATGACACCAGGCCATCATCACAGGACACCATTCACACACTCACACACTCACACACTCACACACTTTTACCCAGCCAGTGCACCTACTGGCATGTTTTAGGGAGGTGGGAGAAAACCTTGAACCTGGATCGAATCGACCCGGGGATCCTGGAGCTGTGAGCAGGAACACACCAAAATAAGATGCCCAGTGTGAAATTCCCAGCATCTTCATACAAATATTTTGAATCTAATTTTTTTAAATAAAAATCTATTATATATATATACATTTCAAATTTTAATGAAAAATAAAACAAAGAAATGAAAGCCTAATGAATAGAAATGGAAGCCAATGCTTCGTTTAAAATATTAAATGACTTGTTTAAATAAAAAAAAAATAGTATCAAAAGTAAAAAAGCAAAACTCTGGACTAATCTACATGTGTAATGAGAGCTCATGCAGTATAAGATGCACATACACTCACAGTTTTTCATATTTACGTATCAGAATGATGTCATTGAGTGGTGTTCAGACTTTAATTCATGAGGTGTCATATAGCCTGTATGTCACGAAGTCCAAAGCAGTCCTACTTACTTCATGTTTACTCTGTGTTGTGAAGTCGAAGTTCAAAGCCTTAAATGTTTATTAGTTCAGTAGCGTATAAATCCTCCAGATATTGTAATCCATTAATTATTTGTGAATGGCATGAGAGCATGAGGTTATTGTCTCTGCTGAGTGAATGTTTGCGTGCTTAGCCGTCGCACGTGCTGTCAGATGAGCTCACACGCACTCCGTCTCCATTAAACCTGTCATCTCTTATCACGAGTGTCGTGCCATATTTCAAAGTGTTCAGCCTCTCTCCACCTCTCTCTCTCACTCACTTTCGCTCTCTTGTCATTTCCTTGCTCATACGTGACATGATTCTTTCATAGCAGGTGATTAATCAGCGTGTTTTGCCTCTGAATTAAAACCCCAAAGGCCAGAGGAGGTCCTCGAGAATATATTTAGCAGGAAATACAGCGTAAGTTAATAATAATAATAATAATAAGGTATTATTGACGCTCAGGTGAACTAACAGTTATAGATCAGAAGCAGTGCGACTCACAGATCTACATCAACACATTACCTGTTAAAGTGAATCAGCTTGAATTAGAGGAGATTGCAGATTGCTGATATAACTATAACTATAGCAGCTAATTATTCTCTTAATGATTGTAGAAGTAGGAAAGGTGCACTTATTTTTTTCCCACCTGGTTTCTGAATGTTGGTTGGACAAAAATGACTAGATATTGAAATCTGTGTTTTTTTTTTATCGTCATCTGAGGTTATTTGTTATTTGTTTGTCGGTGAGGACCACATACGTGTTATTTAGGCCCTGATAAATAAAAACATAGAACTGAAGGAGGGTGCACTTTCTTTTTACCATGACTGTATGTACCCGAGTATGTGCGAAAGTGAAAATGTAACTTCTGATCCTGATTAATGTGCTTTATCATACAATCTATATATTTTCAGTTTCTGTGATCCTGTGTCCTTTGTAGCCGTAGATTATTGTTATAGACTGATGGTGTGGAGCCCGATGTGGTCTTGTAGCCCACCCGCCTCAAAGGTTTGACATGCTGTGCATAATGAGATGCTTTTCTGCTCACCACGGTTGCAAAGGACGGTTATTTGAGTTACCGTAGCTTTCTTATCAGCTCCAACCAGGCTGTTTTTTGCACCATTCTGTATAAAGTCCCTCGTTAGAGAATGCTGTGTTTGAAAATCCCAGTATGTCAGCAGATTCTGAAATACTCCAACCAGCCCATCTGGCAGCAGCAACCATGCCAAAGTCACTAAGCTCACATCATCCCCCATTATCCTGTGTGATGTGAAAATTAACTGAGGCCCATGACCTGTATCTGCATGATTTGATGCATTACACCACTGCTACACAACTGTCTGATTGGATAATTGTGTTCCTAATAAAGTGGACAGTAAGTGTATATGTGTATTTGTGCCTATTGCAAAACCCCATAATTACAGTAAAACAAATGAATTAAATGTGGTTACTTTACTGACATTGTCTATGATCCATAGAAATCTCAGCCAATTTGCACAACAGTTTAATAAAATAAATAAATCTCACATCTGCACACATCTGCACACATCTGAGTAATACCAGGTGAGCAGCAGGAGTCTGTGGCCTCGTGCGCTTCACAGCTGCTGCCCTGATGTGGGACTTCCTGCTGCAGATGGCGTGCAGGTAGCTCGTTTTCTCATGCCGCACTTCAAACACCAACCTTCAATCCCTCTTTCTCGCTCTGTGTTCAGGGCGGTGTCACGCCACAAACACACAAACAGACTGACGGAACCTCTATACACTGAGAAACCGATCAAGCGTCCTACGTACAAAGGATCCACCATTACACAGTTCGTTCCCATACGCAGCAGCAGTCATGCAATTTCAACACTTTATCTCAACTCGTATCATCGCTTTGTCCTGCATGAGGACACATATGCACTACTGCCATGCAGTCTAACTATCTCTCTCTCTCTCTCTCTCTCTCTCTCACACACACACACACACACCTGGAGGTTAAAGTTTAGTGTAACCGGTGTTACAGTGTGGCGTGCTGAGGGCTCATGTACTTTCATAGTTGTTTAACTTGCATTCATCCTCCACGCCCGTGCAGATTAGGCAAATCAGTGCTCCCGTTGTATTTGCACTGCCCTGACCCTGAGTACAGACTACAGACAAGCGTGTGTATGTACACAATCATACGTCACAAATTACATGATTTCAAACAGAAGTTTTATGATATGCTGTGAGTAATAGGCGCCACCACCCTGTGCGTGCTGAACTTGAGAGAACTCGCCTATTCAATCAACAACATAATGACCACACAGCCTACATGAAGGCTTAAAGCTCCGCAAAGTAGTTAAAGCAGCAGAAAGTAAAAACTATTCTCTTCAATCTGTTTCATTTTCAGCTTTTTTTTTAAATTTAAATCATTTGCATATCCAAAAGCCATTCCATTTTCATGCATTACAATTAGTATTCAGTGCGAGGACTGCACTTGGCTGGAGAAGGTGTGTTGATGGATGATGTCAACTTGCGTGTCTCAGATTGCTTTATTAATCTGAAATCCTGAGAATCTGAAGCCACAGGTGTCAGCTCACACGCACATGTACCAGGCAGGCCAAGTCACTGGGTGTCACAGGAAGCATCCATGACTAACAGTGTAGACAATTCCCAATAACAGAACAGTATTGTTTATATAAACAATAAAACAGGATGTGCTCTTATAGGAAAATGATGAGCGACTGGGTGCTGTCATGTGGGCCACCGAGAAGCAGAATTGCTGTTATCATCTGAAAGTTGATTACTTTCCAGTTCCAGCACAATAATCTTATACAGCTTTTTAACAAAAAAAAAACTTATTAAAGAAAGTACATTTGATCCACTTATAGTTGTGCTGTGGAACGTCTATGGAACAAGTTAGTTCCTGCTATCTCTTACATTACCTCACCAGCCTCTCTCTTATTCTCTTTTGAAGTTAATAAGACAAAAAAAGGCAAAAAAAAAAAAAAAAAACAAGGCGCAAAATCTGTCAAGGCAAGTCTGTCCTGAAGATTTAAATTTGCAGCTTTAACCCTGACTGTTTCAAAACTCCAACACTAGATAAATTCACTATATCAACAATTACGAGCTTGAAGCCAGCACTACTGTCAGAGCTGCTGACAGAAAATCAATCAGTACCTTGTTCCTTGGCATGTCCCACCTGATCTGAGCAATTTCTTTCTTTTTTTTTTTTTGGATTTCCCACCCCGTTTTTCTCCCCAATTTGATTAATTTCCAATTCCCACCCACCAGCCAGCTCTCTCATATCACATGACAGCCACCAGGAAGACTGAAAGCTAACATGTGCTTCCTTTGANCTGTGTCACAGTGGCGTAACAGACTTATAAGGAAAGGCCTCTTCCACATACATGAGCTCACAGGTGCTCACCATTGGCTAGTGTTGCTGTGATTGATAGGGGAGAGATAGCACACCATTCCTTCCCCCCACAGAGCACAGCCAATTCTGTTCCCTTGGCTCTCAACCAATTGTCGGGATTGAAGTGACCAATTTCTGTTATGATGACCTCAAGGAGTTGTTCAGTAAGGACTGCTTACCTATTTAAACCTTGTGATTGTGTTATTGAACTTCTAGCTGGTGCCACCCTTCCACATAGTCACATAGACCTACATCCTGCTGCTAACTGCAAAGCTGAGGATATGTAATGTATGGATAAGGATATGTAACATGTAATGTTACAGTTACTGCTATCCTCTCCCTTTAGTTTCTATGGCTATAGAGGAGCTGAATAGTTATATATCAGTTAAGTACTCAGTCCCATTAGTGAAGTGAAGTGAAGTGAAGTGACTTTGTGGCCAAGTGTGGTGACCCATACTCGGAATTTGTGCTCTGCATT
>CM074950.1:3771185-3781651 GCA_037577455.1 Pangasius macronema | reverse complement strand
GTGTGTGTGCACTTGGATGGGTTAAATGCAGAGCACAAATTCCGAGTACACTTGGCCACAAAGTCACTTCACTTCACAAATGTGTCCACTAATAAGACAGCTGCCTTATGCTTTCTGTGAATAAGAGAGAATTTCTGTGAATTTTAGACATCGGACTGGTTTTATTGGTCATGTAAAACTCACTTACCAGAACTCGGGGAATGAAAAGAGCAAGTCATTTAGAAATTTAAGGCCGTAGCAAAATGCGCTGTGTATATTTAACCTTAAGTGGCCCCGCTGTGGAGTGATAAGAGTTACCAGTTTGATCATGTTGCGTGTTGATTCTCATGTCATTCCTGTCAACCCACAGCAGCTGGGCCCAAATTAATCAAAGGCATTGCCACTTTCTGACAGTTTCTTGGAGCGCTGCACCATCTGAAATAAACTGATGTGAGCGCGAACCGTACTGCATGCCTGCACTTGTGTGTTCAGTGTGCTCCGTCCAAGGCATGTAAAGAAACGTCATTAAAATGTTTCCCTTTTCCCTTTCAATGTAAACATCATTACTCTATCATTTCAAAGGAAGCACAAAAGCTGCTGGTTTAAGACTGGCAGTCCCTCGTGAGACATGCAGCGTAGACCTGCGTGTTTCTACAAGCACACATCTTATTCACACACACACACACACACACACACACACACACACACACACACACACACACACACAGTCAGACATAATTGCTTCCTTTTTATATACTCTACCTAATAAAGTAGTTAATTGCCTTATTTATATAGCGCCATTCACCTCAGATACACTTTAGCTACATAAACAAGTTTAAAGACGTATAAATCAAAATAAAAAAAAGGTAGTGACAAATTGATAACACACAATATCCAGATATGAAACAAGAATTAAATAAACCCCTAAAGTATTCATTTACTGATGTGCTGGATGAAAATCTGTAATTATTATTATTATTATTATTATTATTATTATTATTTGAAAAGCAACAGTGCTAATTCATTTTGAATGAAATAAATAAATAATCACTAAAGACACTACTGTTACTTCACTATACCACATTATGCATTAAGTCAATATTAAAGGTATTAACTCAACACTAGCAATGCTAATTAACAGTGTTAATGCGACACTGAAGACATTAACACTAACAGTGTTCATTTACTTGAACTCAAAGTCATTAATTCAACACTAACAACATTAATCACTAAAGGCGCTAATTAAACACTAAAGGTGCTAATTTAGCTCTGACGAGATGTTAATTCAACGGTGTTAATTCAGCATTAAAGGATTTAACACTAGTGTTAATCCAACACTTAGGGTACTTATTTGACAATAGCATTGCTAATTGAGTTTTGATTCGATTTCGATGTAACGCTACCACTGTGTTAGCGTTACAGCGCTAAAGGTTTTTGTTTTTCTTGCTAGCTCTGCTAATTTATTTATATTTTGTATACTCTGTAAAATGACTGTGAGATTTTCTTCGCATTTGAAAGTTTGCACTGAAAGTTTAAAAATTTGTATAGAACCAAACACTAAAACCTTAACTACAGGACTAAACAAACTACAGAGCATTAAATTAATTAGGATTTGCATTAATGACAGTAATGGCGTGGTTCGTGTTTCTCAGGCGATGGAGAACATGTTCCTGTTACACGAGAACACCAGCGCTGGAGTTTTGGTGGAATGAGTTTATTCTGAGACGTGTTTTGAGCTCTGTGCAGTGTTTTGGGAATGAAATGAACTGTGGGTTTCTGCAGGGAGGTGTGTGAAGAGGTCTAAAAACTGAGCATGTTACTGATTGTTAGGAGTTTTTAAAAAACTGTAAACACTAAAGGTATTAATTTAAGCATAAAGTGTTGATTCAACACTAAAGGTGATCATGAGCAGGAAAGAGTGAAATTAGGAGACATGGCAACACTGAAAGGAAAACAAACAGCAGGGGAATTTGCTGTGTCTGAGCCATCGGGTCCTACAAACAGTTCCAGGAGTTCGTCTTGTGTGTCTTTTCCAAGAATGAAGCTCTGAGGACACTGAGCTCTGAGGGGCGGATCAGCAGCGACGAGCACTGTGTAAACTAACATAGCCTGGAGCGCCTCCGAGTACGCACCTCTCCCTCTCTCTCCCTCTCTCTCTCTATCTCTCTCTCTCTCTCTCTCTCTCTCTCCCTCTCTCTCTCTCTCTCTCTCTCTGTTCCTTCCTCTCTCTCTGTCTCTCTGTCCCTCTCTCTCTCTGATTGTCTCTCTCTGTCTGTTTGTCTCTCTCTCATACACTCTCTCTCTCTCTCTCTCTCTCTCTCTCTGTCTCTCTCTGTCTCTCTTTGTCTCTTTCTCTCTCTCTGTCTCTCTCTGTCTCTCTGTCTCTCCCTCTCTGTCTCTCTCTCTCTCTGTCTGTCTCTCTGTCTCTCTCTTTGTCTCTCCCCCTCTGTCTATCTCTCTCTCTGTCTCTCTCTGTTCCTTCCTCTCTCTCTGTCTCTCTCTCTGTCTCTCTGTCTCTCTCTGTCTCTCTCTCTGTCTGTTTGTCTCCCTCTCATACACACTTTCTCTCATTCAGTCTCTCTCTCTGTTTCTCTCTCTCTGTTTGTCTGTCTCTCTCAGTTACTCTCTCGCTCTCTCTCTCTCATTCACACACAGTCTCTCTCTTTGTTTCTCTCTCACTCATTCACACTGTCTCTCTCTCTCTCTCTCTCTCTCTCTCTCTCTCTCTCTCTCACTCACACTAGTGCTCTCTCTCTGTGTCTCTTTCTCTCTCTGTCTCTGTCTGTCACTCATACTGTGTCTCTGTCTGTCTCTGTCTCTGTCTCTCTCTCACGCTCACTCACAGTGTCTCTGACTCTCTCTCTCTCTCTCACTCACACTGCCTCTATCTTAGAGAGAGAGAGACATTCAGTGTGACGGAGACAGACAGTAAAGTTAAGTTGGTACTAAATAACCGTACTTACAATGTTGTCACATTATTGGCAAAGCAAGTAAATAAATTAACAGATCGTACTGGTTGTCTGTCTCCCTCTATGTATCTGTATCTCTTACTTACGCTGTCTCTCTCTCTCTCTCTCTCTCTCTCTCTCTCTCTCTCTCAGTTCAGTTCATCAGTACTTTATTGGCATGAACGTTATTAATGTTATCTTTCTCTCTCTCTCTCCTTTGCTTTCTGTTTATCTGTAGCTCTCTTTCACGCTAACATTCTCTCTCTCTCTCTCTCTCTCTCTTTCTGTCTCTTGCTCACTCCCCATGTCTCTCTCTCTCTCTCTCTCTCTCTCTCTCTCTCTCTCCCCCACCCCCTCTCTCTTTAAGTTTATAAGCCCTTCTCACGCACGTCCATTGACGAGGCACGACAGCGCCGGACAGGCCCAACTGGTGTCCTTGTTGTTGTTTTTTTTTTTTTTAGTAAAGGAGTGGGGGGTAAAAGGTTAAAGAGTTAAAGGGTTAAAGGTCATGCCTGCAGGTGTGATGTTGCCTCTGTTGCGTGAGGACGCTGCTTTATTTCAGAGCCTCTAAATAAGCCCTAATGAAGAGTCCTCGTCGTTCAGGCCCGGCGGCGCGGTCACGACCCACAGCTGTGCCGTCACCGAGGCACTCACGCTCTCGCACGCTTTCACACCAACGCGTCAGATGCTAATCGATTATGTTGTTTTTGATCCTTAATCAAGATTTTATACATATATATATATATATATATATATAAATATAAATATAAGTACTGATAAAATTCAATGACAGCACACCCGGAGTTAAATAAGATAGGGCTTGATTCAATACTATTCATGTAACTTGTAGCAGATTTTGACATGTAGCTTTATAGTTTGGCCCAAATTATGACATAAATATTAATGCTGCATTATTTTTTACAACTCATTTGCTCAGTGTAGTGTTTTGGGCCAGGTGATAGGGTCAATGCCACACAAACTGGGCTGATAAAGGACCTGAAAGGGAAAATGAGCCAAGATTCATTTTCTGGAATTTTCCACTGCACCTTTCAAGACAGACAAATGAAAAAAGTTAATAAAAAAAAAAGCTGAATCTGTAAGAATGTATATTTTGTTTCACATTTAACTTAATTTACAATTTTATTGACATTTTTTTAGCCATTATCCTGCTTACAATTTAGCCTTTTTCATAAGAAATCAAGTTTTAGACTATGTATAGTATCTAGTTCAAACTTTTGTAGATAACATTTCCTTGAGCAGCTGATATCGACACCCAACTGATATTTTTTTCTCTAAAAATTACAAAGCTTTAATTTTTTTTTAAATGAAGCACCTAAAAAAATACACAGCTAAAAACACGAGTTACAAAAACCCACCGCTTTCACACAAAAATCACTTATAATAAAGTGTAATTATATTCAGATCAATCCGAACAAAACAATACAGTCAAGTCTCTTTATATGTAAACTTTTTATTTCCTGAATAAAAAAAAAAACTTTTCCAAATCCAATTCCAATTTTTTTCGCCATTTGTTACAAACTCAGATCAATTTCTTTTCTTTGATATTTGAGCCACCACTTTTTTTTTTTTTTTTGCTGGTATTGGCCCGATACTGATCTGGATCTCTGCCATCTCTAATTGTAATTGCTGTTTTCACAGGAATACGACTCCATCCCACACTGCCTCTGACTTCACTTATTCCCCAGAACTTATATAAGCTCCTATTTACATTCGACCCATAAACCTACCCACGGAGAAAACACAAATTTCAATCTCCAGACCATTAGAAAACAAGATCCTATGCACATACTGTACGTTACTGCTTCTCGAAAGATACCACAGTGACCTCTGAGGTCTAATTATGATCCTTAAATGAGTCTGAAAGGCACAGAACATCCACAAGACCTCTCACAAGCTACAAAATACCTCCCCTTAAGGCAACGACCCGAGTGACAAGCATTTGTAAGCTGAAAGGTACGAGTGTGTGAGGAAGTGTAGTGTGTCTGAAAGAAAATCCGATAAAGAAGGTAAACAAGGAATGAACATTTTCACTCTAATTTTATTCTCCTCAGTGGGAGAGGAGAGGAGTTGTAATAGCACCTGGATTATAATAGATGTGTATAGAGAGGTGGAAAGAGAAACAAGAGTGATAGCACTGGAGTGAGGCATGTGTGCGTGTGTGTGCGTGTGTGTGCGTGTGTGTGTGTGTGTGTGTGTGTGTGTATGCGTGTGTTTTTTCCTGCCTGAGGCGTTGTGCTCCAGATTTGAGAATGAGTTGGCGTGTGAAGACATCATGTCTCTGCACACCACGCCTGCACCTGTCAGGTTTTTGTGCAGCATGCCTACATTTCGTGCGGACCAGCGATGGGCTGAGAGAGAGAGAGAGAAAGAGAGAGAGAGAAAGAGAGAGAAAGAGAGAGAGAGAGAGAGAACTCATAGCTGACTTGCATGTGTATGTTCCTCTCGGCACACACACAGCTGCATACCTGAGTGTGACACACACCTGGGACTTAACTAATGCCTTCAGTGGCCCTGGAGACAGGGCGAAATATTTACACGGACACTCGTTCTCGCTTTCAAGCTAGTTATTAGTTATCCTAAAAACAAAGAGTGCGAGGCATCTGAGGCAGAGTGAAGACTGCGATAGTTTCACTGTAATTACTGTACAATGCAGTCTTATGGTTTCCGATGTACAGCACTGTTCCTGTTTCAGACAGGATTGCACGCTGACAGGAAGCTGAATGCATGAATACCTGGTTTATGCAAAATAAGTGCTTTGTTTTTTATTGCTTTTCAGCCTTATTGCTGCTTTAAACGCCATCATTAAAAAGGCAAATTCCAATTTTCACTGGGTTGTAAAATTCAAAAAAATGAATGAATGAACAAACAAACAAACAAATAACATTTAATACATTAAAAAGCTGGTTTTAAATAATGACATCATTCCACTTTTACTTGTGTTGTCTTCTACCAAGGGTTTTGTAGTAATAAAAAAATTCATAATAAACTCTGTAGCATATTTCTATACAGCATAATATACATCAACATAATAATAATAATAATAAGTGATACAGATTTTTTTTTAAACTACAGCACTGATGCTGGAGAATATTAATTATGATTGCGATATTACTTTATGACATTAATTTATGAAAGCAATCTTCACCCTTCCTTCTAGGCAAGTCCTTTGACGCCGTGCCATGTGCAAATCATTTTTGTGCCAGGTTTTAAACAGCACACCAAACCCGAGGATGCTTTCAAACCCTTGAGAAAAAGCTTTTTCTCCATTTTTTTTTCACATATTCTAAACCGACGAAATAAACCCTCTCTTAAAGGAAGATTTGGTTTTAAGCTATATATTGTCGTTCAGATTAGGCCACACCCCTAAACCTCTAATGCCTGAGATCCTGCAAAGCAGCGTGGTGTTTTCATAAGATCTCACGCAAATGATTCATCTTTCAAGCTAATTACCGACTGCACATGCACAATGAAGCACTAAACCCCAAGCAGCCTACAGCGCTGCGAACTCATCAGGAATCATATATAATATAATATAATATAATAATACTAACTTTATTACTGTAAAGAGTGTCTATAGGCTTGTTAAGTAAAATTTTAAAAAATAGTGCTTTTGACTTCAGTTATTAAGAGTTTAATGTAATTTAATAAATATATTGGTAATTTTTAACAAAACCAAATGACCATATATACTGTATCAATATTTATGTTGTATATTAAACCATAGAATTATTTAAAATGGTCATATTGTGCATAATTCATCAGGATCACAAGACAAAGTTCATGTTTTTCCCTAATACTCCATTAGATCGCCATGCACACTCACCAGCAGGAGAAAAACAACTCCAGGTCTGCTTCGCCTTCTTCAGGACGGAAGAGTTTGCGCTTTCTGGTTTGTGGTTTAGTATAAAAAAAAGATGCATTTTGTTTGTCTTTTTAACTTCAGGAGAGACAGCAGAAGAGATTCTGGCGAGGGAACGACGTAAGTGATAACAGGAGCTAACTTGTTGGCTAAAACGTATGAAATGTCTTTCTATAATAACTAAAAAAAATAATAATGCTGTGGTGTAAGAGGAATACATCTCTCCAGGATGTGCTGATATTAGAAATGCATCATCTCTGGGGTAATAAATAAGCATCACACTACCCTGCTGTATATTGGTGTCTTCTAGCTAGCAGGGATTGAATATAACTAAAGAAATCTGGAGTAGTAGATGTAACATGTAAAAATGAAAATGAATATCAGATCTAACTAAATTAATTACGAATCAAACACGATTACATAAAAGTCCACTTTTACTGTAATCCCCATGCATGTATAAATGTATACAGTGCATAAACAATTCAGTGTGCAGTGTAGATAGTGTGTGTAAGACACAATTAACCCTCGTCAGCAATTATTAGCTGTGAAATATCTTCTGTATTGTGTAGCTTAATAGTCTTGTCTCTGATAATGTGATTTATTTGGTTATTTTTGGTTATTAGATATGAGGTGTGTATGAACAGTTCAGAAGTGCCCATGTACCATGTATTTAACAGTTAAAAATCTAAACCAGGGACGTCAAACATACAGCCCATGGACCAGGACCGGCCCTCTGAGTGAATTTAGCATCGTTTTCTACATTAAAATAGTCTTGTGTACTGTAATGTAATTGAATGGAAATATTCAGGGAAAGGAGAAAGCTAGTCTTTGTTATTCCATTAGTGAGATCCTTCCAGGGGCAGGTGGAGTTATACTAGGGTCATGTCACACTTTATTAGACTCCATTCAACTAATTATGTGACCTTTGACGGTGACCTTAACCCTGGTCGCTCCAGAACTAATTTAATAATTTCACACCTATGGAGTCGACACCTCAGCAGGAGCTTTACTCTTTTTGCAGTATTGTTATTGAGGTACTAGCGATTTCCTCATAATCTGGAAATATGTTCTGTTTGTGTGTTTTAGTTAAGGGGACGGTTCTCAAATTTTGAGGCTAGGGAGATAGGATTGAATATGGTGCTTTCCCTTTCCAGAATATTGTTTTGTTTGTTATTTTTTGGCACGAAACGAATATCCACTGAGGAGCAGCTCAAGCAAAGTGAGAACAGAACTGTATCAATAAAACCTCATAGATATTTTAATATGTGCTCAGTGTTTAAGCCTTGCCACAATAAACAATATACAATAAACCGATTGTATTGGACAGAAAGAGATACACATCTAGTCAAAAGCAAAACCACATTACATTTGAATGGAGGCTATTTCGATGCTATTTCCCTGTTTCTGTCGTCTGAGGAGTTATCTCCGCTCTCGGCACTGCTTCATGTCAAACAGCACGTGAGATGTGACCTGTCCACGCTGACCCCGAGTGCCTGCACCGATATAACATCTGATTTAGTGACGAAGGGAATCCTAAACATGACAAGGACCTGCTCGTAGATCTTAGTCTACGCTTGTCTCTTTTTCTTTATTCTGATCTATAACTAGATCAGGACTACCTGCATTTTTCAGTCTATTTCTGCTGTGGATTTAATCCCTATCCCGGTATAAATACACACCGTTTGATGTATAGCACTAAGCTGTCCTGGTTTGACTCTCATATCATGTGTAATTATGTATGAGAGATGCCATGTTTTGATTAGTGAACACAAGTACACGCGAGGAAAAAAAATGATTGACATATTAACATAACCTCAAGAGACTTTCCCAGATTTCCTGTAACCATAATCACACGTCTCACAAATTCGCTGAAGAATAGTGTGTGTGTGTGTGTGTGTGTGTGTGTGTGTGTGTGTGTGTGTGTGTGTGTGGGCATGTTTTTATATCTTCGCGGGGACATGTGGCTGATTTTTTTTTACAAAACATGAAGCTATTATCTAAAAAATAACTAAAAGAGCCGAAATGTTTCTTTTTTGGTTACTGAGGTAAAGGTTAGGATTAGAGTTAGGTGTAACATCAATTATCTACATCATGTCAGTTGACGGTCCTCACAAGGATGGTAAGAGAAGTGTGTGTATGACATGCGTGCCTGCGCTGTGTTTGTGGGTCTTCACGTGTGAGTGGGTGTGTAATCATTACCCTTCCCGATCTCTCATATCATCAGTGGTGGAATGCATTCAGTCATTGAGGAAGCTCTTTCCTGGCTTCACTCCATCTCCAGTTCGGCTTTATCGCTCCTCAGGAAACACAACCATCTCCTGCTGCTAAAGGCCTCTAATGCCAACAGGAGCTCATATTCGGTCCATGTAAACCACACACACACAAACACACAAATTACAAACATGAAATCAACACCAGTCTGCTGAGAGAATGCCAGCGCTGCTTGATCCTGTCCTCAGATTCCACAGCATTTACAATTTCAGACCTGATTTCCAAGTAAAGGAAGTCAAGGGAAAACTTAATTAGCTGCATTCCTGTTCTTCAAAACAAGGACATATTCCAAAAGATAATGTTTGCGTAAAGATTGTCACGAAAACCTTTTCAGTGGTGTGCAGGTACGACATGACAAGGAGATGCCATTAGAGAAAAAAAAACACCTCATATAAATCATAAATTTAGTAGCTAGCTAATAACAAGCTAGCTAATTATTAGCAAAAATGAGCAGCTAGCAAAAATCAGGACACTCAGCTACAGCTAGACAGATCACAGGGACGCTAGACAAATATGACCTCTAGCAATATACTGTATTGTAGCTGAGTTTAATCTACTTATATTATATCATATATACATTTTAAACGAACTTGTAGTTTTCTGTTTAAAAGCAAAAGTCTGTTAATACGCATAGTGTTGAGAACCACATAATGTGGATTACGTTAATAAAAATGAATGTTGCTTTCCACTTGAATGGCTCTCTAGCTGGAAAAACATTTGAGACCCCCTGCACTAAGGAACCTGATGATTTACCTCCATGATTCGTTAACAATTCACTTCAGATAAACCGTTTGCAAGCTGCGCTCTACAGCATGACAGTGATGAGAAGACAGCAGAGACACATCCAAAGTGAGACAACAATAGAGCATTTTAATCACCGCAGCGCTTTTTCCATGTCCGACACACGAGACGGCAGACTGCAGACTAGCCATGACGCCGCAGGAGATAATTACACGTTTATTGTGTGTGATTGTGACTTATACACAATAGTCACACGAGCTAGAGGACTCGCGGCCGAACACTGAAACTCATTCAGCACTAAGATCGCACTGTAGGATTTAGTCATTAGGTGGCTCTTGAGTGATATATAAACTCATCTGACCCTTTGTAGTGTTGCTTAAACTTGTTTCACCCCTGTTTGATGCCCCATTAAGAGAAGAAGGCAAGGCAGTTACTTTCTTATAAGACTTACTGTACTTTCTGCTTTTGTGGACAGTCTATTCCCGAGACTCATCTTTCCTTCAGTGTAGATTTGTCCCTAAGAGCTGCTGTGCTTTCAGCAAACTCAGTGCTGTTTGAGAGTTGTGGAAGAGAAGTGAAGTGAAGTGACTTTGTGGCCAAGTGTGGTGACCCATACTTGGAATTTGTGCTCTGCATTTAACCCATCC
>CM074950.1:3757747-3771085 GCA_037577455.1 Pangasius macronema | reverse complement strand
CTGCCCCGTGGTATATAAGGTTCATATTCCCACTATCCAGTATCACCCAGAAGATGTGTTTCCTTCTGAGTCTCAAGATTTCTTGCTCTTCTTCTTCATGTCATGTCATCTCAGGGAATGTTTTTCTCTTCGCTACTGTCACCTCTCACTTGCTCATTAATGATTTCAGTCTTCATCCGGATTTCTCTAAAGCTGCTTTGTGACAGAGTCTATTGTTAAAAGATGTTGCTATACAAATAAAACCCGGTCGAATTGAATCGTAAGACTCAGCATTGACACGTCAGCTGTCAGACGATAAAGCAGCCGGCGCGTGAAATGATAGACAGTAGGCCAGCCATGACTTCCTCTCATGCCTTCTCATCACACGAGGGTAGAAAGAGAAGCGGATTTAAGTTTGTATCCAGAGCGATGTGGCTGAACAAACATCCTTGGTGAATACACAGTACGGACGGTTGATATGACAATACAATATTGATATTTTGATCATTAGTTTAATCATCACTTTGTAGATAGAATCACTGACTGACTCCACTGGTGATTGTAGTAAGATTCAGACTGGACGTTAAAATAGTTTGTTACCTCTAAAATAGTTTTTGTCACACCTCTTTAGTAGCTAGCTTGCTAATTACTAGATAACTAGCTAGCACAATACTGAAATAACTTGATATTAGCTGTAGCTTGCAAATCTATTAAATATGTCATAATTCGTTCGTTTTGCTGGTCCGATCAGGAAATCGTACACATCACGCTGAATTCCGTCACTCGACGCAACAACTGATCGACTTTCGGGCGGCCATGATGCAGTGAACGATGTGTAAGACAACAATAAAAAGTTCAAATGCCTTTTCAGGGACTTGACACAGTTACAGGAATAATGCACGCATGTTTTCTCGTACTTTGTTCCCATGGCAACATGACAACACAGTTGTAGCTGTACAGAGAAGGGTGTGTCTGACAGGACATGGACTTAACAAACATATGCAGGTTGAGGGTGCATATTTGTGTGTGTGTGTGTGTGTGTGTGTGTTAGTGAGCTGCAATAGTAGGTCACATACTTTTGAAAATTAGTTATGCACGTGACTTTGCTGAAAGAGTTGCTCATGTCCAGGATATAATCATGACCGCAATGTTGCACGTGTGAAACACGTAAAGAATGTACACGCAGCGTATAGAAGTCATTAAACAAATCAGTGTGTTATTCCCAGCTGGAGGCCTGCTTTCTGTTCCAGCACAAACATCCAACATAAAGGTTTATCTCTGATTAAACGATTCAGGTTACTTCTAGGACAAAAAGGCAAACAGGAGTGAATAACGTCGTCTTTATTCTATATTCACACAGGAGTCTCACGTCATGACGAGCTGCGACGCTGTACAGTTTAACGTTTATTCAAGGTTTGAATCTAACTTTAAGCAGGACAGTTAGGAAAGGAAAACACCGGATGTGAAAGCCATGTGGGAACCATTGTGTAGGAATAGAGTCCATTAGACTACGTCTAAGTCTCTGTGTATATTGTTATATTGTTATTGTATACTGATGAGGGTCAGTATACAAGTGTATATAAGTGATGGCATTTGTAGATCTGAATTGTTACTGAATTTAAAATTTCCCTTGATATAGTAAGATTATCCAATTTAAAAAATTTAAAAAAACTTATATCTTGTTTAAATTTAAATCTTGACGAAAGAAGGTTCAGTGTTTTAGTGAGAGGTATCTTCTCTCTGTGTTTTGTCTCCCTCTGCTGGTGGAGCATGAGAATCTCACGCAGAACTCAGCCTCCTCCTCCTCCTCCTCCTCCTCCTCCTCATCATCATCATCATCATCATCATCATCATCATTATTATTATTATTATAGGTAGCACTGCCACCTCACAGCTCACTGCTATAAGACTGAATGATGATGATGATGATGATGATGATGATGATGATGATGATGATGGTGTGTTCCAGCACATGCAAAATGTGACATACACAGGAATAAACATATTAATGGAAACAGAAAAGGAAACATCCTTGTCACCCTTTCGTACAAACTCCGTTCAGTTGTTTTGGAGCCACACTCACAGGACAAGCGGGACACGGGAGAAAGATGATGCTCGACGCATCACATGCATTTCATGTACATTCCTGGAGTTGTTTTTTTTTAAGAGAATGCCAGTATTATTTAAAGAGTTCCAAGATTATTCAAGAGTTCTGTGAAACTTCAGGAGAAAAATTATAGCAACACGAAAGGTGCAAGGTGGTGCTTGGATTATTACACCACAGCGCTGTCAAATTCTCCATTCTGATTGGTCAGAAGGTGTTGATGTTCATTCTCTAACAGCAGCTCTGACTGTAGCTCTGACTGCTTACACGGTACGATAGATGCTCCGCATGAACAGATTATGAAAACGAGTGTGATTGTCTGATCTCTTATGACTTACAGCTGCTTTTATAGCATAAGCGATAACAGGAACTCACTTGTTTCCCGGATGTTCCACAACAATAAACCAAACTCTTAATGGATAAGAAGCACAACGTTTGATAACTGAATTAATACAAATTATAATCAAGGGCAAATTGCCTGTGGTATAAAAGGCTTAACACTTCAGCGTGATCACCCTACAGGCGGTAAGAATGACTCGACCCGCATCACACCACCACACCATTGATTATTTTCCTATAATGGCACATCGCTAGCATGTCAGATTCTCTCCATTCACATCATTCTAACTGATTCATACATGTACCAAATGCATGTGTTAGACAGTGGTTTGAGATTAAGTCGTTTTTTCCCCTCTCTGCTCTATTATTTGCTCTCTCTCCGTCACTCTAGCCCCAAAGCTAAGTCAATGTTCAGGGTTATTACAGCTCTCTGTACGCTGATGGACAGACAGCTGCGCGATTTGTCCAAAGTTTCAGTACTGAAGACAGCTTCAGCTTCAGTTTTACGTCCTCAGTAGCTGTGTGTTGTCTCTCATTCCCGTTCGAACGACTTCTCACTGTGCCACGGCTTCACATCCGTCATGTGTTGAGCATCGTCTCGTCCTGTCCTGAACCCGAGTCTTTAAACTCCGCCTCCGCCATGGAGTCCGGGGGCGTGTCCAGTAAGAAGTCTGTCCTCTTTCCAAAAACTTTGTCTTGCAGCTCGATGATGTCGTGACGGATGTCTGCCATCATCAGCAGGAGGAAGTCGAAAGATCCCGGAGGACCCTAAAGCGCAGATGGACATAAAGTGTGTAGGACATAAAGGACATAAGATTTACATAAATTACCACAGATAATGACGACCACTTCAGTTAATTTATTCCTTTATTCTACTGCATTTTAATTCCATAGCAAGTTGAACGCAGCAACATTTGGGCCACGAGGGTTTGGATTTGAATGTTGTAAATTTAAATTGTTATGCTTTTATTTTGAAATTGTGCTTCAGATTTTGAAGTGCACCATCGCTACCCTTTCATCCAATGTTAATGCCATTTTTATCTGTAAGAAAAAAATATATAAAAATAATTAATGTTATTATTTGTAATGATGTATATTCATTTGTATGTTTTTTTAAAAATTTTTTTTGGTATTAGGCTTTAAAACTAAATTCTGCTCGGTTAAAGGAAATGTCCAAAATTCAAAGGTAAAAATTTAGCATTTCAATTTCAGCTAATCAAATTTAGACAATTTTCTTTTTTGTTTTTGGTTTTGTTTTCGCAGTTTATTATGTAATATATTACTTTCTTTAATGACATACAAACATTTTCTGTAACATTTCATTTTTTTCTTGGAAGAGTAATCTCCATTTTTTTTTGACCATGGATCTAAAGACGTAATTGAAATGTTTGTGCTATATTTTATAAACATTTTTTATTAATGTCTGTGTGTATTAGCTGAACTGATATAATTACAAATGGTCCTTTACACCTGATCTGCTCATTAGTTTGGGAGAGAACTATTACAGTGGATCTGAGCCACGCTTTTTTACTCCTAGATTAGACATGTAAACTCACCGGTGGTCCTCTGGGTCCAGGAGAACCTTTTTCACCCTGTGCAGACAAAAACACATCAGCACTCACTTATAAAGGATCTGCTAAAGTGTGGAAACTGGCACAACGTATACATTAAGACATACATATATGCACATGCACAAGTGTATTCCCTCTCTCTCTCTCTCTCTCTCACACACACACACACACACACACACACACACACACACACACATATATGCACACACCTTAAGTCCATCTCTACCAGGTGCTCCCGGCGGTCCCTGAGGAAACACTTACATGTAAGATTTATTGAGATCCCAAAAAAATTGGTACTAATGTGTGTGTGTGTGTGTGTGTGTGTGTGTGTGTGGCAGTAAGTGCTCACCACTGGTCCTCTGCGTCCCCTCTTAACATGCTCCAGGTCTGGCTTCGGACCCATAGGGCCCATGTCACCCCTCGGACCCTGAGGGCCCGGATTACCAATGGATCCAGGTTCTCCTTTCTGTCCCGGAGGTCCTGATACTCAGAGAAATGAAAGCTTAAACTTGGAATGGAAAATGGAATAAACACCAGTGATGAATATTACTGTGTGCGCATAGTTGTGAGCAGAATTGGTGGGAGGTGTGTGTGTGTGTGTGTGTGTGTGTGTGTGTGTGTGTGTGTGTGTGTGTGTGTGTGTGTATGCTTACCTGGCAGGCCTGGGGGTCCAGGCACCCCTGGAGGACCATACATGATGTGGGTATCATGATTTTTATCTACTCTACCAGGAAGTGGCTTTTCACTGCTGTTAGATAAATCAGGTGAGATCACCTAAGGACACACACACACACACACACACACACACACACACACACGCATTTGGTAATTTAGTAAACCACAGTGCTGCTGAATTCTCAATTCTGATTCGTCGGAAAGGCAGAAGGTGTTGATTCATTTTCTGTAAACAGCAGCTCTGTCAATAATGCAGTGTTTCAGCTGTCTAGCAGAGTGTGTGTATGTGTTAGCTGTCCAGAGGAGTGTGTGTGTGTGTGTGTGTGTGTGTGTGTGTGTGTGTGTGTGTGTGTGTGTGTGTGTGTGTGTGTGTGTGTGTATTACCTGTCCAGTGGAGTGTGTGTGTCCCAGGCGGAGTTTGAGCTGCTGTAGGCTGGTCTTCATGTTCATGATGTCCAGACAGGTGAGAGAGCACGAACCAGCACTCATCTGAGTATCAGACTTCCCTGCAGAGTGTGAGAGAGAGACTGCACACACACACACACACACACACACACACACACACACACACACATCAAAAGGTCAAATAAAACGAGCAAGGTGGAGTTTACATAATGCTTGCTTATCAGTAAGCCAAAAATAAATAAAATAATAAATCTATTGGCTGTTTTAGATTTTCATTTTTCATTTCCTAACAAAGGGCTGAAAACATGCACACACACGTTTGTGTGCAGGGATGCAGGAGCGCTGGTCTGCAGCCAGTGTGTATCCAGCACTGCAACGGCAGCGGAAACTGCCGGGTGTGTTTTCACACACATGCTCACACAGCGTCCCGTTAGACTCCTCACACTCGTCTATATCTGAGAGAGAGAGAGAGAGAGAGAGAGAGAGAGAGAGAGAGAGAGAGAGAGAGAGAGAGAGAGAGAGTGTCAGGAATGCACTTTGCACTTTACATTATTAATCAACACCCTCTTACTAGGTTTGCGTATTCAAGAGTGCTATGTTATGGTGTAATAATTTAATAAGCTACTCTACAACAGAATGAGACAGAACTGAAACACACACCTAAGCAGTACGGGTGGAGGTGCTGCCGGTGTCTCGCCCGGTCGAAGCGGTAGCCGCTGTAACACGTACACACCACCCGGCCGAAGTTATCCATACACTGCTGCTCACACGGAGAACCCGCACACACGTCGACACCTGAACACACACAGCAACACACACACATGCAGTACATACAGTATATCTGTTCATATCTATATACAGGATTTACACTTGCAAATATAATCTGCCCCTGTTGGTCCTGAAGAGCATCGCGACCTGATACAATCCTGAAAGTATTTTATTTAAAAGGTCAAATGATTAGAAAATCAGTTTTAATAACTGCAAAACGTGTGAATTTGAAAAGGTAAGGAGAATGAAAGAGCAGGATTTTACCTACTTTCTGGTACACACTGACCCATGACGAACCTGAAACCTTTACAGCACTTCCTCCTGAGAGAGAGACAGAGAGAGAGAGAGACAGAGAGAAAGAGAGAGAGAGAGAGGGAAGAAAGGATGAACATCTGCTCTTCGGCTCGTGTTCATGTTGGCCAGGTGCTCGGAGCCTGAGTTCAGAGATTTATTCAATACAATTCTGTTTCTGCATTATGACGCACAATATCCCCGTAATTAATGCGCTGTTCTCTCAAACGAATCGTTCCTCCGTAATTACACTGAATTATCTTACAGTATGTGCATGGGATAGGATCAGTATGAGCATAATTCTCAGAGATGATAAATAACAACATTATTATTTACATTAGCAGAAGAGAACGTGCATCCTGGGCCCAGCTGTTTCAGAAATAAATATATCAGGAATCTACAAAACGAAAATGCACTAATAGGGAAGGAAAGAAAGAGAACTGTTTCGTCTGGAAATTTTGTCTGATCATTCAACAAACTCACATCCAAATGAACAGTCTCTGGAAATCGGATATTAACTCTAAAGATCTGAGTTATTTTGAAAGCAGTGTGTTGAATGTTTAAGCTTAAACATTCTCTAATTGCTTGTGTTATTCAATATTCAATTTTGGCTCACTGGGTGCCAATTCTTTTGGATTTGACTGTATTATGACACAGATGAATGATTACTACATTATTACAAACTTTGCGATTGGAATGGTGTGAGTTTCCTCTTATGGGGTTTCCCTGAAAATACCTTTATTCTCTCTCTCTCTCTCTCTCTCTCTCTCTCTCTCTCTCTCTCTCTCTTATTCAGTCTCTCCCTTTCTGTCTCTCTCTCGCTCTTTTTCTGTCTATCTCGCCCTTTCTCTCACACACATTCTGTCTTCGACTTGCATCAATTAATATTCCTAATAATTCCCATAGAAGGAAGAACAGTGCAAGCACATGGATGTTTGTGCATATGTGTGTGTGTGTGTGTGTGTGTGTGTGTGTGTGTATATTGTGTGTGTGTATTGTGTGTGTATTGTGTGTGTTTTGCTGCACTCTGGACAAACAGCCCCTCCGTCTCCTGCCAGAGGTCTTTACAGCAGGAGGACGAATGAACAACAGATGTGTGTCTCTTCTCTAAGCAGACAGGAACAGAGGCTCTAATGCTCTCTCTCTCGCTCTCTCTCTCTGTCTCTCTCTCTCTCTGTGTGTCCCCACAATTACATTAGGACCCTTATTATTAGCTTGTGTTAAATGGACTATGTTCATTTGACGCCAATTTGTCTCTCACACACCTCACACACACTCCGTCCTGTTAACGAGATCTCCAGTGCTATCGATAAGCCTCACTAACAAGCTCAGCTCAAATGTTGAGTCTAGTTAACCTGCACTGACCCTTGTTTAGGCCCCACGTGCACACACACACACACACACACACACACACACACACACACACACACACACACACAGGGCATTCAGCATGTTACACAGTCCAGAAAGCCCATATCAGTTTACACACTTATCCGCTAACAAGGAGGGGATTTTCTGTGAATGCAGGTTTGATTTATTTGCTCATTAACAGCTGGAATGTGGGCTAATATTCATAATGATCTCTCGTCCCATTCTTTGTGTGTGTGTGTGTGTGTGTGTGTGTGTGTGTGTGTGTGTGTGTGTGTGTGTGTGTGTGAACAAAAGTTATATTCTCCATGTAAGGTCATTCTGTCACAATGCATGACGTATTCCATATAAACAGACACTGAAAAGGAGCAGGACTCAGTCGCTGGGTTGCCAGGTTGAGCAGAAAAACAGAAAACGTATTGGCTAGATTGGAAAAACAAAATGTTTGTGCGTACAAGAAGTCTGTGGAGCTGAATGGATCCTAAACATTAAATATCCATATATTTCTATAAGCTGTTGTCACTTTTTACAGCCTAACTGATGTGTATTTAGGTAATTCAGTTGTTTTGCCTGTGCTAGTGGCAACAAGTTCAAACTCCACACCTACAGACAAACACTGTTGAGCAACACCTTTAATCTTCATCCCCTGAGCTGTTTCATGGGACGTGTCTCAGTTTTATGACCATGCCACCATATTTATGACCAAACCATTCTGGACTTGTGTCAATACGCCTGCTGTGTAGAGGGATGAGAAAATAGCTGTTGAAAAAATAAAGATAATCGATTTTACTCCATTCTAGACCATGAAGATGATTTTTAGCATCAATCACATGAGAAATGGATAGCAACAGAGCACTCAGTTAAGTTGGCTGGATAACTGTGTGTATGATAGCATTTGCTAGGTGGCTATAGCTACACAAGCTAAGCTGATGTGTAGAATTTTTATGGTTATTGTTGTTGTTTGTTGCTTTATCACTGACCATATTTACATATTTATCTCAGCTACGCAAGTGATGTCACCACAAACTTTTAATTTTAATTTATAAAGCATTATAAAGTGATACTGATGTTTACTTTTCTGACTGGAGAGGACAAAGTTGTGCCGTTCAAGTGCCACAGCTTCGTAAGTAACTTACGTTACACATATATTTCCCGATGATCATCGTTTTTGTGGATATGTGGATACGTGTGTGTGAATGTAGAACTTTCCATCAGTGTTTTCCTGACAATGGGCCTAAATTATGGTCAAAATATGAGAAAAAGGTCATGTGAAACTGCATGATCTATGCCTCTATGCCTTAACTGTAACTTACTTTGAATAAATGCCTCTGAAAAGTTACTAAATGTGACTGTAAATTTGACTGGGTTGCCAGATTAAAGCCCAAAGCAAATATAAACTTAAAGAGCAACTCCAGTGGACACTTTTTCCTGTTTTAATGACCTTGTGTTTAAACATCATCATCACCGACTGCCATGTGTGTGTGTGTGTGTGTGTGTGTGTGTGTGTGTGTGTGTGTGTGTGTGTGTGTGTGTGTGTGTGTGGATTCACCTGTAGAACTTATAAAGCAGTGTATTTGGGTCATTTTCACTGCTCAAATACTCAAATAGTTGACAGACGAAATGAGCATGAAATGAGAAATGAGAATTGAATCCTGATATTTTAAATCCTTCGTGCTTTCTGTACCCTCGACAAAACGGCTCAAGTCGGACACAACACAGAAAGTGTATAAACCGAGACGCACACAAATTTATGGTCCGCTACCTCGCGACTACCTTATCTAATGGAATTAAACACTTGTTGATTCAGTCTAAGCAACATGGCTTTAATAAACCACCTTGAGTCGCAGGCGGAGTGAATTAAAAAGCTTGAACTGCGCAACAGGCGAACTAAACTTAACAGCTCCATTTCGGCATGGATTCGGATTCGGTTCTGTTGTTTGGTGTTGGACTCTGGGTGAGGTTATGAGGTTATATGTTTATGAAGGAATTTTACTCCAAACTAAAAACCAAATCACCACAATCAGGAAACAAACTGAAAATTAAAACATTCAAACGCTGGACAGGAAAAAACCCTGTAGCTTTAGTGAAGCCTGATCAAACCCGTGCTGTGTTATTGTTCTGTTTCTGAAGCTCCCTTGCTGAAAGAGGTCGACCCTTGTGGTTGTTATGGCGATAGAGACGGAAACTGAGAAAAGATCTAGAGAGACGTTTCTTTCAACCATCACAGCCAAAGGTCAATGACCTACAAACACACAAGGACAAGAGGGCGAGTGTGTGAGAGAGACACGGGGAAGGACAACGATAGCGTACTCATCCTGCTTCTGTGGCTAAGCACTCACATGTGTGTGTGTGTGTGTGTGTGTGTGTGTGTGTGTGTGTGTGTGTGTGTGTGTGTGTGTGTGTATGAAGCCCTTTTCTATGTTTATTTATTCTGTCAGCTCACTTCCAGGGGTCAATCCCATGGGAGCCATGAGAAAGAGGATCCATGGCCCAGTCTCTTTCGAAAAATGCTGTGTTGGGGGAGGTGAAAGTGAGGTAGGTAGGTAGGTAGGTAGGTAGGTAGGTAGGTAGTATCTATCTATCTATCTATCTTTATATCTATCTATCTATCTATAGCCTAGCACACAGATTCTGTAGCTCATTAGTAGACTTTCCCTGAATCAGTTTTTCATTTGTTTTTTTTTTACTTTGTTTTAAATTGGAAAAAATAGAAGAATTTAGCACTGTGTAAACAAAGTTGACCCTACTATCTTGTTAGTCTTGGTAGATTCTGCTCAAACGAGTATTGCGAAAACTCAAATAACAATGAAACCCTTTTCTTTTAGAAGCCTGTAGCATGACTTAGCACCTTATTCTGTAGTTTAGCGATGCTAATCAAGCACTCAGTTGAATTACAGTTCCAGGAATTTTAAAGGTATTAGATGCAATAAATTGTGCTTTTAATGTTGCAGGTTAATTCAAAGTTTCATTTTACAGCTTCAGTTTTATGGTGTGGTTTGTAAAAGGTTGCACAAACATCTGTAGGCAATCAGCCGTCCTTACAGTGTAAGAGTTATATTTTGCAATAACAGCCGGCGCTGGATATTTCCACTCAGACACTGCATTTGGTAATAATCAGTAACCCTTTTATGTAGTATTGATTTTGTTCTAGTGAATCCGTACCACTGTCTTCTGTGTCTTTCTCGACTTGAACCGATAACCCTCTTTTATAACAGCGTCTGGATGTGACAGAATTTTCTAGAACAGGGGCCATGGTGGCTCAATGGCTATCGTTTGGTTTTATTTGTGTAGCGCTTTTAGCAATTGTCACAAAGCAGCTTTATAAGAAATCTGGATCTCGATAGAACAAGCCAGAGGTGAAGAAGATGTGAAGAAGAAATCTTCAGAGGAACCAGTCTCAAAAGGGAACTCATCCTCTTCTGAGTGACAGCAGATAGTGGAATTATAAATTATTACTCTTTTATGACTGTATACTACAAAGTCAAACAGTACTGAGTATGCTGAAAGGATGTTCATTATGAATATCATGGTCTTTATGATTACATCAGAAGTTCTTCGGTAGAAGTCTAGTGAAGTGAAGTGACTTGTGGCCAGGTATGGTGACCCATACTCAGAATTTGTGATCTGCATTTAATCCATCCAAGTGCACACACACACCCGTGAACACACACCCGGAGCAGTGGGCAGCCATTTTAGCTGCGGCGCCCGGGGANCCTGCCGGACCCGAGACTCGAACCCACCACCTTCAGGTTCACCTTCAGGTTACAAGTCCAACTCTCAGACCATTAGGGTTTCCAGGCGAGATTATTTACTGAAGCAAGGCTGAGTCTGCTTTTCCGAAGTACAGTTCTATCATGTAGAACCATCCAATACACCAGAAAGTGTGTGACCATTTAAGAAGCTCCTGTAGGTTTAAATCCCAGGACTGTCACAGAGCCACTGTTGGCCCAGGTCCACTACCTCTCAGCTGTTCTGCTCTGTGTTTGGCTTGGTAATTGAAACTCACTTTGGACACAAATGTCTGTGAAACACATAAATGTAAATGCAAACTGGGGCTAGAATTTTTCTGTGTGTGTTATGCCAGTTTTGGCGCTCTTTTAAGATTATAACTTGAAAGGACTTGAAGTAAAATTTTGCATGAATTCTATAGCAGACTGTGTGATGTTCTCCATGTCAAATTATATAATAAAAGAGTCTTTATTAGTAGAGCTTCATTCATAGTCATAAGTAGCTATGAGGACACAGAGGACAGGACCTTGGTCATTTCAAAAGAAGAGCATCTGTCAAATACACACACAGTGAAGTCCTGATGACGTAGCGCCACAATGGAGCCTACTGTGCAGGAAAACTGTAACACCAAATATTTAATTGATTAAAATTAAACATCTAACTTGAGCCACAGCAGTTTATAATAATAATTAGAAATGAGCAATTGGTCCACATATGACGCTGCGGTATTAAATAGTGAAGTGGGTCACATTTTTGCAGCATGGACTTCATTAAAATTTGATCCTGACTGTGATTTTCATGTTCATTAGCATGCTTTGTTTCTGTTTTGCCACTGCCATGTGAAAAAATGGGAAAATCAGAAAAAGATTTCCTGAATGTCCAGAAAATGAGCAATTTCAGTAGGCAACAGTGTCAAATACTTAAAAAACGCAAAACGCAAATGAATCGTGTGTAAGATAATGAGAACACATCAGAATCAGCTCCAATCCTGACAGACAGCTGCAAGCGGAGGCTACGACCCTGCCATCCTGCTGTCACTGGAATGTGACCCCCATCAAAACACACACACGATGGATAGAGAGGGAGCTAGATGGATGAAGGGATTGGGAGATTAGGATCAAAGAAAGAGCGGCACACCAAACAGAGATGAGAGTGTGCACTTTGAAATTAACGAGAGTTTTCCTCATGGACAAAGAAAGAGAAAGTTGAAGCTAATGACTGATCAACTGGATGTCTGAGTTCCTTAACGATAGATCAGTGACACACACACAAACATCACACACACTTCTATCTTTATATGTACTGAAGATGAATGTACAGCTTTCTGATGGTCTGGTTTCCATTAAACGGATTAACCGCCTGCTGATAAGACGTGAAATCGCTCAAATGTTCCTCTTAGGTAAGGAATACGGAAAATAGAAGAATCTTGTAGGTGCTTTGTAGGAAAAGTTAATTCTCCCTTCCACAAAATAACTATTAATTTATAACTAATAACTGAATTTAAAAAGGCATAATATGTTAAAAATGAACAATGTGGAAAACAAGAAAAGAAGACGTAATAAAAACATCATTAACAAAATAAATCCTCTATGTGCTGTGAAAACAAAGGACATGGGAGTAATAATGTATCTGATGTTACTCAGTGCTCTCTCTACCACTACATACAGTGCGTTGCATAAGTATTCACCCCACTTGAACTGCTTAATAAAACGTCTATCATTCCAGCTTTGGTGCAGTACAAAAATCTAAACCACCGGAAGAGGAGGAATGATGTTTGCTCAATTGGCAAAGGCAACACATATGGGGAGAATTATAATGCTAGAAAAAATGATGCAAAAAAACCCCAACAATACATGGACCCAGTGGAATTACTATAGTGCGTTTTAGCTTTCAGGACTGAGCCAAAGTTAAATGCTCAGAGACAAGTGGCTTTGGCCTGCTGCGGATCTGGACACTGCAAGACAGCTCTAGCAGAAAAGTGACACAGATCTGTTACTGAGAGAGTGAGTGTATGTCTTCTTCTTCTTCTTTGGGCTTTTCCCTTCAGGCGTCTCCACAGCGAATCATCACTCTCCACCTATCCCTATCTTCTGCATCCTCAACACTTGC
>CM074950.1:3729757-3754435 GCA_037577455.1 Pangasius macronema | reverse complement strand
ATGAGGAGATGAAGCTAGTGGGTGCAAGTGTTGAGGATGCAGAAGATAGGGATAGGTGGAGAGTGATGACTCGCTGTAGAGACCCCTGAAGGGAAAAGCCGAAAGAAGAAGAAGAAGTGTAAATAAAATCATTTTATTGAATTGTAGTGCCTAATTGAATTGTATCACTTCTACTTTGCTAGTTATTTTGCTAGCTATTGACCTGTGGAGGTGTGTGTTGGTGATACACTGCATGGTAAAGACACTTGAAGCGTCAAATTCTCTGTTACTGCCATATTTGAATTTTCTTTCTCTGATATCTCACACACACACAGACCCTGACTATTAGGTAGAAACACACCAAATTCCATATTCAGGCAAATGTGCAAAAAAGGCAAAATATGATTTTGTGTTTTTAAAATAAAAACTATTAATAAATCAGCCGGGTCACCAAGTGAAGAAACGTCTGTTTGCACAGTGTAAATTAAACAGATCATCAGTCCTTTCTGCTATTTAACCATAGAAAGATAGCTGGCCCAAATAGATTCATCATCTCTTTTTACATTCAGAGATCTGGGTGCTTTATTTGTTCTTTCTATGAGATTTCTGGAAGATATTGTTGGGTACAAGCACTGCCAGAGTTTATACATCACTCTGTCAAGCTGCTGAGTTCCACGCAACTCTAATTGAAACAACATTCAAGAGTCTCTAGTCAAACCATAGCAGTCTACTGCTTATGAGAGAGTAAAAGTGAAAGAAGTGGAAAACAACCACAAGTAGAACTAAAAGTGGTGATTTGCAGGGTCCAAGCACAGTTCCCTAGTAGTGCCCTCAGTGGCCAGTTCCTGCAAATTTGCATAAAACACTAAAGAGACGGCAGATGAACATACTGTTTAAGTTGCGTGACGGTGAAACAACCGGCTTAACCTGTCAACTGCATGCTGAAAGCCGATTGCCTGATGGCAGCCATGTATTTGAAGCAATCAAGTTAGCATTAGAATAGTATGTACGGATTAGGAGAAATACGCAACACACCCAATTTCAGCTTAATCAGACTTACGGTTTCAAAGAAACAGTTATTGCAATATAATCTCCCTCCGTATGGATGACTTTGCACATGTTCTCAGACACTTGTCCTGAAATGGCTTTCAAATTTCGTGTGAAACCAAGCAACCAGTCATGAGAAGAAGAAGAAGAAGAAGAAGAAGAAGAAGAAGAAGAAGAAGAAGAAGAACTTCAGTGCTTGGACCCCTAACAATGCCCCCCACCGCGCACGCTCTGAATCCATAGAAGACAATCGGATTGAACGATACACAAACCGTGTTGGAGTTAACCCTGACTGTAAACAGATGCTTCTCTCAGCCTTACTCCTACAACTCTGCTCAATATTCACTAATGTATCACTTGGACTGGAGCAGAGATGAAGGTTTGATGGCATGAGAGAAATAAATGAGGTCATGGCTTCAAGGCGCCTGTTTTTGCTCTTGACTCTGAAATGGGATTTGTCACAGATGGCATCCGGAGCTTGAAATATCAACAACTGTTTAAGTCGACTTCAGTGCAGTCATATACACTTAAGAGCAGGATATAATATCATCACTTTTTGGTAACACGAAACATCACATAAGACTAGTATTTATAGTGCTACATGACAGCAACATAAGCTACATAAGCTTTAATAACATGTGACGTATAACTACATAATATTTTATAAAGGCTAAGATGAATCAGCCCAGACAACCTAATTACACAACCTTAACAAAAATAGATAATGTTCTAAAATGCTGACACAGGAGTCTTACAGGATTAACTTCTTATATCGAAAACTTACAATTACAACTAACAATTAAAGTTGAATCTCAATGTTTATTCTCACATTTCTAATTTAAGACTCGAACACACGACCTTCAAGGTCACCTTCGGGTTACAAGTCCGAGACTCTAACCATTAGGCCACGACTGCCTATATACACAGAAATAAGTTTTTATATATTTTTATTAGTCCAATTTACTATCATTGACCACTTCTTGCAAAGTTGCATAGAACACTAACGAGACCACAAGTTTCATGATAGTAGCTGAATGCTAAACCTGTCAAATCCATGCTGAAATCTGACTAGCTAAAAGGAAGAAGAGGCAATGTACCAAATTTCAGCTTGAGAAACACTTCTTTGAAGTTAACTCCTCTCCCAACGGACGGCCAGAACTTTAGAGATGTCCTCAAAATGTTGTCCTAAAATGGCTTTCAGGTTTCATGCAAATCCATGCAAACAATAATCGAGATGATGAAGAAGAGGAACAAGAAAACTCCTAGCCAATACAACAGGTTTCCAATCAAGTATTGCTATTTTAAACCAAGTTGCTTGTAACCAGTTGCTTGTAATTGATAACAAAGTCTTACACTTATTAAAAAAATGACTAATCATTTCATTTGAAGTGAATATATAAACATTTTGGCAAGTATAATTAGCTATAATTATAGCTATAATATAGCTATAATTAGCCTTTTAGCTATAGTGCAATAGTAACGCTGCATTCATCTTACCAAGGACTAGGATGCTGGAGCTCAGAATTATGTCATTTTGTTAGCAACAAGCTAGCAAGCTAACTGTGGTGAGTGACGTATAGTTTCCTCCTCGAAACAATGAACTTTATAGTCAGTGTTATAGCTTTAACAAGAGAATATATCTGTATGTTGACTGATCTAAAGCAAAGTATAACTCATTTAAATGTAAGAAGTTCTACTTTGTTTACTGCTGATGCCGTAAGCAGCCATGTTGATTTGATGTCACTTGCTGAACTCGGGGTTGAGGAGACCGTCTCAGGGTTTCTAAGCAGGATTTCTAGGAGTTCAGTTATTCCTAGTCGGACCAAATGATTTTTCACCTAACCATTGCTTGAAAACCTTTAACCTCTTTAACTCCCAGGACCCATATATACGTCCAGATTTCTATTTTTCACTCTGGTGTCATATTAAGTTCACTGTAGATACTGAAAAACCAGGTGGAATGTGAAGGGCTTTAGATCTTTAGATGTTTGTGGGGTTACTACTAAGTAACATGTCTCATTTATATCCAAATCTTCAAGACTCTTTCACACACTATAAAGTGATCTCGATATTTATCACACAATAATAAGTCTTACCTGACTTGTTCCTAATACATTAACAACACTGGTTAAGTACATTTAGTAATATCTCATGGTATGCAAACGACACCCAACATCTGCAATACATCTTTATATACTATAACATCATAATTATCCTTTAATGCTTTTAAAATATCGTGTGCCAGGTAACAAAGATTAAGATCAGCTCTTACCTGAGGCATGTGCCGCTCTCTCCTCCCGCTCTGATACACGAGTACTCCACTGTCACAATCTTATTATCAGGACACTCTTCTCTGTAACACACACACACACATCATCACAACACACAGGGTTATAAATTGTATTCAATACAAGCAATATGTTATTTCCCTATAACAGCATGTCTTGAAGCGTTTTGCTACTCTCATTCCACAGCCAAATCATTATAATTTATAATAATAATAATACATTTCTCATTTATTAAAGAATGCCATACTCGAAGGTAATAAGACAAAAAAACGTTACAGCTTTACCTCTGAACGTTGCACTTACAGTGGACACTCCTTCCATATAATTAGATATGGAGTGTCCATCGTAAACGTCCCTGTGAAAGTCGTTACTGTAGAAATAACATTTTCGAACGAGCACGTTAATAGCAATCTGCCAGAGCTGCTGTTGTAGAAAATGAAATCAACACTTTCTGACCAATCAAAATCAAGAGTGTTGTGCTGGTGCCTGTCCAGCTCAGTCAGTAGAGCATGAGACTCTTAATCTCAGGGTCCTGGCTTTGAGCCCCATGTCGCGCGCCAAACCCAGCCACTGGGGTTGCATAAGCTAGTGCACTCTCAGTGCCAGTCCCAAGCCAGGAAGGGCATCCGGTGTAAAACCTGCGCCAAATCAAATATGCGGATCATAAACCGGATTTCCATAAAGGAGACAGAGGATCCACTGCGGCGACCCCTAACGGGAGCAGCCCAAAGAAGTACAACATAATCAAGAGTGTTGCGCTACAGTGGAACTTGACTAGCTTTCTATTTTAGTTACCAGGAGAGACAGAGAGAAAGTGGGAGGAAGAGAGAGAGAGAGAGAGAGAGAGAGAGAGAGAGAGAGGTCAGACAAGTTCCACACACTAATCTTGGACTGCTTTGCTTTGGGGCTGCAAAGATTATGGGCTGTTGAGAGACTGACATGGTTCGAGCTGCCAGGATGAAACTTCAAAGCTAACACCAGCAATGCAGGGGAGGATTCAAGAGGTTAAAGAGCACAGCAAAAACGATCTGCTCTGTTGTGAAAGTTTTCAGTTTCACTTTATCTTTTTCTTCGGACAATAAGTATGGTGAAAGTAAACAACCTAGCACGGCACGACACTAAGTAGGTTTATGAGTGTCAGTCTCATCTGGAGCATCTGAGATTGTTCAGGATAAATAATAAAACATTTAATGATAAATCAGAGGAGTTATATCAATACCTCAATCTATCAGCAATATATCAGCATTGTAAAGACAAATATTGTAATAATGATGAATGAGCAGTGTTATATAGGTCTATTTCACAACACTATGTAGCAGTCAAAGAATGCATCACATCACCCTGCGCTTGATTTCTTTTCCAATAACATCACAGGCTGAAGTGGGTTTTTTCCGCTTAAACCACAGCGATTCTCAAAAGATAATATTTTTATTAATTAATTGGAGACTATATGCTATACATAAACGCTAAATAAACATCTCCTTACAGTAAACTTCACCATATCAACTACATGCGTCTGTTACCCTGTGTTAGTCGTTACACACACACACACACACACACACACACACACAACTTCCAGGTTCCTTATAATCTTAAAAGGTTCCTAATAAACAGTGCATAGGTCTAAGCTTTCTAATGTCAGTGTTTGGTCATCCAGAAGCTCAGGCTTTTCCCATGTCACTGCACACGCTGAAGCACTGATGAGGATTAGAGCAAAGACAAAGGGAAAAGAGAAAAAGGTGCTTAGAAATGATTTAAATGTCTTATACACACGTTAAGCCTATTCTGAGGATTTAGGAACCTTAGTAATGGGTTCTTAGCTTCCTAAAAGTTTTCTATGTGAGATCTGAAACACTTAAAAACATTTTCTTCAAGCGTTCTTTCAGGGTTTATTGGATAATTAAGGGTTTTTCGCTACCTTCCAAAAGGGAACCTACAAAGAACTTATAAGGGTTCCAGAAAAGGGACAACCAAAGAAGATTTAAGATAGATTTCATTTTCCTATCTACAAATATTTCAAGGCTCCAGGGTCCCCGGGTCGATTCTGGGCACAAGGTATTGTATGGTGTATGGTGCTTTGCATGTTCTCCATGTTCTCCATGTGTCTCTGTGGGTTTCATCCAGGTTCTCCATTTTTCATTCCACTTCCAAAACCATGGCAGTTGGTGGAATGGCTCCAATAAATTGGCCCTATTTATGAATGTGTGTGTGTGTGTGTGTGTGTGTGTGTGTGTGTGTGTGTGTGTGTGTGTGTGTATGAACAGTGCCCTGAACTGAACTGGCAGCCAATCCAGAGTGTACTGCCATCTCACACCCAGCGTTCCTGGGATAGACTCCGGATTCTCCACAACCAATATTTCATGATGTACCAAGCATTAAGCTGTGTTCTACTGAATATGGAAATATGGAAATATTCAAAATTCCAAATGGGATAGCTTTTGTGCAACAGAGTACACTCTTACAAATAAAATATTATATACAGAAAATATTCTTTAGTGATGCCATGGAAGAACCATTTTTGATTTCATACACACGTTGTGACTGATGGATGATTAACCAGTTTTTGTTGGTGCAACTAAAAAAAAATCCACAGTTGAAGGTGATCATCCATTTCATTATCTTAACAACCAAAACTGTCTCATGATTCATGGACCAACGCATCTTTAGGGAACCAAATCAGTCCTTCTATTACATACATCTCTCTAAAGAAGAGTGAGATTCCTGCTCTGTATATCGTTCATTAGTCCAAGGCTTTTGACCATCCTTAAATATTTTCCGTGTGTATCATCCTGAATGAGAGTTTGTCTCTTTTGATGCATCACGTGATCCAACAAACTAACAGACTAGATATAATACTGATCAAAAATAACGCAGAGTAAGGCTTAAACACATTAACACCATCACCCCAAATTACGTAATGTTGTACCTCGCTATATTACCGTTTTACAATCGAAAATTTCGCTTTAGTACGTCCTTAAGCTGAGTAAGAGAAATCCTCACCCGCTGCTGTCAGCTTCATTCTGTGATTTTCCAGAAGTCGGAAGTACAGCAGTGCAGAAGAGTGTGAATGGTAAAAGAACCATGCGATAATAAAACGCGCTCATGTTTCCCTTCGTCAGTCCACGGAAAACACTTCAGTCCACAGTCACTCCACTCCTGACAGTTGCTGAAGAATAAAAAGAACTGTCAAGGTGTTAAGGAGGCATCTTTCATATGAAGGGAAAGATCGGATTATAACCCTTCATGCTCAGGGTCTCTTTGCGCGCAACGCGCATGTGGATCAACTTTTACGCACTGAAGGCTCGGAGTGTCCGCGCCCCCCCTTAATGATGATTTGGGAAGGGCTTAAAGCATCTGCACTCCTCACTGAAATCCCAAACGGCTTCGTAAATTAGACTGACAGCAGCTCCGTCCCAAACCAAACCGGATACCAGCGTCAACAACTGAACTTTCACATTAATCTGATCTATAGACCGCAATAATGTGTCCGAGACTGACGGAATGAGTTAATGTC
This sequence comes from Pangasius macronema, assembly GCA_037577455.1. NCBI lineage: Eukaryota > Metazoa > Chordata > Actinopteri > Siluriformes > Pangasiidae > Pangasius > Pangasius macronema. Next base: position 3,747,607 of record CM074950.1, on the reverse strand, counting down.
ACTTTTCAGTGTAAATATTCCTTAGAAGTTAAGAGCTGATTTTCTAGACAAAAAAGGCAAAGCTACACTTTACTAAATACAGTACCTTGTATCTCCAAGTCATGTGACTCGAGTCCACAACACTGTACAATACTGCAAATATTATAAAGCCTATTGTAGATTTAAAACTTTCTCTATAATTAATTTATTCATTCATCTTCAGTAAGTGCTATATTATGAGGGCTGGGTTTATCCTGGATCCAGAGCCTATCCCGGGAACACTGGGAACAAGACGGACACACCCTCACACACAATGTCCATCACAGGGATTTGTGCACATTCATTCCACTTAAATGTGCAAATTAGAAGCACATTTATTACTCACTCACTCACTCACTCACTCACTCACTTTCAGTGTGTGTTTTATCCTGGGTAGGGTATTCACACGCTCATTCACACTTATTATTTTATTAAAAATGCACTTTCATGCAAGTTATTATCATTAGCATAGGACATACACAACTTCCTGAAAGAAACACACATATTATTTATATTAGACCTGTTCAATTTAAGTGACTTAAAAAAGCATGTAACTAATTACAAGAACCTCATGTCATTGAAAAACCTAATAAAATACAGTAAAGCGTCTGGTTTTACATCACACACCCCAGACCACAGAAGCAGACAGCCATAAAGGTTTGAGTAACTATTCTCCGTCTATACAGAAGATATGTGTGTAGTTATTGAAATACACAATTGAGCACTGGAGAGACTTGTGTTAATGCTTGCTCAAAATGTGGAAATAAGACCTATAAATAATAGAAAAGCCTTGTAGAGCCTCTAAATGCTGCCTGAAGAGTTATTTCAGACAGAGAACCACTCTGAGAGTCTGTAGGGCTCTATATATTGTTTGTATACATGTTACGTGAGTGGGTATAAATGACAGACACGATATAGATTATATTCCTGCGTGACTATTTTGTAATCCTCAGTGTCTTCCTGATGACATTTTTGTCTGCTGTTGTGTTAAACTATTCTTGGTGGCTCCTTTCAAAATCTGTGAATGACCAAACTAATCCCTAAACCTCTGTAAAAACACACACACACACATAATTCCCACTACAAACACATACCAGTCAAATCCCCCAGACCAAACACGTTGAATTAAAAAATCCCTTTGTTTCATGCCTACTAGAATAAACACATAAAAAGTCAGTTCTGAGGAACCGCAGATGGAGGCAGTTGTAGAAATGTCAGGGTTTTGCTTCAGTATCGCCGACCGCACTAACCAGACCTCCTCACAGTTCCCACACTCTCACACTGCTCCTTTCACTTCAGCTGAGATTTCTGGAGTTTCGTTCCGGTTTGTTGTCACTGTCAACATTTCAGATTTAGCGCTGATAAATGTGTTTCCCGTAAAAGGCTGTGGGCAAAGGCAGCTGTGAATTGCTCATACTCACCGCTCACCACACACACATTTTCCAATAACTGACAATATTACTCTCAGAAACTAAAAAAAGGTTGTTCCTTTTTTAAATTTCTCCCATTTCTCCCCAATTTGGTCATCTCCCAATTCCCACCCACCAGCCAGCTCAGAGGAAAGCGCTATCCGCTCTCTTCCACATACATGAACTCACACACACCCATGATTGGCTAGTGTCACTGTGATTGACAGGGGAGAGAAAGTACGCCCTTCCCACCCACACAGCACTGACCATTTTACTGCCTTGGCTCCCGCCCACGGAAGGTCATGTCATTGTCAGGATGCAAAGTTGTGATCACTGGACAGTAGGGTGAAAGCTTTTCTGTTGCACCACCCGAGAGCCTAGACTGGTCCTTTAAACTGGAGGTTTGTACCTTTAGTAGTAGTGAAGTGAAGTGAAGTGACTTTGTGGCCAAGTGTGGTGACCCATACTTGGAATTTGTGCTCTGCATTTAACCCANTCCCCCACCTACAATCCCTGCTGGACCCGAGACTCGAACCCACCACCTTCAGGTTCACCTTCGGGTTACAAGTCCAAAAATATGAACATATAGTCTTCAGAACCCTTATTCCTCTGGAGGAACCCTTAAAGAACCGAGTGTTTCCCGTATCAGAGAGGGTTCCAACTAAAACCCTTTACTATCTAATGATAGAATCGTTAAGAGTAGAACCCTTTAGAGGTATTTTTTACCTTTTACCTCTAACCTTTTATTTTTCCACTGTTGATTCTTCAAGTGTACCTTTCCTTTGCTTGTATTTTTATAACATCAAAGTGTACAGTATCTTTTCTGACATGATATAGAGCAGCAAAATTGGTTCCCATTTGTTGTTACTTAATCACATTCGTCTGCTTTCACATTGCTCTCAGACATGCCCTTGTTTTCTCAACAGCCAGTCCAAGTTTTTAATGGAATCCTACAGGAAGTGGTTGAAATACAGGGGAAAATGTGCTGCATATGACTTTTTTTGCTTTTATTTTACTTCTCAGAAGAAGTACCGAGTGACATCATACACTTTTTCTACTGCCTGACCAATCAGGTCATGAGTCACATGACAAAAATAAATAAATAAATAAATCTCTGGCCAGGGCTTTTTCCTTTTGTAAAAAAAAAAAAAAAGAGGGCATAGTGTGAAAGCAACCTTACGTTTCCGATCCTAAAGCTTGTAACTTTTAATTTCCGACTTCCCTGACTAAGAGAAAAAAAACAAAGAAAACATGCAATTTCCACTCGAAAAAAGTCAGGAAGGGCTCCTCAACCCTGAGTTCAAGATATGATGTCAACATGGCTGCTTACACCATCACCAGTAAAAATAATCACCTCAGGACTAAACTAGAGTTTACAGGAGATTATAATTTAGATCAGTCTACACAGAGTTAGTTAAATCTAGTAGCTCTCTGAGAAAGTAAACACATCGCTGGACTCTGTGGTTCCTTAGAGTTTAGGAATTTTAACAATTAAACTGGAAAATGAATTACTGAAAGTTCTGATGTGAGAAAATGGAGATGTAAGTTACACATTCCACCACAAACACTGAATAACTGTTAAATGTGGTGAAATTAAAGACTATATTTAAAGGCCTGCCTGCTGTTAATTACTTTTTCACCTGTTTTTTTTTTGTGGGTTTCCAGTTTATAGTTTCTGCATATATTAGTTGTGCTTTTAGGACAAGTGGAGAACTCATTTATGTCGTATTTATCCAAAAGGAATTGGACAGATATAAAGTTTGTAGCTGCATTTGTGGCTTGTGTTAGTGCTAGGAATTTTGGATGCAGTCCGAAATATTACACAATCTGATGTGAGCGTAGACAGTGATGGATTAGGATCACTGAGATGGACAAAGTACATGTATCTGCTTTCTATAGAGTCATACTTCATCTAAAACTGTCTGGAAATGTGTAACTTTTACTGCGGAAACGTAATCTTGATAAATGAAGTTCGGTAATGGTGAGACACCTGAGTATATCACTGAACCATATAGTTGTAAAGAAATACAACACTTTACTCATTAGCAGAAAGCAGAAAGGATTACTGGGGTAGCTTCTAAAAATGTTTCTGACAATGCCTGGCTTAGTGGATGTAATGTCTTTAAGTTTGGCCAGAAGTAAAATGTACACAATGTTCCCAGCACAGCATGAGCCAAGACATTGTTGGTGTCAGAAACATGCTTTTTTGTAGTGTAGCTATGAAGCTGTTGTAGCTAACATTGGAAGAGTTTAAATGTCTAAATCATCACACATGCACCTCCAACCTGTTCATTGGCTTCATTCAGAGATTTTTATCTATAAAATGGACTAAAGAAGGTCACAAAGCAGCCGTAGCTCCATATCAACTCACTTTCGAATCTTCTTCATCAACACAGATAAAGAATTTGCCTTCAGGTAGGAGGCATATCCCAAAGTTTAAAAGTTATACCGCAGCACTTGATTCTGATTGGTCAGAAAGTGATCATTAATTTTCTATAACAGCAGCTCTGACAGTAGCGCAGCTGCAAATCACAGCCCTTAGATAGGTTTATACTAAAAACCTTACTTGCGCTTAACGCTGTAACTTTACGTTTTCAGGATGAAGGACTTTGCGGTTTCTTGGTAACATGACAAGCTTCATCTTTGTCTTATTATCTTCAAACTATAGAAAAGAAAGGCTGGAACCCCTGTTTATAGATGCTATACCGGAAAATATTAACCAGACCCTCTCCTACTATTGCACCGTTTGGATCACTGTCCAGGAACATCTCATGACCGTGGATTCTGGTGGAGCAGGACAACATCAATAACATTGACCACAAACAGAATGAAGTTGAAAATCAGGGTTGACGGGTTTTGTAAAATTTCCAATCCAACCACATCTCAGAAACCACACAAAAGAACTGAAACTAGCCCAGAAAATTTCGGCTTTGGAAAAGGGAGACATTTTTCTTCTTTTCTCAGTCACTCCACATATTTCCTTTCCCTCTCCCAATCTTTACAACATGTCTTTATAGGCACTCTGTCTGCACTTACACTTTGCCACTTTTGCTGAGAGTTAATTCTGATGATTTGATATAAAACAGTCTCTAGGCAGACTCTGAGTAGTTTCTAAACTAGCCAATCTGGCAATCCTGTCATTAACTGGACTATCTGTTCCTTCTCCACTGAAAAGCGATGGGGCAGCATGATTCATGCCACAGTGGGCCTCTATTAGTGCTTGCTGCAGTTCACATTTTGACCACTAGGTGCAATAACAACTCTCTGGCTCAATGGAACATCAGCTTATATCTTTCAAATAGCAACTTTTTTTTTTTTTTTAATGAAGTGATAATTAGTATTTCAGTTAGAAATGTATGGAGTTAGAGTATGGAGAATGAGGACTTTATGAAGATTAAAATTTGTTTTAATATACATGGTAGCTCTGTCACTGTCCCTTAACTCTTTTTGCCAGAGAACAAAAAATGGGTTTTCCTCCTGTTTTTTTTGCCCGTGTTCAGCATTGAATTTATTTGTGATGTCACTCTCCACAGTAGTGGTTAATGGCTCATATGTAAGCAGACACTCAAGGCTTTAAGAATTTGCAGTTTTTCATAAGTATTTTTTTTACCTATTCTACTAGGTTTAAATGTTATACTTTTATTGTGGCAGCTGTATGTGTTCTTTTACTTTGAAAAAGCTTTAGTTGTGCTGTCTGTTTTATTTCTGTACCAATGTTATTGTGGAGAGGTGTGAATTGTTTGCCCTGCAGAGGGCTCACACCCTTCTCTTTTCTCATCGTGCTTTTCAGCAGCAGCTAAACACAGAGTCCTGATACCCTTGATACAGAAACCCAACAGTGTCCTGCCTAATCTTATAACAGACGTGCGGCGATAAAATGATTCGTTTGTTTATACTGATTGAAAATGTCCGATAAGTCGAGTTTCATTCTGCTGGCGTAATGTGAGAAAGGGTTAAGCTTACTCAAATGTCCCTCTGTCTGTGAATGAACAGTCATTCATCTTCAGTAAGCACTTTATCCTGGTCAGGGTTGCACTGGACCCAGAGCCTATCCTGGGAACACTGAGTGTGAGGTGGAAGAATTCATCATGGATGAGATACCGGTTCATTGGTGACACACACATTCACACACTCATTCACACCAAGGGGCAATTTATCTTTCTCGATCCACCTACTGTCATGATTTTGAGAGGTACAAGGAAACTAGAGAACCCAGAGGAAACCTACACAGACACACTGGGAGAACCCTTAACACCCCGCATAGAGAGTAACGCGAGATCAGGATTGAATCACGATCGAACGAGAGCAGGATCAAAAACCCTGGGACCCTGTACTGTAAAGTCCTCCACTGAGAGATTTATTAAAGAATTCCTATCCTATATAAGAACTGAATCCTCTCACCGTCACTGAATAATATCATTATTTACAGCTTATGTCAGATTATTATTCATTTCCTTTATCTTGTGCCATGCGTTGAATAACCATATTTATTGAATAACTTTGTTTATTGCATTTTTTATATTGCAAATGCAGCGCACTTCTGGACTGTATTAATCTTGATTATTCATATTCCCAACATCAAACGGAATAATTCAGTATATCTTGTTCTGTGGTTTGGTTTTTGACTTAACGAATAAACATTTCATTTCTTTAACAATCACTGGCAGCCAAAAATTCGTATTCTCTCTCTCTCTCTCTCTCTCTCTCTCTCTCTCTCTTCTCTCTCTCTCTCTCTCTCTCTCTCTCTCTCCTCTAACAAGGTTCCAGTCAGTCTTACGTAATATTCACTCCATGTGCAAAAGCTGTGCAAAATACTTCGTCTAAACAGAACCATGTGAGCTGTGAGGAAGGAAAACAGCGTGACATTGCCATGCAGTTTGATATTTCCTCTTATAATGTTGATTTACTCCAAGCTTTTCAAGTTGCAGATGACCGACCCGTGTTCCACAGGTGCACAGATAAGACCGAATCGGAAAAACATCACTGACATCCAAAAAAACAAAAGCAGGGGGTTTGGAAACTATTCAGACAAGAACATAAAATCAGACCATCTGTTTGGAGGAAAGGCTCTGAAGATGTGTGTTCTGCTTAAAACACTGACATAAAGCCACTGCTGTATTTATGTTTAATTACTTATGCTTATTAAGAGAATGAATCAAATGTGGCTACAGTTAATAAATCTGAAACTACTACATTGCAAAAAAAAAATTATCAAATATTTCTGAGATACTAGATCAGCCCAAATGAACATATTCTATTTAATAATCTACTACATTACTATAAAACTAATTTAGACTATTTCTAGATCATTTGATCAACTTCCTGCTTTCAAGCCATTACTAGAAAGACACAAAAAAATATCTGCCAATAGTATAAAACAATCACAGGTTTCATTCGTATGAAGTCTTGCTCCGGTTTTGCGTCTGTGGTGAAGCCAAGCTTCCTGTGTGTTTTGACTCCAGCCTACATCATGTTTTTGAGGATTGCTTAGCCCTTCTGGTTGTCTGCTGAAATAACCGAAAGTGATATAAGTGCTGCAAGACTGAGTTTCCACTGATTGACCACAAAACCAGAAAAAGATGAGCTGCAGAAAGAGAAATTTGAAGCAAAACAAACATGATGGTTTTGTGTTAGTGCTCAGGAGTGATTAGAACAGATGCACATTAAGTATACTGCGGATGCACATTAAGCATAATATCAATCACCCATTAGTTAGCATCATTAAAAAGCATCTAGTCATAGAGCTGGTACCACATGCTATTCCAGAAGGATCTATATCCTGATGGGTGACTTCATGTAAGTGACAGAACTTCTATGACTTACTCTGTAGAAATCTGACCATCACATCCAGTAGACTTATCAGATGCTCAGAATAAAGTGAACAGCTTTATGCAGTATGTCGCAGCTCAGCAGCTGTACCAGTTACAGCATCAGAAATATTTCAGAGATCATATCAAAACCAGGAGCAACAGAACAAATGCAGCGTCATCATACTCTGCGTGAACTTTAAAGTGACTGGATCCAAGAAAAGAAGATATAAATCAGATATTTAAAGTCAACCAACTCTGAACATACCTGTGACTGTGATGTTTAAACCATCAAAAATAATCTTTGTAGAATAATACAAATAAAATAAAGTACCAAAAAAACCCTAAAAATGTCACATTTTTCCTTACTAAAAACATGCATTTTGAAAAAGTCCTTCTGCCATCCCGAATGGCTACCTGGCTAGTTAACGGCTAGTTAACTGCTAGCTAGCTCACATTTATCAGCAGCACATTTGTTAAGCACAAGAGAGACATTTCAGTATCAGAGTCTCAATCTGCCATGTTTTATTTTCAGCTATTTACTTAAGAATAGCCAAACCTACCTCAATATACCACAATAGTTACAACTGTTTTGTTTATTGGTAACATTAGCTAGGTTAGCAAGCTGGCTGACTAGCTGCTAGCAAACTAGCTCAGCTTTATCACATGCGGACCAAGTTCAGATTTCATGTAAATTTTAAGAATAACAAATTTGACCTAAACACCAATCTAAGTATATAATCGAAATTAGTCATTTAAAGGGGCGTAACATTTTAATAATCATGTTTTTGAGGTTTTAGAGAGGTACTGCTTTTAAAGCGTTACAGAATCTACATCTTCAGCTCCTTCTTTCACTAATGTGCAGTTGAACTTTTTACACAGTATTGTAAGAATCCACATGAATAGGCTATATCAGGAAAAGCCCTCGGGAAAGTAACAATAGTATTACGCAAAAATAGCAAAATTGTGAGTGAGAGTTTAATTTATGACAAGTGAAGGAGACACACAGCCAAAAATGCTTGCTATGTTATCATTTCTGCCAAGGTTCCACTTTTTTTTCCCCCCACATTGATTCTTTTACTCAGAATCAAGCTCATTTATCCAGTAGTCTTGACTTTGGCAGAAACTTACGGCCCAACGTCACATGCCTCAAGTGAAGCACTTTATTACATGTTTTAACAAGGTTTTAAGTTGTTACACTTCTTGTATAGATCATAAAATATGATGTTTGACCTGCTGCAGTTCTCTAGGCAGCCATAATAAATGAATACCTTCCATATCATGTTTTAGCGAGCCTGTATCACTTTACACATGATCGATGGAGCATAATCTCAGCATTATTAACAGTGTGCTGAGGGAGTGAAGTCATGGATTATCATACAGTAGCCTAAGAGGTGTGTGTGTGTGTGTGTGTGTGTGTGTGTGTGTGTGTGTGTGTGTGTGTGTGTGTGTGTGTGTGTGTGAATGCATTGATCAGATTGTATTTAGCACAGGGAACATCTGGAGTTGATCTCATTGTTAGTGCTAAATGCAAAACATATTGTGTAGTATTTAAGTCTAGATTTAAGGTTGTGCTGACTTTCCCATACAGCTATAAATAAATTATGTATCTTACCTAAAAAACGTAAAGATAAAACAGGCATACACTTATTAATCTCTTATTTTTGGATAGTATAAAACAAAATACTGCATTATTCAACATGGCCAGGTCTGGAAAATTAAATTTGGCGCTAATGTTATTTGTCGCATGCTGGTCTCAAGATACAATCATGAAATTTGTATAATTTGTTTCCTTAATTCGACAGTGACCTTTTGGCCACTTGTAGCCATACGACTGACCTGATCATGTAATTTCTGTAATTTTTTAAATGGGTTTTGCTTTGTGCTAGACAGTCAAGTCCCACCCCTGAAGAGTCTTGTGTAGGTGTTGTTAAACAATAGGGAGGTTCATTAAAAGCAAAGGAAAGGCAAAAAGCAAAAGAGGTAAAGCAGTAAAGCAACCTGACCAAGACAGCATGAATTTCAGATACCTGTATTAATAGCTGATTAAAAAATTCTCCATCATATATGGTGCCAATTTTATATATAGCCCTAGAGGATTAAAATATATATATATATTTGGGTCCATAAAAGCAATCCTTGGCCATCATATTAGGGCATTTATATTTAATTATGAAAAGTTTAGTTTCTGATGATCCCTATTCAGCTTTGGTCATGTGTGGCATTCCTCAGGGTTCCATTCTGGGATCAATTTAGTTCTTCAAAACTGCTGTATTACTACAAAAAAAAACCCTTTTCAAATCCGGACAGAATGTGTGTAAGTATATCAGCATGTAATAATATGAGATTAGGATTCTAAGAGGAAATTAAAAGATGTTTGTCTGGTTTGAGTTATCCAGGTTATACTGGATTTATGCAGTAAATCAAAGTGACTGGAATTAATCTCGAGGATGTTTTGAATGTCTTGTGGCAGAAGATTTTATTCATTATTGTCAGCTTAAAATGAAAACGCTCTTTAGCCACAGTTGAGAGTTACAGAACATAATTTATCATAAATGACCGCAGTGCTCTTATCCGTTCTGTTCAGTGGAATGAAATACAAAAGGGACTGATATTGAATAATTGCAGCCAGGGAGCAATGTTGGCAGGGATCTCAGTGGGATATCATCGCAAAAAAATGGTGTTTAAGATAATCAACCTGATTGTAGTCAGGGAATCTGGATTACGGTCCTGCAGAATGAGTCCAGCTGTAAATATTCACGGCTTCATACCGCCTTCTTTAACATACCGAAGAAGAAATCCGCTGAAGGAGTGTGAAGATCGTGCTGGAACAAACCCCCTGATGGCTGAGCTGAATGAACTGCTCCAAGACAGATCGCAGTGGAGATAATAAATCAGTGACTTAATGTCGAAAAGTATAACAGCGAACCTGAGACAACAAAGTCCAAAAAGAGATATTAACTTCAGGAACATGCATGATGATGATGGTAAGAGACAGAGACAGAGAGAGAGAGAGAGAGAGAGAGAGAGAGAGAGACTATTATCCACACAAAAAGAATAGACACACCTGACAAGTTCAAAATGCTTCTTTAAATTTCAAAATAATTGAAAGGAGTTGCTATTTCTGTAGTTGCTGCAGCAAACATGGTGTCATATGCATCATTTCCACATCTGCCAAGGACCATATTTCAGATTTTGATATTATAAATCATACTTCGATTTTTTGTTAAACGATCTGCACAAGCATTACAGGGCAAAACGCTTAAAATGTCAGTGAAAAAGATGCCTTCCAACCTCAACTACTGGCCCGATCTATAAAACAGCAGGCTTTTTACTTAAAGAGGAATCAAGCAGAGAGTAAATCAAGTTTTCAATGTCATAAACTGAAGAATTGCCTCTTTTAGGTTGAGCTAGTCTGCCTTTTTTCAGTTTTATTTCAAAGCACATGCTGAGATTCACAGTTCACGACAAGGAGTTTAGTTTTCCCAGCATTCCGCTTCTGTCTAACTGATAACCACTAAACCATTAAAACACAATTTTCTTTTAACACAAGATTCTTGCCCATTTGTAAGAAAGATTTTAAAAAGCTACTATAGCAGTAATAGTAATAATTAATACCAAACAAATTGGACCCCAGGCCACGAACGACAGCCACAGTTTTTAATAACGGGGCGTTTATGAGGGAGTGAATGGCAGCGATATATGAGGTAAATTGGACGGGAAGCATCTGTTACAATCTCTACAAGCTCCTTATTAAAAGTTCTCTAAAAGCTGCTTATAAAACGCAAGGAGTTGAGAACGAGGTATATACAAACCACTGTGACTACAAGTCTGAAATCACACGGTGGAAATGTTAAGGTTTGTTAATGACTTCTTGTAGCTTGGATTAAGCCGGTTTACATTTCAGCCTGATTTTGATCACAGACAAAATTCACACATTGTAAAAGAATTCGGTGGTCATGAACTGGGAATCTTGGACTGCATAATGTGTAAGAAAGAAACTGTGTGTGTGTGTGTGTGTGTGTGTGTGTGTGTGTGTGTGTGTGTGTGTGTGTGTGTGTGTGAGAACATCAGTGTTTAACAATATGAGATTAAGGATCTAAGTGCTGTGTAGTGGAAGTTAAAGGGCATTTTGCCTGGTTTGAGTCATCCAGGATATTTTGAATGTCTCATTGCAGTAAATCAAGGCACTTGTGATAATTCATCTGAAATGTCTTCTTGATTATAGTCAAATTATGATCTTATGGTTCTAATTATGAAATTATAAAATATAAGTCTAAAATTGCATAGGGTTAGGAAAGAAGCTTAAATGATGAGGTAATGATGATGAACAGTTGGCATCAGTCGAATAGAGATGACATTGCTTTTTGTCTATTTTAGTCACTTTAGTCACTTCTCGTACCAGATGATAGAGATACTCCAACGTTTGCATTGCCCGAGTAAAATCTTCCACAGCTCGGAGGTTGTAGCTTGTATTTAAACAGCAGCACATGGCAGGGGTTGAATGCCTTCTAGTTTTAAAGAGGTAGAGATACTAATTTAAAAGATAGTCTAATAGTTGTGTTTTCCATCGCTGGAAGCATAAACTGTTTCAAGACATTACTATTTTTAAATTTCTGCAGCAAAGAATGCATCAGAAAGCAAACTTCGGTTAACTTTGGTTAGGCCTTGTCATTAACATATGTTAATGTGTCTGTGTCTCATTTTACATGACTTAAGAATGTATGTATCTACTCTTAAAATGCATTCCTGTGGACGAGCAGACTGATGAAAGTGAAATCGTTGACTCTGAAAGTGAGAGTGTGGAGCGTGGAGCACAAGCTCCTTAAAGCTTAATGGATGATTGATGGATTGTGGATGATGCGACGTCTATGGAGGAGTCTGGGAGATTTGTCCGGCATGTTCAACTCCGGCCTCAGTAGCATATGAAAATGAGCCTGGATTGGATAGTGATGTGTAACCCGTGGCTCTGAAATTAACTGGGGGAGGAGTTCCTTCGGGAGTGGGTGGGAGTGGGCGTGCACCTCCACTTCCTGCAAAATGATATCAAAGTGATTCCTGTCCATTAAAGCAAAATTCTCAGTGGAATCCTCCTAGTAGGATTTGACTGTAGAATTGGCTTCATCTAGGCTGACTCACATGTACATTTACCTGCTTTCTTTATCTCTTGCCTCACTTTTTTTCCCACTTCCCTATCCAGTCGACACGCCAACAGAGTTGACTAGTGAATGTGTTAGTCGACGACTCTATGCATCCCCTTGCACATGGTGGACAGCTCACCTCAGATGAACACTTGACTAAGGCGTTTGTGTTCACTCTCAGCTGTTGCGTTGCTGCCAATCCACTTTATTTTCCAGCGTACAAGCCAGATCGTGCTCGTCCTGTACGGAAACCCAACACAGATGTGCGTTAACATCAAACACACGTTGCGGCTGTGTGGCCCGAGCTGAACTCGACTGGTGCGCTAATGTTGGATTGGAAACAGCAGAACAATTGATGCAAATCTAAAGTGATCTGTTTGTGCCATTAATAAACATGAATAAACGTGAATGTATGTGAGTTTGTGTACAAGCCAGTTGGATGAGACGTGCTGCGAGTAAGTGGATTATTCCTGAAAGCTTGACTATGTATAGACAATTTTCACATTCCTACCGAAATATAGGCATCATGTCATTGTTACGTACGTGCCTGTGAGATGGAAAAGAGATACATGACATTTGAGAGAGTGAGAGAAAGTGAGACAGGAAGAAGCAGACCATTAAAAAAAAAAAATCTCAAAGGAAATGTCAGACGCTAATGACAGTCTTGTGCCTTTCACTAATCCGTTTCAGCTGTAGCAGCTGTTTACTCTGAGCCTCATTAGAGTGTATAAAGCGAGCAAATATTTTTGTTGTTTGTCTGATCTTCCCATTTAGCGAAAAGAAGACGGTATAGCTGATATTAGCTCATCTTTTTTGACTGCATTGTTGGAATACAACATTCAGACCAATGGAATTTCAGGCTATTCCCTAGACCAAAGCACATGGAAATGTGAAGCATTGTGAAACGATGTGAAGCTGTTCTGTAGAAATACAGACCAACTAGCCCTAATTACACAACACAGGGAAGGAAAGAAAGGAAACCCACATGACTAGCAGTTAAATTAGGATTCTGTGCTGTAAAATGACCTGTACTGATGGTGTAATTGTGATTAGCGGTGAGCTAATGAGTCATATAGCGATGAGTCAAATAGCGATCAAGCTCAGAGTTTGGAGATGCTGGATATTAACTGGTGATTGATACCTTGACAATTATCACACACTTCTTTCGTCTTGTACTGAAAGTGAGGGAAAGAGAGATTCGTAGCATGAAGTGAGAGAGATGGAGAGGACACGTATTTTCAAATGTTCTCCCAGTTTCGTAAGTCCCAATCTAAGACAATCGTAGTGATTGCGGTTTAAACTAGACCGCTTGCTTTTGTTCTCCATCCTCAGAGGTATTTTTCCATCCAGTGAGCTTTTAATCTTCTTAGGCAGATCTTCTAAAAAAAAAATGTTTGATCATTATTAACGGAAATGACCATATTCGAGTTATAACCTCTTCTGTTTTTCATAAATGCTGTTTCAGAGAGAAATTAGCCACATACATAAAGACATAATGAAAGAGGGACATCAAGAACATCCATTTTCATACATACCTATAAATATTAAAGAGTTATAACCTCTTTTAACCTGTGTTTCAAATGTTTTCTCTTTCTCTGCTATCAAGAACACACACAAGATCTCAAGAACACACACAAGATCTCAAGAACACACACAAGATCTCAAGAACACACACATTTTCAGGTTTTCCCAGTTTACTGAGTCTCAATCTCTCCGAACTGAAAAGCCAACACCGTGAACGGTTTCTTCTTTCTTGCATATTTGTCCTCTTTCCTGACAGGCATCTCGAACTGCCGCTCATGTCTATTTCCATCCGGTGAGCTTTGATCAGGAGTTGTGGAGACCAAAACCAAGACAAAGCACAGACCGAGTGTGAGGACGTGTAACACACGGCTGCTGGTGAGTGTGTGTTCATTTATCATCGTTATACAGTGGCTTTCATGAAAAGGAAAAGGCAGCATCTTAATCAGCTCAGTTTGAACTGCTGGACATATGAGCTCCTTTAGTTAGACCCAGATGTCAGAAAACACACACACACACACACACACACGCACGCACACACACACACACACACACGCAATAAGCATTTGACAAATCAAAAACAGAATTTGCTTCAAAAATAGAGTTCAAAACACCAGGAAAAGTTAGTCTGGGTTTTTATCTATCTATCTATCTATCTATCTATCTATCTATCTATCTATCTATCTATCTATCTATTGCCTCAAAGGCACCTAATGAAAAGCAGCAGGCTTCATCAAGATTCAGAAATACCTGCAAACCGAAGTTACTGCTCGAAATTAAACACACCCCCAGCTGTCAATCAAACCTAACTAAAGCTAATAAAACACCTGGCTTGTGTTAAGTGAGTATAAACAGCTTGTCCTTTAGCTATGAGCAGTCTTAAAGGAGTCTATTAAGATTATTAGGAGCTGTTTTCTTTCATCACCTTTGTTTAGATGATTCTACAACAACTGACCACAGTTCATCTTATTTGCTATTAGCAGACAACTAGCACTCGTACTCTTTCACAATGACATTTTCACACATGAAACATGTCCAGTCACAACCACCACATTATGAAACGGAGCAACTATGATGAAGGCTTATAAGCTTTGCCCACTTCACAGTCACTTCATGTCATATTCTATTCCTGAAATGCTGTTTCCTGATGTCAATGTTTGTGTCATTATGATATTCATGCCAGGTTCCTTTATAGACCTTATAAACCACACTCGGAAACACATCAAATCACATTGTACTTTTAAAACCATTTACCTCAAAATCTGTTTTTTCCCCACATTCAGAGGGCAACAATCCCAGTGGCTAAATGACCTGCATTCATGAAATTGTACATGACATTTAGAAGGACAGTTAGAAGGATACAAAAGAGGAATTTCCCAAAATGTTGGATTGGTAACTGAAAAAAATTATAACAGCCCATTGTGTCTTCTTGGTTTTCCACCTGTTCTGTAAATGTCTTTCTCTGAAGAATGTCTTCCTAGTGAAAAATAAATGTTTTAATCCTAACATCATCCAAAGGCTAGATTTTTGCTTTTATTAAGTGGAAGTGGAAGTGACTTTGTGGCAAAGTGTGGTGGCCTATACTCGGAATTTGTGCTCTGCATTTAACCCATCCAAGTGCACACACACACACCGTGAACACACACCCGGAGCAGTGNACTCGAACCCATGACCTTCAGGTTCACCTTCAGGTTACAAGTCCGACTCTCAGACCATTAGGCCACGACTGCCCCATACTTCCATTAAGTATGGAAATGTACACACATTTTAATAGATGAAGCCTCATTTGCACATAACTGTCATTTTTCAGCAATATTTGTAAGAATATTATTTCTTCACCTGTAGAATTATGCCTATTTTAGGAACAGCACTACGAGTGATAGAGGATGGTATTGGGTGTCATATTCTGTGGTTTCCTGCCCCTCAGGAAATCCCTCAGCTTCTGTCTGTACCATTTGTCATTTCAGACAGTTTGCTATAACACACAAAGTGTGATTTTGGCCAGCTGGAGAATAAAGAATTGATTTAAAATGGATGTAGAAATCTAGGTGTGATACTCCATCTGACCACAAGAGGTCACTGCACACTGCATTACTGCTCATCCATTCTACTCCTGTGGTACCCAAATGATTTACTAAACAAATCAAACTAAATCCTCTGGTAAAAGCTGCACATTCTTCAAGTTAAAGTAGAAATATATAAAAGTCTAAAAGTATGAAACCAAAGAACATAGTAAAACATTACCTAAACATTAGCCTATGTATTTGTATTTGTTCATAATCTCTCAAATGTTAGCTAGCATGTCAAGAACTCTGGCCATACAAACTAGCTTAATGCAAATAGCTAGCTGTCATAAAACAAACCACTGTGATAGTGTACCTAGCAGCAAATAGATGACAAGGATGTTTATTAGTTTTCATTCTCACTGCCAGATCTGTTCAAATTTAGATTTATTAGTAATTTAGACCTGAAGTTGTCTAAGATGTCACCGATATATTATTATAGAAAAATGTAGCACTTGATGTTTGGAAATGTAGTGGTTAGAGATGTGAAGAGATTTTTCTTTCAAAATGTAGTCCTCCCATTTAGTATCTTGACCAGCAGTCACTGCTTGTACTAGAAAACGGTCAAAAAGACAACAATCAGACAGATACATAACAGTTCCTAGTAGGCGTCCATTTTTTTTCCCAAGTTAGCCTTGTTGCTGATGCTTAATATTACCAAGGATGTACAGTGAAATGTGATGTGACTAACATGAATTTCAATCTGATTTCATTTTGCATGTAGACTGTGTATTAAGAATATGTATGTAATACATGGTAGTGAAAATCAGATTTTTGTGTTCATACCCGTGTCATATTCAGGCAGAACATCTGATCTGTGCCTCTTCAGTCACCTGATGTAAAGGCAAGTGGCTCAAATCTAATTTAACTTTAAATTTAATGTTTTTGTGTCTAACCAGCTCTGAAAAACTCTGATCAGTGTCGCATTCATGATGTGAAAATATACTGTGTATAATAAATAAATACTACATTGTTTCCTCAGTGCAATGAAAGAAATAGAAGAAGAAGAAGCATCTTTTTTCGTTTTAGCAAATTCACATTATATTTATTTGGTGTAACAAATATAACTGCACTATACTACATAAACATATACAAATAGTACATACATTTCTTAGTATATTAGACAAGTACAGTATATTGTAAATATTACTATATTAGTGCATTTAAAAATATTTTTTTACTTTACTTTCATTTTTTGCATCTCACTTATACAAAACTCCAAATGAGATGTAGTGATGAATATTTGAAGAATGAGACCCCATGTTTTTTTAAGAAGGAGGTCGTTTGTCTAACAGGAAATGGCAGTGCATCATTCCAATAAGAACAGCATTTCTGATTTAACGACACAGTTAGTGTGGAAGATAGTTGCTGATTTGCTTGTCCAGCAGACAGAGTATCAGCACTAATTAAAGGAAACGTTGGCCATTACAAAAATGAAATGGCTCAGATTCAGCTATGCATTAAAGTATTGTTAGGAGAGAAGAAGGTCTCACAGCACTACAGAGTTTAACGTTCTACCTCATTACTTTTAGTGATGTATGTAGCTGATCAGCCAAGATATGTTATTCTGAAGTTTTCTCAGTTGTGCACCAGAAATACTAGCTACACTATCACAAATCATCACACCTGACCCAGTGTAGAGGTGTGCAATGGGACTGGGGTCCTGTTGGAACCAAAAACGTAATGGAAGCAGTTTTTACTTTCATGCAGGTGGTCAGATATGAAAAAAAAGGAGTGGGAGTGTATTGGATGTGGCATGGCACCCTAGGATGCATTCAGCAAATTCATTCATTCATTCATCTTCAGTATCTGGTGAACAGTAAGATTACAGGGTGAAGAGGTGAAGAAGGTACAGGAGTTTAAGTACTTGGGGTCAACAGTCCAGAGTAAT
>CM074950.1:3681016-3698648 GCA_037577455.1 Pangasius macronema | reverse complement strand
CTGTGGAGACCCCTGAAGGGAAAAGCCGAAAGAAGAAGAAGAAGAAGAAGAAGAAGAAGAAGAAGAAGAAGAAGAATCAACACCTTCTGACCAATCAGAATCAAGAATTCAGGAGTGCTGTGGTTTAAAACATATTAACCTCCAGCTGTTTGCTGGAATACTTCATTTAATAGGCTGTATTGGTGTGTGGAAAAGTTTTGATACACCAAAAAAACAAATGAGAAAAACAAAATCTGTTATCCGGAGCCAACACAGAGGCACATGGTTCATTTGGTGAAAGAGGAATCCAGTCTGTCTTTCTCTGGATCTGACATAATGCAGCACGTTTTGCCGCAATGGCTGCAGCGTCTTTTTCCTTTTCCCAGTACGTTCTCTAACTGTAAGAAATGTGGTGTTATATTATTGAAGCACTGACATTTATCCTGATTTCTCTCTCTCTCTCTCTCTCTCTCTCTCTGACTCAGCTTTTAAAAATCATACCAAATGAATCTGTTCAGGTTCTGCTCCTGTAATGGATCTACTGCAGTGCGATCCGATGATCCTAAAAATAAAACGCTGTGACCAACACGAGTCACGGAGAGATTCCAGCTGTCTTTCGGATTTTAAAACATGTCAATTTTTATTTCGTTGACGATTAATTACATAATTATATAATTATTTTTCTCTTTGCTAGCTTTCCACCCACACAGCCAAGTGTGCTTTGCTCGAGAGCCAAACTGCCTACATCCATCACTGGATCTGCTAATTCCTTTATCCAGGATCAGACTGACTCTAATGTGTCATAAGGGTTATTGTACACACTGCAGTTTTTCAGCTAAGAGCTGCTCTTTGGGATGACTGATACTCTTTCAGGAGTGAATGATGTCCTATAAGTGTGTGTGTGTGTGTGTGTGTGTGTGTGTGTGTGTGTGTGTGTGTGTGTGTGTGTGTGTTTGCACATTATGGTGGCCGTATTGCAGGCACATTAAAACCATGATGTAGAAGCTTCATTATGTTACTGCTTAAACAGCCTGGATCCGTCAGTGAAATTTATAATAGTACTTCCTGAATAATATAACTGAACATATAAATAATATATGAAGCTTGGATTTAGCTTAAACTATGATATTTTAAGTAAAAACAGATACACAGATCAATATAAACAGGTCAAAATGAGATGTATCATTTCCAGAAGGCTGATTATTTCACAGAAAATTATTGATATGGATATTATATGTCATTTTATATCACACCGTTGTTGAATTCTTGATACTGACCGGACAGTAGTTGATTAATTTTCTATAACGGCAGCTCTGACAGTAGTTCCAGCTACAAGGCAAATTAGAGGTTGATATTAATGTGCTCATTCCTATACGTCATTGATTCAAAAGTAACAGCTCATTCAGAGGGATCTGAATAGTGAAAGCACCAGATAAATAGATTAAAAATGTGTATAATCGTTGATAAGGAAATGTTTATTTAATGTTTTTGAAGGAGTCTCCAGTGTCGGCATGTTGTCAGATTTTTGTGGTTTCACTTGATAAAGCTGTGTATGTTTTGTCATAACTTCAAGACAGAGAAAAAGAGAGGCTGGTGAGGAAACAACATAAGTGATCATGTAAGGGATAACAGGAACGAATTTGTCTCGGAAACTTACCATAACATACTATAAATGGATAAAAATATGATGTAATTCTTAAATAAATAAAAAAAAATGTTATGGTGCAAGTGGAATAAAACACTTCATGGCATGATGTTAAAGCAAAATAATCACCTTCAGGGTGGTGACAGTAACTTCACTTCATATCGGACCACATCACACCACCACAAGTGTTTGCTTATCATCTGAGTAGCATTTGATTCAGTTTACAAAGTTGCACAGATAGATAGATAGATAGATAGATAGATAGATAGATAGATAGATATAACTATCACATAACATTATCGTTCCAAGTGGGATGCCGGAGTATCTTCTTTTGCATATTACTCATTTTCTGTTACATAATACAGAGTGCTTGCTCACGCACTCGCACATGCATATTCACACACACACACACACACACACACACACACACACACACACACACACACACACAGCAAATGGAACATTTGTTCCATTGTTATTTTTTATAGGCTTTTATAAAAGGCTTAAATAGGTTTTTCCTACATTAAACAATGGATAATATAGTGTTTGAGTTACTGTAGTCATGTTTCTGTCAGTGCTTTAGTAATAAGAGCGTAACTAAAAGAAATAACACCAGAGGCAGCATTAGTAGGTGCCTGACAAGTGCTAAGACTAACACGTGTAGGAGTAAAACGTAGCTGTAACATGATAGAGTAGCATATAAAACACTTAAGAGTAACTCATGAGAGTATTTCATATAACAGTAACACATAAGAGTATCACGTAATGGTAACACGAAAGAGTAACTCATACGTAGCACATGTAACAGTAACACATGTAATGTTAACACATAAGAGTAACACATGTAACAGTAACACATGTAACAGTAACACAAAAGAGTAACACACGTAACAGTAACACATGTAACAGTAACACATGTAATGTTAACACATAAGAGTAACACATGTAACAGTAACACATGTAACAGTAACACAAAAGAGTAACACACGTAACAGTAACACATGTAACAGTAACACAAAAGAGTAACACACGTAACAGTAACACATGTAATGTTAACACATAAGAGTAACATGTAACAGTAACACATGTAACAGTAACACATGTAATGTTAACACATAAGAGTAACATGTAACAGTAACACATGTAACAGTAACACATGTAATGTTAACACATAAGAGTCGCACATGTAACAGTGACATGTAAGAGTAACACGTAAAAATTAAACATGTAACAGTAACATTTAATAGCAACACATGTAAAAGTAAAACATGTAAGTGTAACATGCAAGGGTAACACATGTAACAGTGACACCTGTAAGAGTAACATGTAATAATAAAACTTGTAACAGTAACCCAGTAACATGTAATAGTAACACACGTAAAAGTAACACATGTAATGGTAAAATGTAATAGTGACGCTGGTAACAGTGACACGTGGAACAGTAACATGTAATGGTAACACATATAAGAGTAAAACATGTAACTGTAACATGCAAGAGTAGCAAAAACTGTGAAAACAAGAACCATACATGTAAACAATAGATACAAGAATAAATCATGCAGACTATGAGTGAGGCTGTGGCGCACACACACAACGCCACATGAACACAAAACACTACAAAATCTCGACAGCAAGGTGCTGAGAACTTACACAGAGGTGCTAGTCAGGGTGAAATGAGGCACAAGTGGTTAGGACGTGTGACATGCTGGGGCTGATGGGTAGTGTAGTTCAGCACCTTTTCACCCTACCATGATAGCATCCCTTTTTAAATATAAATTTTATTCTGCATTATGCATTCAGTGGAAAAATAGGAAGAAGAAAAAAAGATTTCCAAAAATTACTTTTCCAAAAAATCTAACATCTCCGATGTTATCTAATGTTTGTTGTCAGTAAAGATGGTGACATATTACATAATAGACCTTTTTTATATATGCAAAATCCCATAATGAAGCGTATCAGGAAGTACCTGTAAAAACAGATGCAAGTGTGACGCTCAGTGTCTCCAGAAGTCAGAGACAGAAGTCAGAGACATTTCTTGAAAAACTTACCAGCCAATTTCTTTATAAAAGTGCACAATGTGCGTCTGAGACTACTAATGCCTTTTTAAACGCAAAGGGTTGTCACACCAAATACTGAGTTTATTACTGTTTACTGATCTTTGTAGTAGTATATATGTAGAAATGTTTAATTTTATTATTCCTGAAGGCTTTACAGCATTCATTTACGTGTGCCTAAGCCTTACTTGTAAGTCCTTTATTGTTGCACACCTCCCTCTAGTGGACCAAACTGCCATTAGTTATCTGATGGCTCTCTGCAACAAATTGTAATTAAACTCAGTTTTTGTTATTACACATATACACAGGGGTGAAAGATTATACTTCTAAAGCTCAGATAGCCTTATCAGCTTCATTCCTACAACATGCGTAGACACTAAATTTCACAAAACCATTCATCACAATCAAGTGCTTTATCCAGGTCAGGGCTGCAGCGGATCTCGAAAGAATCCTGGGAACACGTGGTGTGAAGGAGGAATATACTCTGGATGGCAAGCCAGCTGATCACAAGGCACTCATGGGAAGCCCACATGGATGGGGAGAGCACACTAACACTGTGCACACAGTAAGTCCAGCTCAGGACTGAACCAGGGGCCCTGGAGATACCTTCTGCACCACCGTACCACCCCATAATAATAATAATAATAATAATAATATACCTGTGCTTTATCCTGATCTGGGTCATGGTAGATCCGGCACCATACACACACTTTCACACACTCATTCTTATCTGGGGCATGTTTTTGGGAGGTTAGAGGAAACCAGAGAACCCAGAGGAAACCCCTACACACTCTACCAGCTGCACTACAAGGATCACAGCTATAATAATAATAATAATAATAATAATAATAATAATAATAAGCAACAGATAATACTGTAGGTTTAACAGGAGTCTAACTTTTTATATCCACCACCTGGCTTGTGGAAGTGAACAGTCATCACTCTCGTTTCTGTTGAAGTTGGGGAGAAAGAGATAAAGAGAGAGAGAGAGAGATAGAGAGAGAGAGAGAGAGACAGAGAGCATTTTGCATTGGTTGCATTCATTTTTAGATATCCATTATGGTCCTTTTTGACACATTTGCAGAGAAAATACTATTAGCCTATTTAAAAGAAGAAGTAAAAAGAGTGAGTTTTGTTTGAGTCGTAGACCTGAATTACGGTGATGCAAAAGTTTTCGCCCCCTATGACGAGGTTTTGACCATTCCCTCCCTGCTATGCCAAACAACACACAAATGTCTTTGTCTTTGTCTCTCCCTTCTGGAGGAGCTCTGTTTTCTTCTTTGTTTCTCTGTTTTTAGACGAAAAAAAAAAACTGTGTGTTTGCACCATTAGGTCCAGGGTCGGGATTACAGAAAGCCTTTGTTTATAGTGACTAGTCAGCCTGATTAAAAAATAATAAATCTTTGATTAATAAACTAATTTCATACACTGTGTGTCTCACACTGTCCTCAAGGCACATGCAAAATTAAGACACACACACACATATACTGTGTATGTATGCATATACTGTACTGTATGAATATATATATATATAGATAGATAGATAGATAGATAGATAGATAGATAGATAGATGTTCATTTCTGGAGATGAAGTATAAAACTGTATTAACCAGTAATAGTAACCAGTATTAAACTGCTTCTGCTTGTTCAGTTTCGTTTCCCAAAGTAACCAAAAATACCAAAATAAAAAGCACGACCACGACTTACTATCGTGATCATGTCGTGACAAATAAAATCGTTTGCACGAAACAAAAAAAAAGGGGGGCGGAGTGTTTGTTTGTTTGTTTGTTTTTTATTTCGAAAAGCGACAAAGGAACAGGAAAACCATGTGGTGAATCGACTCATGAACCGACATGAACATGAACCGACTCTTTGGCTCTCCAGTGGCTCCATGCCAAACTTTCTAAAGCCACCGAGACTTTGGTCTTAAAGACCCCTCCTACCTGAAACACTTCACACACAAAAATTACATTTGAAATGTTTCTGTTATGTTTAGATGTTTTCGTGCTAATTTGTTGCTTGGTGCTGTATTGCCTATTATTATCCATTATTTAGCCTACATTATTCCTGTGACAAGTTAGCAGTTGTGTGTTTTCCTGACGTCAGAGCAGGACATTGTTATTGATAGAGCAGTTCCAATGGTGAAAGAAGAAGAAGAAGAAGAAGAAATTCTTCTTCTTCCGGCAGCTCCCATTAGGGGTCACAACAGCGGATCATCCGTCTCCATCTCATTCTGTCTTCTACATCTTCATCTGTCACACCAACTACCTGCATGTCCTCCCTCACCAGGTCCATAAACCTCCTCCTTGGTCTTGATCTTCTCCCCCTGCCTGGCAGTTCCATCCTCAGCACTGATTTTGTTAAACAATCTGGTTAAAACCTCCACTGCCACCTCTCCTAAACATCTCCATGCCTCCACTGGTATGTCATCTGGACCAACCACCTTTCCACTCTTCATCCTCTTCATAGCTTTCTTCACTTCAGCCTTACTAATCCCCTGTACTTCCTGATCCACTATCTTCACTTCATCCAACATTCTCTCGCTCTCTCATTTTCTTCATTCATCAGCTCCTCGATGTGCTCCATCCACCTTCTCAACACACTCTCCTCGCTTTTCAGCACATTTCCAACTGCATCCTTTATCACCCTAACCTGCAGCACATCCTTCCCAGCTCGGTCCCTCTGCCTGGTACAAGTCCTTTTCTCTTTTCTTAGTGCCCAACATCTCATATAGCTTGCCATACGCTTTCTCCTTAGCCATTGCCACCTCTCTCCTCGTCTTGTGACACATCTCCTTGTGACACAGCTTGGCTAGTGAAGCAATGAGATGACAAGTGCGATGGTCTTGATGGTGGCATTACAATGAAAGGTGAAGCTTTGGAAGCTGATCTGTTTGAGCAGAGTGCACAGATGAGGAGGTGAGAGCAGGAGAGACTAAAGGACTAAAGCACCGCTGCATCGCCATCTTTAGGTAGAGATGAAGTGAGGGTTAAATCTCACTGCACGGTTAACAGCAGGCAGTCAAATGGCATTGTGGGTAATGTAGGAAATTGCTAACCATTTATATTTATGGCATTTGGCAGACGCTCTTATCCAGAGCGACTTACATTTATCTCATTTATACCACTGAGCAGTTGAGGATTAAGGGCCTTGCTCAAGGGCCCAGCAGTGGCAGCCTGGCAGTGCTGGGGATCGAACTCATGACCTTTCCGATCAGTAGTCCAACGTCCTAACCACTGAGCTACCACTTGCATAAAAGGAATTCTTTCTACAGTTTAAAACACATTGATTATAATTATTGATATGCAAGACATTCAGGGTGGATTTAATATTTAATTGTTCTATAAAGTCTCACTCTGTGCACTGATTAACAAAATAACAGTGAACAAAATAACAGTATAATTTAACAATTATTATTATTATTATTATTAGAATACTGATGATTTATTGCAGCGCTTTAGACATGGTAGTTGACTCCCACGGTTCTAAGAGTCGGCTCAAAGAATCGGCTCAAAGAGTCGAATCATTCACGTTCGGCTTTGCTGAAGTATAAATGCGGCAGCATGGCGAGTCTCGATCCAGTTTAAACTGATGATGGCACTCAGAATAGCGTACACACTGCTTTTAGCTTTAATCTGGACTGTATTTTCCAGCTCCACACTCGGGATTCATCAGTTTAAGCCGAGGATCAGAGTGAAGAGAGAAGGTAAGAGCCATGACTCTAACTCCATCTGTCCATTTAATATCTCTCCTTCATCTAACAGCATAGGACTTCCTGCAGCCTTTTTATTTTTATTGTCTTTATTGGTTTCACTGCTCTGTTATCAGGCTCTGTAGTTGAGATGTGTCAGCTTGGGAGTGTGTGATTGTATACCTTTTGTCTAAATGCAGACTTGAGTTGTACATTGACTGCAGTGTCAGATGAACTTTTGTGAACATGGCATATTTGAGCATTTTTGGTTCTGTAGATTAGTTTTGGAACTTAAGATTCTCTAAAATGAGAAACTCTAAATAAAAAATGTAGGTATAATGTGAGAAATGTCTGCTCAGTCTGATTTGAGAGGGTCGCTGCCTCACAGCTCCAGGGTCCCAGGTTCGATCCTGAGCCTGGCGTCTGTTTACTGCCTGTGAGAAGTTTTGCATCTTTTCTCCTTGTCCTTGTGGGTTTCCTCCAGGCTCTCCAGTTCCACACGCCATCCAAAAACACGTGTGTGTGTGTGTGTGTGTGTGTGTGTGTGTGTGTGTGTGTGTGTGTGTGTGTGTGTGGCTTCCTGCCCAGGGTGATTTATCGACTCACACCAAATATTCCTGGGATGGGCTCTGGATCCACTGCAACCCTGGTCAGGATAAAGCACTGAAAATGCTGAAATGTGTGATTCTGATTTATCAGAAGATGTTGATTGATTTTCTCAGACAGTAGCCACAACTTAATTAATGCATTCATTGTAATACATTATTGTTTCCATAGTAACAGATCATTTGCAGGGGCTTATATGACGAATGGTCCACATAAACGTATGGTATCATACATCATATCGATATGGTGGAGTTTTCTGTAAAGAGGCTTTGGTTAATTTAATAATTGATTAAACTTAATAATTAAGCTTTCCACCAGTCTTCAGGACAGAGCGGTTTACGTGTTGTGGTTTCTCTGTAACATGACAAGCTGTGTAAATTATTGAGTGAGAATAAAAAGAGAGGCTTGTGATGGAAAGACTGATAGACTTTATAACATAAGAAATAACAGGATCTAACTTTCTGCTTCCTGGACATCCCGTAACAGATAATAAACTGCTGTAATATAGAAAGAAATAAAACACATTTAGTATTTAAAACAATATTCTTCAGGGTGGTACAAGCAATTCTGCTTCATGTCCGGACACATCACACCACCCTCATTAACGCCTCCAAGTGTTTTACTCCCTGTATAATATATAAAAATTCTCAGCTGCTGGGAAACTTTTGCACTGCAGTGTAGACACATGAGTCTCCTTATCTCGCATTTATTCAAACAGCCACAGTGCTGTCCCTAACATGCCTGCTTTCTGTCAGTTATCTGTTTCGGAGTGTTGTGTCTCTGGTTCGCAGCCAACTGAAGAGAATTTGGAGAGATTATGAAGTTGGGTTGTTTCTATGGAGAGGAATGCATGTCATGCTGAAATGCAGTCTGTTCAGCAGAAAGCAATGTGAACTGCTATGTATTGAATTTCACTGAGGGACAAAAGCTGCAATACAATACAAAGACCACAAGCACAGGCAGAAATATAAATGTAGTTGTGCTTGTAGAGAAAAAACTCTGCCATGTGGATAAATGCAAAAATATGTCCAGAACTGAAATATCTAGAGAATATCGACAAGGTTTTACTTTTCATTTTCCAAGTATCACTATTGAAAAGTAATTTGTCATGAGTGCATTACTCAGAGCTCCAGGGTACGTCCTGGCCTGTGTGGAGGTTCTCATGATCTCCTTGTGTATTTTGTGGGTTTCCTCTGGGTTGTCCGAGTTCCTCCGGGTTCTCTGGTTTCCTCCTACCTCCCAAAAACATGCTGTTAGGTAAACTGGAGACTCTAAATTGCCCTAGGTGTGAATGTGTGTGTGTGTGTGTGTGTGTGGTGCCCTGTGATGGACTGGCGCCCCTGTTCCAGCCTTGCACTCACTTGTTTTCTCCAGGATAGGCCACAGATTCACGGACCAGGACAAAGCACTTACTGAAGATAAGAACTAATGAGTGCATTCAACTTCATGCTTTCCACTGGAATAATATCACTGTGGCATAAATTCCCCTTTCACACTGACCTTTGCTCCGAAAACATCATAGGATCAAGTCACGAGCAGCAAAGTAAACATTTCTCTTATTCATATAAAGTTACATAAATGACATTCTCTCTCTCTCTCTCTCTCTCTCTCTCTCTCTCTCTCTCTCTCTCTCTCTCTTGGTCTCAGATGCAGAATTTCTCATTTTTAACACATCAAGCAGAAACAGGATTAATAACCAGAAGCTGATCCATGATCCCGACGGCGTAAACGTTTATGCAGGAGGTCCTCAGGGCCTGTACGTGTTAAAGCCAGGAAACCATCCAGCACTGAAGCAGGTACTATAAACCGTATTCCCAGCATCTCTTTGCATATGTCACCTGATATCATGCAACATATACTATCATACTGTATATTATTGTAAATTAATAATAGTCATAAGAGGAAGAAGAAGGAGAAAAAGAGAAGAATAAGAATACATGCATTAAACAAGCTACAAAGGGTCTGGTGTATACTGGGATTTTTAAAAAAAGGACAGAAGGACAATGTTTGGAGGGATTTCTTAAATAAAATGTTTTGCTTTCTGGACAGGTGCATGTGCCGATATTTGCGCCAGAATGCCAGAGCAACTCTGCTGTAAGTTTCATACTTACTATATGATGATTTGTGCTTATGAAATGCACCGTTCATTGGAAACTGTTTAGTTTTGTTTCTGTTCCAAACACACCCTTATTTATAAAAAGAAAATTGCATAATGTTTGCAAATATGACTCATAGTCATATTTTTTTGCATATATTTCAACTTTGGTGTTCAAAGTAGTTCTGCTCTTCTTTGTCAAAACTGTTGAGCAAACGTTTCTTAAAGAAACTCCTCTGTGTCCTGCCCAATGCTCCTCAGCGTGCACCGTACCAAGCTATGCACTCTGGGTATGCTGGGTGCAAGTTCAAACCGCCTACCACCATGGAACAGACAGAAATATTTATGCTTTGCATGAGAGATAGAGCATTTTGATCATTTTATAAACACTGGCCAGACTTTCCTGTTCTGAGAATATGAAGGACGCGTAGTCTCAATTATAAACTAAAAATTTAGTTTTCGGGCTTGGGGTGTGTTGGAAACAAAAAGAGACAAGACAAATTGTTGAGAAACAGTTGTTGAGATCTTTTTTTTTTAATTTTTAAATTTGATTTTCAGGATTGTCAGTACACCATCTCTCTGCTCAAAGAAGGGAGGAATGGACATCCACTGTTCATGTGTGGATCCAAACCAGAAATGACAAAATGCTGTGATGTGGTAGGTTTGTTTTTGTCTCAAATGCTCTTCAGACACTAATATGCTGGTCCTTGGACTTAGCAGGACTTCCTGTGTGTAAAGTTCATTTTAGACATGAGAGCAAACATATTAGATGTGAATAATATTCTAAAAGCCATCTTTTTTTTTCATGCCAGAGCTCAGAGCACGTTCCTGTGAGCTGCACTGAACTGACGTATCCAACACAAATCAATGATCCGTCTTTGCATGTTGGTAAGAAAGCATTCAAACCTGCATTTATTCACAAGCTGCTAATTCTTCTTTAATTCATTCTTGGGAGACAAAGTATCACTGTAACCCAGTGTATTGAATACCAAACAGTCAGCTTCAGAATTATACTTGGCATCGTAGTCCCCTGACCTAAAGCCATGTCCATGTGGAGCGATTCTGTATTGAGGAATGTTCTCAGATTCCTTGCTCAAACATTATCAGACTTTTGCAGGCAAATGATTATGGACTGTGGATTATGGATTACTACTGGACCTGTCCCCAATACCAGCACCACTATTGATGCATCCCTAACTACGATGCATGTTTTTTCTATTTTCTTTTCTTACTTCTTTCTATCATATTTATCAAACAAAGCTAATTAACCACATTTTTTACCCAGCATGCCAATCATTTTGGAGCTCACTTTATATACTGCACTACTTTCAGTTAGAAACATGTCCAGTTCATAGAGTCACACAGTTTCTGTACACTGGCACTTGAGGGTTTCTCAAGAAACTTGTGGTGAATTGAGCTGTGGGCAAAGGAAGTACATGGAGGAAAGAGATTAGAGAGGCGTTTACCACCCAGAGAGCAAAACTGGGTGAGCAAAACCTTATCTGCTTGAATTTAGGCCCACATTCCACCACGGCCCACTCCCCTCGAATGGCCCTCAAGCTGCAAACTCATGCCAGAGCTCAGCCTAATGCTGTTTCACACAAGACGTGCCAAAATTAAAGCAGAAGGGCCTAAAGTAAGCCAGATCTCACCCCTGTTTTTTTGCTGTCAGGGCAAAGAGCTGAACCACATTCACAAAGCGTATACAATGACTATCATTTTGTAAGAGTTAGTGAGAAAAGTTTAAGGTCATGGGCAAGTTATCTGAGCATTCGCTTCACTGGAACTGATGTTCAACCCACAGACCGGACGTCATTTGCCTGCAAGGCCATTAGAATGCGTCAGCTTTTTAAAAAGTGCCATGGCTGAAGTTTTTTTGGCCACAGCAAAGCTTCAAAAGTTCAGAAAAAGTGATGTTAAGCACTTTTTATCCATCGCCCAACCAGTCAGATCAGAGGGTAAGGGAAACTAACTAGTAAGGGAAAAATAAACATGTACGAAAGTGCTGGTTAAAACGACTAGCCTTGTTAGTGAGCGAATACGATTTGCTAGTATAATATAATTTACAGCTGAAGTTAGCTGAAGCAAAAACATGTCTTTGCCAATATTCTGTCCGGTAGTTTTTCTGTGTAAATAAAAAACACCTAGTGCAATGTTAGCTCATAATTGCCCATATTACAATTTAAACAATTTTCAAGATTTCTTAGGAATAATTTAATAATGAGTACTTGTGGTACCAATGGCAGTCCACAATAAGAATATTGTGTATGTTAAATATCACAGCATGTTGCTTATTTGACCATTGGCACATGGCTACATGTGTATTCTGAATGTGTATCATACACCATGCCTGATGTGTGTTTATTGTGTGTATCCCAGGTGGTTCTCTATATTACACAATCTCAAATGGGAACAATGATGAATTAACTACCAGTGGCCTCTACAGATGGACCATGGGAAAAGCCACCTATTCAAAGTCAAGACAAACCGGTGAGAGAGATGTGCTGTATCCAGCAGTAAACAATTCACATTACAACAGATTTGTCAAGAAAAATAAGCAGTATGGGAGTTAGGATTCATGCGCAGAGGAGTTAGGATCCATGCGCAGAGGAGTTAGGATCCATGCACAGAGGAGTTAGGATCTAAAAGGAGTTAGGGAAATCTAAAAGAACAGTCAAACACAGTTCAGAATCAGAAATGCACAGAAATAGCAATCAGAAAGCTCACAATAGCAATAGCTGAAACAGCAATCAGGATTATCAGCAATCAAATTAATGGCAAGACTTCGAAATTATTAGCATGAAACCATGTCCTTATATGGTGAGCAAGCCAAGAAGTAGACAGCAAACAGGAAGTGAGCAACTGACTAGACTTCTGGGGACACTGGCCTGGACAAGATTATACTAGCATTTGAATATTAAAATCCTAAGGGATAGTCTTTATCTATTAAATCTAGCATGATGCAAATTGCTCATCCTAGCATTTTGGCTTAACTTAACCTTTAAGATAACTATGAATTTGTTTTTCTCTGGTTTCAGAGCAGAGGTATGTAAAAATCTTAGCAAACCAAGGCAATGGATCACTGGATGGAAAAGTATACTCCTTCTACATAGAGCAGAACAAGAACCAGGACCCGGACATGCCCCTCTGGATACCCCGAGTTTCTCAGATCTGCATGGTAAGCAGCATGGCATGTTGTATTTTTCCAGAAATAATATGTATTTTTTATCAAGTTCTGCTTTTACAGAGCAACAATGAGGATCGAATGAGATCCTGAGACAGCAATTAGATCGAAACAACTCATAATAATGACAGTGACACAGTAGTAATAATAATAGAGAGAGTGTTGTGAGACGGTGTTTTATGTTCATGTCTTAATGCCTCTCAGTAGCTGCAATCTCAGTAACACTCATAACCATGCTATGAAGTTTCACAATGTCAAAGCACATTTACTCATCAGCATCATCTGCACTTCTGCACTTCTTCAGTAAGGAACCTCTCAATTTACATTAATAAGGAACAAAGATAAAGGAGACTTTTCAGTTCTTGTGGCACTGTTTTCAATTTCATGACATTAAGGATGTTACACGCAGAATGGTGGCTCTGAAAGAGCACAAATATATAGAGTTCGATATACAGAACTATACCATGGTCAGAATTTTCTAAGCAGCCGGTCTGACAGTAATAATGCACTCGTTCTGATACGCTATCGTGTCTATAGTGACACCTTACACAAGGATATGTATGGCAGACACTCCATGTATAAAGATTTTTAATAGTATAATTGTTGATATAGTAAGGTTTTCTGTGAGAGGTCGTTTATTTAACATTTAAGGAAGGAGTCTCCAGTGTCAGCACTTTGTAGCTGGAATGATTCCGACATGGGAACGTGCTCAGGACAGAAGGCTCTGTGCTTTCCAGTTTCTCATCATGTAACTGTTGTAACGTATGTGAGAACAGGTGCTAACTTGTAACATACTAACACTGTAATCGCCGGTCATGAGAGGGAATAAAACACTTTACGGCGTGCTGTTATTGGAAACTAATCAACTTTGTGACACCACCCCATTGTTGATTATTTTCCTGTAACATCACGTTTTATTCCTTACACAATACGAGTAATGTACTATGCACATACAGTATGATGTGTAAAAAAAAATAGTTACGCTGTCAGTAAAAATGTTTGGTTAAACTATTAGAAAAACGAGTTCAAGAAAATCAAAATAAGAAACATTTTGAAAAACCTTCAACCAGCAGTGTAGATCTATCCTGCGGCTGCTGCTTACAGTCTTTACCTGTCTCTAACACTCTCAGTTCTCCCTGCTCTCCCCAGACTGAACTAACTATTTCCTCCTTCTGTTCTCAGGCAGATCGTGGCGGAAGTAAATCAGTGCTGCAGTACCGCTGGACGTCCATGCTGACCGCACGCCTGTTTTGCGGAGATGAGGAGAAGCGGCTCTCGTATACAGAGCTGCTGGACGTTGCTGTGCTGGAAGATAAGGAATGGACAAACACCACGATTTACGCCCTCTTCAAAAATGCCTAGTAAGATGATGCATTGTAGCACATACCTGACCAGGTGTTCAGTGTTATTTGCATGATGTATATCTGCAATATATTTCCTGATGAGGAGACTCTGTCTGCACACTGCACATACTCGTATCTGTTACGGGGATATGTGAACTCAAACACATGGCCTTTAAATCTGGTTCATCTGATATTATAAATACTATGGTTTACTATGGTGCTTACACCAAAGTAACATGGTAAAAAAAGGCTGCCCTATTCCTGTGGCGGATTAAAGCTACAGAATATCTTGAAAACATAAAAAAATTAAACCTGGTTGCTTAAATCTTGTTCACTTCGCATTAACCTGAAGCTAGCTAGTGTTACTATGAGGTTCTGCCATGGGCGTATGAGAGAATAGCTAGCTAGCTAAATGCACTGTAAACCTGTCTAGCATTACACTGAAGGAGTGTCATAGCTAGCTAGTTTCCTAATTACCTTGTTATTATATATTATACTGTATAAGGTAGTAAGCTAGGGCTAGTCATAGCTAAATACTACCTAGTTAACCTACTTACTCGCTCAACAAATGACTTAAAAATCCTCTCAGGTTAACTCATGTTAGCCAACTATCGCTAGTGTTACTAGTAAAGGTAGCACTAGTAGTGAATTTAATGCAGTTTATAGCCTCACAGCTGATCTCATATTACGCAGCTATAGCTAGTGTTATGCTAACTCATGATAGACTATAGCTCCTGTTAGCAGAAAAGCTTTTACTTTTTCACCTTATTGCTTTTTCATGACTGTTGTATTTCGAAGATAGATGAGGCCATAACTGCAGAATATTTGTAACTGTAAATGTGATTTTGTAAATCAAATATAACATTACCAGGTCCTCTCAGGTTTCCTCTTGATAGCCACTTATAGCTACTGTTAGCAGTGAAGCTTTTGAAGATTTATGAATATCACTCTTCAAAATCCTGTTGAGTTAGCTCAACAGGTAGCTAGGTAGTTACTGTTAGCATTTCCGTGAGCATTTAATATAATTTTTAAATCCTGCTATAAGGCAGCTATAGCTAGTGTTATGATAGCTAGAGTATGAGTATAGCTAGTTATCTTCTAGCTGACATTAGTTGGTTTTTGCTAGCATTAAGGTGGCTCATGTTACCTAGCTAGCATTATCCATTAACATTTATTTATATAATTAAAAATTCCTCACAGAAATCCTGCCACATTAGCTTTGCTAGCAGGCTAACAACATTTGTAAATACATGCGTATAAACAATTATTATTAATTTTTGAGATGGAGGACAGACTTTACAGACTTTGATGAATGTTTTGTAAATGTGTAATATTGATTATGTTTTTTTTTGCTCAAGCCAAAGACCACACTACCTGTTTCAGTCACTCAGTGACAGTGACAGACAGACAATGCAACTAACACACTGCCAATAACACACATGTCCTGTTCACAACAGGAGCTAGTTATTTATACAGGTTTAGTTTGTTGTAAAGTTACACAACATGCACACTTTGAATTGCAAATAGTCAAGTCATTTGTTTTGAGCTGAGTCAACAGCACGCAGGGTCTGGTTTTTTTTTTTACACCAGCTATTGTTTGATGATATGCCTTGTAATGACGTTAATTTATTTCTGTACTGGGAAGTGACCAGAAGTGTCTGCTTTGGGTTTAATGCTAATTCAGGAATCTTTCCTTTTATGGCTCATGTGGAAGTTAAAAGTGCATTCTCATTTCAGCAACTGTGTTTCCATCAGCTGTTTCTGTTCCCTCAGTCACAGCCTGTAGGCTTAATTTAACAGTGGTGGAAACACTGTGTGTGTGTTTGTGTATGTGTGTGTGTTTGTGCGAAGGCTGTAATGCTGACCTGTTTCTATCCCATAGCAACTTGCGAGCCGTGTGTGTTTACAAAATGTCCGACGTCATTCGCGTCTTCAAAATTGGCACTGAGACTTTTCCTTCACCACGTCCTGGAGAGGTACACTGTCATTCAGTAAAACAGAAATAAACCACAACTTTATCTCCCCATGCTTCTTAAATCGGTTATACTTGTGTGTTTTACAGTGCGTAGAAAACAGTGCTACGTTACCGTCAAACATTCTGAAGTTTATGGAAAGCCATGCTGAGATGGAGCAGTGGATTAAGCCTGCACAGGCCCCTCTGTTGTTCGACCACTATCACTACACACATCTGCAGGTGGACAGAGTGTGGAGCAAGAAATCAGGCCTCCATAAGGTCCTCCTCATGAGTCTAGGTGAGCAGGTGTCTGTATTTCTCAGAAACACACTAGTCTTACAGAAACATGACTGTAAACAAGAAATATATGACTTGAAATAAGAACAGAGGTAGAGTAGACTCATCTACATTTGACATTAGGCAAAAGAGGAGTGTTGTGTGTCACTGGTGTGAGAGAGGATTAAGAACCAAAGTGATGGGACTTTAACTAAAGCTTCAGAATGACTGCAGGACTGATATGGCTGATTGGTATTTCTTAGTTAAATACATTACGTGTTAGAAACACAGCAGGACCACTTGACCGCTATTTCTTGTGCCAAGTGGAAACTACACGACTTTCAGTATCTCAGAATTGCTGTGCTGCTCACACTGCATGTTTTATCACTGTTCTTTTGTGGCTGTGGCTAAGCTACAAGTTGTCCTGTCTAGCTCAGCTATATTAAAGCTGTCCTTTAGAGAAATGTAACTAGCTATACTGCTAATCAGAAGTGCCTAAGCTCAATGAACAACTGATATCACTGGTATTTACTTAACAAATTATAGCCAGTTGATTGGGGTGAAGTTTATTAGGGTGCATCCAAAAATTATAATTCAAATGCACACTGGAGGTCAGACGAGGTAACACACAGACAACCCATTATACAAAACAAAAACAGGTATAGATGTCAGTTTATCGAGTCGATTCAATTTTATTTGTATAGCGCGTTTAACAATGGACATTGTCGCAAAGCAGCTTTGCAGAAATATATAAATTCAAGATATGAATTTTGAATTTGATACATTTATCCCTAATGAGCAAGCC
>CM074950.1:3645732-3663927 GCA_037577455.1 Pangasius macronema | reverse complement strand
TTTCATTCCTCTTCTCTCCAGCGCAAACCTCCACCTCTCCAGGTTTTCCTCCACCTGCTCTCTGCTCTCACTACAGACTGTGTGGAATACTGCTACTGAAATATTACTATACTACAGTTTGTCAGTAATTAACCCCAGTTGTGCTATACAAGCATATAACTATGCTTCATCACTAGAGGGCAGTGTTTGGCTTCTACTGTCTAATATGTTCATTGTAAAATTTTCCCTGTTTACTTTTCTCAGTACTTCTGTACAAACCTGACTCATATAAGGACACTTACAAACTATTATGCTTAATAGTTGACGAATTGTAACACAATCTGACACATGGTATATTATTAGAGGAGTTTTTTTATTACAGTATTATTCGAGGATAGTTTATTACTGTAAAAGTGTAGAGATATGCCTGGACTAACTGTTGTCGTAAATGGATTATGACTAAAATGAAATGACATGTTCAGGGCTGTGTGTGTCTGTGTGTGTCTGTGTGTGTCATGAGAAGCAGAGACGTGTGCTGTGTACCTGAGTAGACAACACCGTTGACCTCGACGGATACACTGATGCTGGCAGACCCTGTGGACGAAATGCTCAAGGCCAGGTCGTGCTTATCTTCTGCAGAAACAGAAATACAAGCGTGAGCTGTTTAAACCCACATCATTACTCTTCACGCTGTTCACAACGCAATGGATCCTCAGTCCCAGCTCTAGATGCTACACCAGTTCTCCAGAACTCCAGC
Organism: Pangasius macronema; assembly: GCA_037577455.1. Classification (NCBI taxonomy): domain Eukaryota; kingdom Metazoa; phylum Chordata; class Actinopteri; order Siluriformes; family Pangasiidae; genus Pangasius; species Pangasius macronema. The sequence goes on along the minus strand of CM074950.1, from coordinate 3,663,191 downwards.
TCCACACATGTTCGAGCTTTATCTTCTCCTGAATCAGATGAACCAGGTGACTTCCCCACTGCTGAAAACTCCAAACTCCACAGGGCAGTGGCTGCTCAAGACTGCTCTCACAACACATTACTAACCCCCTCTTTGGACTCTACTGCCACCTACAGGGAGCTTCTGCCTCTAACACTTTATTAAAGCAGGACTGAGATGTTTTTATATGATTCTAAACAGCACTGAAGCCCCTCATCAAATATTACTTCATTTGGAAAACCATTTTACGATTTATAACTATAACTATAGTCATTTCCTTTCTTAATAGAAATTTGCTGTACAAAAAAAATACGCATCTATTTATTAATTTACCATAATAACACTTCTCACACATAATAACCTTCTCTCAATTTACTCTTAAATAATGAAGTCTGAAGATGCTGAAGATTTGAACTGACCAGCAAACTTTACAACAGAATTATATGAACAAGAATCCTCTGTATGCACTTAGTAAATATCATCTATATAGCATTTGTAATTGTTTTGCCATGTTTGTAATCTCAAATATTTTATCTACACTGTAACTTCAACACAGAAATATGTGAAATGAATGTTAATGTTACAAAAGATGTTAATTATTCTTACCAACTCGCACCACGATACTTCTCCATGCTATTATACCTGCTTAATAACACCCTTTTATAAACTTCCCCTAATAAAGAATGATATAATCCTGCTGAGGAAATACAGTTGGAAGGTGTTGTTTTTATAACTGACAGAATCATGGTAGTGGACTCTTCCCTACGCAGGTCTGTAGTTCTGTTCCCTGCTGTGAGAACTGACCTCTTGGTGTCAAACCCATGCGCAGGTTCATGGGCATGTGGGACGCCATGGCTAGCAGGTTGTGTTGAAGTGCCTGCTGCATGAGTCTCTGCTGCTCCTCGGCCAGACGTGCCATCTTCCTCTCTGGGCCCTCAGAGGCTCCGAGTCCTGTTCCGGTCTCCAGCTTTTCCCTCAGCTGCTCCAGCGTGGCCGCCCGAGCCAGTCCCGCCACCTGCTGCGGCCCCAGAGCCAGAGCCACAGCCGGGGCACGAGCCGCCAGCAGAGACGGGGAGGCATCTTCTAAAAGAGAGAAAGATAGACATGATGTGATAAAAGTAATATCACATGCTTTTGTCTCTCTCTAATCTTATTCATAGCGTTTTCCTCTTTCCTCAGTCTTCTTACCCAGAGCCTTGAGTGAGGGTACTGATGCCCCCTGCAAGCCGTTCAGCGCTGCTGCAGCTCCGGCACCCAAAGCAGCCAGGTGCATTTTGGGAGGGGAGAGAATGTGGGGGGCGGAGCTGGGGGAGGAGCTGAAGCGAAACAGGCTGCTGCTGTAGCTGGGGCGACGCCCCTCACGCCGGTTGCTGTCGATGGCGGCCTGCAGCTCGTTGGGAGAGCTCAGGCCTTTGCGTGCACACTCATACGGGTACAGATACTTCATATACCTGACAAAAGCAAACACACACAGGGTTATTATTACACTGATCATTCAACACGGCGCTGAATAAACACTAGAGTTTGTACAGCTCTATTACCTATTACAGTTAATGAATGAGGGACGCTGTCATCTGAGTGACGCTGATAATTGACTTTACTCATCTACCAAACGCCTACGGCCAGAATTTATTAAACGTAGAACAAACGCTAGCATGAGACAAAACAGAGTGTCGTACACGGCAGCCTTACACATGCTCAGGGACTTTCCTAGAGTGTGTAGCTGAAACAAATGAGTCCACTGTGGATGATGAACACAACAGCATCTGGGTGGTACTTGAGAGTGTTGCTTTATATTAATGCAGTCCAGTGTCCTGTCTTTTTAAATATCAAATTTTCAACTTTCAATTTAGATGCAAATTAAGTATTTAATCAATCTGAACTGAACTGAGCTCATTCTATTATATACATATATATAATATTGTATATAAGGTATACAAGCTATATAGAGGAATGACGATAAAAACCCACCTGACCTGACTTGACTTGATGAAATATGAAAGATTCGCAACTAAAGAAAGAGCAATTAGCAATTTTTCAGGAGGTGTTGATTAATTTTCCAGCAGCTCTGACAGTCGGCTGGTGACTGTTTTTAGCTTCTATAACACGAACTCACTTGCTTTGTGGAAGTTCCACAGCATTAAATGTAACTATAATTGGATAAAAATGATGCCGTGTCATTCGTTAAAAACATTTTAAAAAGTAATGGCAAATTGATGTGGTATCAAAAGGAATAAAACAGTTCGGGACATGCTGTCCGCATTGCGCTACTCTGTATCACATCACTCCGTTGTTGAGTATTTTCCGATAACTGCACACCCCCAAGTGTTTTATTCCTTACACAATTTATAATCCCAGGACTAGTCACATAACTACGTCACTCTGAATTAATACCAACAGCTTCTTAATGATCAGATCAGGAAAATGAGCCATCTTGGCAGAAAAATAGAGGTGCTTCATTTAGAAAAATATATCTATCTATCTATCTCAGCACGTCCATCCTCCGTCCAAGCTGAACTCTGACCCAAATCAAATCAATAAATCCATCATGTCAATACACTGCTCCGATAGCAGGACATCGTTGGAGGGAAATGAAAAGGGGAGTGTGACAGAAGGTGAGGTGAAAGCAGAGACAGAAATATACCAGGATGGTAATCTGAAGCTGTCTTTTGTGTGTGTGAGCACGTCTGTGTGTGTGTGTGTGTGCTCACTGTGTTCGGAGTGTGAAAGCGGCGCTGGTGATGGAGGTGGGTAAGTTCAGGCCCTTGGTGATTTCTCTCCAGATCTTCTTATTGATGACCTCCACCAGGCCTCCTTTGTCCGTCACCAGCTTGTAGAGCATGTAGAGATCCAGAACCTGCTTGGCCATGATGGGGATTCGGTTGACCGGGGTTCCTGCACACAAATTCACACCACGCACACACCCACACACACACACCCTCTATAAAAGCTGTATATACAGAATGTGTAATGCCACGTTTGACATCATTAACATTAACTGGCACTTGATGAGTCATGTGAAATTCCTCATTCACTGGTAAGATCTCAGAAAGACATTTCTGATAATAAAGTCTGTCCCATTCAGAAAGCAATATAATGACAGCGTGACAAATCACACACACACACGCACACACACACGCACGCACACACGCACACACACACGCACTGTTTTGTCTGAATTTTGGTGTTTTGTCTGAATTTTGGTGTTTTGTTTGAATTTGGTATTTTGTATTGTCTGATTTTTAGTGTGGTGTATTGTCTGACTACAGATGCTAAAAAAAAAAATAAAAATATTATACCAGCTTATTTTTACTCCATATCATCATTCTATACCCTTTACTCAATTCCTCTACACTGAGCTGTGTGTGTTGTGTGTTGTGTGAAGTCTTTCAGTGCTCTATGTCCTCTGTAAAGCGGAGTTCTGAAGCCCCGAGAGGGCGAAGAGCAAAAGAAACATATTTAACCTCACCAGCCTGACCTCAAACACGGCCTTCGCAAACAGACGCTAAACTTTTGATAGTAATGCGCTGGTCTTGTCTAGACCTCATGGTGAGGAGTTGGGTAAGGCAGAAGACACAACACACTCACACTCACACTCCCTCCTTCCCCACAAACATGCACAGAGCCACGGATTAAACAAGAAGTGAGCAGCTCCACTAATCCCCAGGCCACATGGAGAGAGAGAGAGAGAGAGAGAGAGAGAGAGAGAGAGAGAGAGAGAGAGAGAGAGAGCTTTAATGGGTATTATTTGGAGGATTGTGAATGGTAAATCCCCGCACACACACACACACACACACACACACACACACACACACACACACACACACACACACACGTTCTCACACTGTCTTTTTAAGGCATGTAGGTGTGGCCCTGTGTGTGGTATATTACTACGTCAAATCTAATCCCATAGCCCTTGGGTATGTTCCAGCCTCAGACAGACGAGCCTTTAACGCCTCTCTGACAGCAACGTGATCATCTGAGAAGCTTAGAGCTGATCTGACTAATGTCTTCAGGTTGTCAGGTCTCTGTGCAGATTGCATTTTAGTCATAAGCGTGTGTACGTGTGTGTGTGTGTGTGTGTGTACTAATATTTACCCGTACGTTGCTATTCTGAGTCATCAAATATAACATGCAACACATCGTACAGTCTAAACAAAATGATCAACATAACTACACAGAGAAACATCACTGGAGGTCCCGTATTTACAATAAATACATACATTTAAAAAAACGGTAGGTATGAAATTTAAAAAAAAAAAAAAAAGCAGCCATAATGAGCAACCCTACAGCGTGCATTAGCACACACAGCAGATAAACCAGTCTCAGCCAGTCTGGACTTATATAAGTACCCATAAATACACCTGCATAATAAGCTCTATACACAGCACTATAAAGAATAGGGATGGGCCCTATGCGGGAAATATGTTATAACTGTTACAAAAGACTGCGCATCAATACACAACTGACGCATCCAGACAATCCAGATGATCCACCTGCATATAAGTCAACACGCTGCTATACAGGTAGGGCTGGGCAAAATGACAAGCTAATATCAAAAACAATAATCAAGATAAATTACATCAGAGAGAGAGAAAAAAAGAGAGAACTTTTTTTCTCTGAAATCCAATATTTATCACAAAGGCATGCCATGATGTCATTTACGTTAATAAACATGCCATGCTGTAATGGCGCCGATCCCTTCTATTGACACTACTGATATCTCTATAGAGTTGTATAGATTTTTTAGACCCCGCCTCCTCCTCCTCCTCCTCCTCCTCCTGTCCTCAGAGGATCATTAAGTCTTTGTAGTGAGATTCATGTCCTTGTGCCCTCTGAATTGTCATGTCAGAAATGGCTTATTAAGGAAGAAAATGTGCAACATTCTTCCTGTGCTGTCACTCGTTTGAGAGATGAGTACTACACCTGGAGTAAAGATATAGGTTAGAGAGATATCGTGGTATATAGGGATTACGTTGTTGAGCTTTGCGGCTATGCAAGTTGCATGTTTTCTCTGTGTGTGTCTGTGTGTTTGTATATATATATATATATATATATATATATATATATATATATATATGTGTGTGTGTTCATATAATTAGATCCATTTGCTTTACATGTGTGTTTGCATGCTTTTATGTGCCTGGTAGTATTACATTTTCCTTCTGGGACAATAACTTGTTTACAATTACAACACCTGAACCTCATCTTCTTTACTTGTGCAATGCGAAGTTTGTTTAATCGCTGTACAGTGGAGACAGACGGATAAACACGTTACAAAGAACAGTAGCTATCCTCTTACAATCCTCTGACTGACTGACTGTCTGAGGATCGTACAAAGCACACAAGCGTGGTATGGAGTTGTATGGGTGTGTATTTCCCCTCATCGACATCACAGAAGCAGCTGTTCACACACACACACACACACACACACACACACACACACACACACACACACACACACACACACACACACATTTTTAATGATGTTCTGGCCATAGAACCCACATCAGGCGCAGGGGTCAGATGTCAGCTATAGGGCATTGACAATCAAATTAGTGTGCGGGTCAGCAGGAAACTGTGTTTTCATACACACACACACACACACACACACACACTTGATTGACACACAAAGGCAGAGGATGAACAAAGGGCCTTTTTCAGGCCACTACAACTTCATCATTATCATCATCATCATCATCATGATAAGCTATCAATAAAAGAAGGATAAAAAAGAAGTCCTGAAGTGTTTTATTCCTCTTACACCACAGCGATTTTCAATTACAAACTGTTACAATTTATTTATTTATTATTTACTATTACATAGTATTGTTTTATCCGTTTAGAGTTAACTTCATTTTGATCAAGTGTCAACGAAATGAGATTCTGTTATCACCTCACCAACCTGTCTCTTTTAGTTAATTAAGTCAGCACATGGTAAGATTTAAGTCTAAGCTTTGACACAAATGCACAGCGAATGCATGTGATGTAAGAGAGCTCAGGCAATAACACACACGCTGTTGGACTGTGGACCCTGCAGCATGAAGCTAACACTCCAGCCCTGCCTAATGGCTGCACACGGCTTGCTCTGAAGGACGCTCTAATTGGCCGCAGGCTCCCCGTCCCATCATGCCCTGCCCCGCTGATTTTCCCCCTGGGACTGGCCGATCAGGAGTGGAGAGATTAATGGCAACGGGGGTCAGAGGTCATGCTGGTGGGAAACCCTGCAGTTGGGGCCCCGTAGGAAAATGAATCGCTCAGGAGGGAGAAAGCGAAGAGAGGAGGATTTGAGATACGACTACTGAGACCTGGACAGGAACAGTAAAGTGTACAAAATGGGAAACAAAATGGGGACAGCAGAGCCAAGGAGAGAGAGGGAGAGAGAGAGAGAGAGAGAGAGAGAGAGAGAGAGTCATCATGTGTGATCTACGTGATCATCAGATAAAAAAAATCTAAGAAAAATGGATTATAGACCAATAGCCAGTTTATATACAACAAACAGTGTTAATTAAAAAAAAAATTCTCTTTCAAGATTAAGCTGTAGTTAATTGTGCATGAAATTAATGCAAGACAGGATAAAAATAGCGACTGTGTAGTGTAAGAAAATGAAAATGAGCATTTATCAGTTCAATTCTTCAATTTATCAATTCTTACCATTCTATCAATAACAGATTTTTTCAGGATGTATTGATAGATGCAAAAAAGGATTCGATAACAAGGTTTTTTGGAATAAATGATGACTTAGAGGACGTAAGTCACACGTTTCAGTTCTATATACAGAAATATCTAAATATTAAAATGCACACAGTGCACACACACTTGTGCTGTTTGGAAGAAGAAACAAAGGTTTTTCTTGATTTTATTAACGAAATAACGATAAAGAATTTACTAAAGATCAACGAATGAATGAATATTAAATGTTAAATCTCTCCATTACACAGTTTATTTTTTTTCTTATTTCATACAGTGAAATGAATATCATGTTATTTGCAGTGATGCTGCTGTAACTGACTCATATAGTTGTAGGATCGCATTCAAACATTCGCTTAGTAAAGTGCAGGTAGACACACTGGGCCTCGTTAATCAAACTGGAAACGAATGAATTTATTCACAAATAAGAGAAATATGTTATACAAGAAATATGGTATCGACGAAAATCCAGTTAGCTCAGAAAAAGCTTTGCGTAATTTCATAAATATGTGCACTGCCTTGTGAAAGTATTCAACTCCAGCCCATGCTCTGGTGTTTTTCCAGTTTCGTCGCATTGCAACCTGCTATAAAAATTGATGACTTGACACATCACTGAGACTTGCAGCTATAATTGCAGCAAAAGGTGGCTCTGCAAAGTACTGACTGTGGGGGTGAATACTTACGCACACTCAAGATTTCTGTTGTTTTTTGGTCTTAATTTTTGTTTGTGTCACAATCAAAAATATGTTGCACCTTCAATGAGGTAGGCATGTTGTGTAAATCAAATGGTACAAAGCCCAAAAAAAAATCAATCTGTAATGCAACAAAATAGAAAAAACACCAAGGGGGTGAATACTTTCGCAAAGCACTGGATAATGACACTCACTAATGTAAGCCTTGACTGACTGGCTTCAAATAGCCTAATTAGGGATGAGGTACTGCTTGTTCTTTTCACTCTCTCTCTCTCTCACACACACGCACACGCACACACACACACACACACACACACACACACACACGCACGCAATCCAAAACAAACCAAACGCTCGTTATGAGAAATACAGGAGTTAAAATGCAGCCTACAGAGATATCACTATAAACTATGCCCACTGTATGTGTGTGTGTGTGTGTGTGTGTGTGTGTGTGTGTGTGTGTGTGTGTGTGTGTTGCATGTCACCCATCACATGGCCTGGCCATTTATAGAGGAACACTTGTTGCACAATGTAAGACATTTATAGCTTTTATAGCTGCTGCTCAGCTCGAGCGACACTCGGGAGCAGGATGTGCTCGATGATCAGCTCGCAGCTGTTCACTCCGCATTCATGAAACCACGACAAAGATAGAAAGCAGAGGTGAAGTGAAATACAGCGCTATCACACTGAGCCCCGACCGAACTGGAGCAGGCAGCTGCTCGCCTGTACAGGCCGCTATAATAAGTCCGCGAGGCTTAGGGGGCCGTCCCTGACGCCGGCGTGGTAAATTAAATATTGCTGATTTCACGTTAGTGACATTCCTTAAATAATTAAAGCTGCGGGAGTGACCGATGAGGTGACCGGGGGAATTAATTTTTCAGTGAGCAGGCAGCGCTGCCACTGTGGTGTGAGGTTTCAGCGAGCACCCTGCCCCTCCTCTACATCCATACACTCACAACATGAGAGAGAGATAGAGAGAGAGAGAGAGAGAGAGAGGGAGAGAGAGGAGAAAGGAAGGAACACACATCACTATATAAAGATATGTGTCAGGAATGTGTAAAGAATAAAACCACATGATTACAGGAAAATAATCAATAACACCCTGATGATTAGTTTCTAATAACAGCACATCCTGAAGTGTTTTATTCCTCTTATACCACAGCAATTCGCCAACACTAACTTTAGTTAATATGTTTTTTTTCTTGGAAAGACATCACATTGCACTTTTTATCCATTTACAGTTACATGTCATGTTGTGGAACATCCATAAACATGTTAGCTCCTGTTATTACTCGTTACTTATAGTTGTTCCCTCACTAGCCTGTTTTTTTTCTCTCTTTCTTGACAAAAACAGAAGAAAAAAATGCAACTTATGTTACTGAGAAACCGCAGACTGTAAACTCGTCCGTTCTAAAGACTTTCCCATGTCAGGAAAACTTAAAGTCACTGCTTTACCTCGGATATCTCCACCTTAAAAATCCATTTATGTAGAACTTCCGCCATACAAGACCCTCTGGATTAGTTGCTGCTACAGAAACGGTAACGTATTAAACCTGTAATTTGTCTGAACTACTGTCAGAGCTGCTGGTCTAGAAAATGAATCAACAGCATGTGACCAATCAGAATCGAGAACTCAGCAGTGCTGTGGGTGCTCCTGGTGTACAGTCTGAAACACTCAGGGGCAGCGAAAAGACAGCGGTCCTCAAATGTTCCTTATGGGAATCCTATTCATCTGTTCAACAAAGTATGATGGACAGAATTAAAAAATATGTTTTGAGAGAACGTTTTGGTCAAACGAACACAAGCCTTTAAAGCTTCATGGACTGATTGATCTGTTTTAGTACAGTATGACATCACAGTGCGTTATTTCTGTCCTCATAGCACAGCCATAATCCATTCAGAAAAACACCGCTGCTCATTTTCCTCTCTCTCCACCAGAAGGACTAGATCATTCCAGCTGCTGTGCGTGTGTGTGTGTGTGTGTGTGTGTGTGTGTGTGAGAGTTTGAGATCGCTTAGTGTCAGCGTGCCTCCTTGTTATATACCCTGTACTGTCCAGGACAGAGGTCTGGTTTAGCTTTAATGGAAGCGCAGAGACATAAAAGGCATCGGGCAACAGAGCCGTGCTATCTTTAGTCCAGATATATCCTCCTATCCCCCCCCCCTCCCTCTCTCCATCTATCTCTCCCTCTATCTCAATCTCAGCAGTAAATTATTACAAATTCACTTGTCAAGGAAACAAACAATACTGACGCTCACATGACACCACTGCTATAAACGTTAGCCTTTGAGTGAAACATGCAAGTGCCTCGTGTCAAACTGCTGGCAAGCTGCAGGAGCATTAGAGGAATAAAACACTCTGGGATCCGCTGTTTTAGGAAAATAATCAGCTTCAAGGTGCTAACAGCATCTCTGCTTCATCACTCCAGTCTGTCGCTGATTATTTTCCTATGACACAGCTAAAGAGAAGAGAGCGCTGGGAAATATCTTTAAATTGGGTAATGTTACGCCAACAGCTGACACGAGGCCTCACTTTATCATCACTGTAGTAATGTGATGGTATCGCCGTGTGTGAAAAAACATTCGTGCTATAGATGTCAGGATGTGGATTTAACCACAGAGGAGATGTTTTATTACTAACCAGGCATTGGAAACATCTCTGCTGTGAACTATAAGATAAAACACTTCACACGGACTAGACAGTGGTGAGGACTCGTCCCTGAGCGTAAACATTATACCGATATAAAGAAATGATCCAGGCTCTGAGTCCTAGGCATTTCAGAGACGGCATCTCAGACAGAAATGTCATTACAGTCTCCTAAATAAAGCGCAAAAGGAAGTGCAGTATCCTGTAAAGGCTCTGTAATATGACATATATGGCATTATACTGGTATCATAATACATAATGTAACAGGTAGTGTGATATCTTTTTCTAATATTTTTTAATATTAATTCCAATCTCTAATTTGTAGTTCACGTGACGACACGTTTTTTTCTGGATGTAGAAGTATGCAATGTTTGTCCCTGCGTCAAATGCTGCGTTCGACAAGAGGTCGCAACTCGTAAATTCCCGACCTCCGACCCCAGACAAAAAGTTTGGGAAGTCTCCTTCGACCCTGAGTTCGGCACACAATGTCAAATCAGCATGGCCGCTCACGGCATCAAGGCACCTCTTTAACCTTTAGATGAGTTTTACTGTATATACAAACATAGGCTTTAGATCAATACACACAAAGGCATATTAGCTTGTTAACTCTGTAATGCTAACTCTACACTTCGCTGTTTTTTTCCCCTCACTTTGTAGCTCGAACGTAATGACGTAATTCCAAGCTCTGACTTCCCATTTACGAGGTACGTCGAATGGTTGGCAGATTGTTTCCACACCTATACATCGATACCATGATCCATATCATGTATATCGTAGGAAAGTCTTGGCATATCATGAGGTGGGAATTTAGTCATATCTCCCAGGCCTGGTATCACAGCATGCAGTTGCTGGAGAACAGCGCTGGAGGTATTTCAGCTGCTTCTCGCTGGTGCACATGGAAACTGTGGCAGGTGAAGTCTAAGTAAACAGAAGTGTGTACAGATTAGGCAGAGGAGTTGCAGATTAGCCGCAGAGTATGTGGGTCATCAGATAAAGCCACGCAGCACCTGACTGAGAGGATTAACACAGCAGCACTGAAACAATACACACACACACACACACACACACACACACACACAAACTGGTTTGAGTAACTGAAAAACAATGCTGCGGCTTCCTATGAAATTACACCCAGCTCTTGTTTTGAAGACCATACACGTTTTTTTTTCTATATTAAAGATTACGTGGCGGCACAAAAGAAGGTCAGCAGAAAGATGTACAGATGTAAAAAAAATAAAATAATAATAATCTAAGAATGTGGAAACTGTGAGATCTCAGGGAAAGCGTGATAACATTATATACAGCATTATATATTATATATATTTCAATGTTTTATATTTAAAATAATGGCAAACTGATCAGAAGCAGCCGATGTGACGTGAAAACTGTGTACTTAATTAAAAAAATTTAAAAAATTTTAAACCAAAAAAATCTTAATTTATATTTTATAAGTACATTTTTTTAAAATATAAATATTATTTAAATAATTCAAATATTTAAATATTTTTTAAATAGTAATTTCTTTTTAAATATTTAAATATATTAAAATTATTTTTAAATAAAAAAAATTAAAATCACATTTATTATAACTTTTTTTTTTTTTTTAAAGACAACATTTGTGAGCAGACGTAAGATTGATTACGTGTCAGAAACTTCAGCATTAACACACCATCACATTGTTAAAAAAAACACAATAACCAACGTTGGCATTAACCGATATTCACACTGTTCACACCATTCTCACCGTCTCACCGCAGTGACGAACACGAACAACACGTGTTAAACGTGTTTGTGGTTGCTACGTTTGTGGAAGTGCTAATAGGAAGTTATCTACACACTTAGGAACATGTGGTTATTTAATATTTGCTGATATACACGGAATAATGTTCAAGTCTGGGAAGGAATAAAGAGTCAGTGTGGGTGTATTTCATAAATAGTTAAGCAAACGTTAATTAATACACGTTAACTTGCTTTGTTAACATTGCTGATGATTTATTAATGCTGAAGTTCATTGTTTGTTATGTACCAGTAAATGCTAGCACGTAAGAGAACCTTCACTTTAAGGTAAAGAGATACCGAATGAATGAATGAATGAATGAATGAATGTGTTCATGAGCTCACATTCTACAGAAAAGACACACCTTCAGTTCTGTCCAAAATATGGACAGCTAATAGACACCTGCCCTATGGGATGGGCGATACGACGGAAATATCACAGGTAAAGACATTCCTACAGCACGATATGAACCATGAGGTGCAGGTTTTCTAAACCAGCAAAGCTTCAATGCTGCGTTTAAAAAAGACCTTAAAAAAAACCCTAAACTGGGTTTAATGATAAATTTAGCTTTTCGAGACATTAGATAAAAGTAACACTGAAACAGGAAAAATAAATTTTTGGTAAAATGTTTTAAAAAAATGTGAAGACGTTTAAGATCTTACAATTTTACAAAAAGATATCAATATCAATGACATCTCAGAAAAGTGTGGCATAATTAATCACATTATCAATATCATATCTTATCATATCATATCATATCATATCATATCATATCGCCCAGCCCTAATATATACGTTTGTGAACAAAATCTGGAGGTAAAAGGATTTCTGAAAACCTGATTTTGATACTTTTATTTAATGTCCATGAAAAACAATAATTTAACACAGCAAAGAAGGAAAATGAAAACTTTCCAAGTCAATCTGAACACTTTAAAGATTCAGGATCTTCACATAAGCTGCTTTCAACTCTTTTTCTACGCATCATAAAAAAAGCTATTGTGCTATCTATGATATCTCAGAAAACTGTATTCTGACGTATGTTTATATCTGGGATATGAGCTGCTGCCTATCCAGGGTGGCTTCTTGTACGAGGAACACGATGGAAGTGGTACTATTGCGAAACTTCCACCATCATGAAGCTTTACACGCTGAAGATTGCGACAGACGTGTGTAACTGATTAGTGCCACGAGCCTAATGCACACATTTCACTCTTCCTAATTTCAGGTAGAGGGGGTTTCTTATAAATGACGTCACACTGTGGGGGATTTTAATGCAAAAAGGTTCAACCTTTTGCTGCAAACCACAAACTACCTAAATCAGCACACTTCAGTCCATTCAGGACTCGGTCTCGGCTTGTGGGTTCTTCCTTGGGACCTCGTAAAACCTTCGTGTGCTTGATGGGTGTGTTTGATGGGTGTGTTTGATGGGTGTGTTTGATGGGTGTGAAATGCCAGCGCTTGCGGGCGTACGTAAAAAAAAAAACCTGCAGGGTGGATGCGGAGAATGACAGGAAGGAGAAGAGAACAAGGGTAATCTGACTCTCTTGTCTTGGGTCACAAAGATGGGTCACCTGAACAAAGCCATAGGATGGAGGAGAGGGGGAGAAGAGCGGACGAGTGAAAAGGGTGGATGACGTGAAAAGTGAGAAGGCCACTTTGACTGTAACCCGAGCCCGTGTGCTCCCGGAGGACGGCTGGTCAGAGCTGATCGCAATCTAATCAACACCTCATCGAAACGCGAGAGGAGGACAGAGGAGAGCGGGAGGGAGCGATTGCCTGACGTCCTGACACAGCATACCGGACGACGAGATGGAGCGGCCCTCGGGGGTGGGGGGTGTCCTTATAATAGAACTACAGGGTATTTTAGTTACAGAAATGACAGCGAGTAAAGGAGAAAAGAAAAAAAACCCGCTATTGATTCTAGTAAAGGTCTTTAATAGCGCTAACTACAGGAGGAACAGGAGATAGACAGAAAAAAAAGAAAAACTGGGGGGGGTCTCAAGAGGGATAAGTGTAGAGATGGCTCAGAGACTGGTAGAAAAAAAAACATAGTTAAGATTAAGAATCTCAAAAGAAAGAAAGAAAGAAAGAAAGAAAGAAAGAAAGAAAGAAAGAAAGAAAGAAAGAAAGAAAGAATAAATCCATTAATTAAAAAAAAAACAAAACAAAACACACCAACACCTTCAATTCCAGTAAATAAATAAATAAACAAACAAACAAATAAATAAACAAAAACATTATAGTAAATATTAAAAATTTCAAAAGAAGATATTTATTTAAAAAAAAAAAAAGATATATATATTCTAGTTAAAGTCTACAGCAACCGAAGAGAAGTAATATGTAGTCTAGTAATGGTTAAAAATTACTAGAAAAAAAATAAAAATAAAAAGAGAGATAGATAATTAATAAATAAAAAAAATAAAAGCCTCAGAAGAGAAAGAAAGAAAAGCAAGCATGAAAGAAAGAAAAATAAATAAATAAACAAAGCACTGTTCATCCATTCTAAGAGGGCGAGTCAACCGAAGACCTTCATTTTGTTTATTGCGATTAAGTGTCGCAAACGTGATGTGGTTCATACCTATAAATGCGGCTGTTGCTATAGAAACGATATCGTATTAGACCCAGCACATTAATATAAATTTGTGAGGTGGCTCGTAGCTGGGACTCCGGTCAGAGCTGCTGCTGAATCGGCGTCAGGATTCGACATCGCTGTCGTATAAAAGAATGCGAGACCTTTTTAAATGAATGTCACAAAACCGCACCTCGGCAGCGTGCGCTCAAAATGATTTCCCCTCAAAACACGCACATGCAACAATCTGCACAATGGTTTCACTGATAAGTCGCATTCCTCATATCCATTTAAGGCCGTGTTTAGACAGGAGGGGTTTCTGGTAGTGACTCAGGCTGGAGGAAAACTGGTTTTAATCCCCTACCTGACTGGATCAGTGGGTTTATAAACACTAGTGGCAGCTGCTGAATAGCCCTGCCAGGAATGGCTTGAGTTGTAAATGAAATGATATGGTGTTGATGTGACTGTTCGTGTGAGCAGGTGAGCATGAAGATCAGGTCGGACTGCTCGTGTGAATACGGTCAATGCTGTGAAAGTCTGATTCAGAGGAATTTTCCCTCTGGGGTCGGTACGGTGCTGCCGCTCATCTGTAAACTGTTTGGCTCAGAAGTGGGCCTCCAGGTCAGAGGGGAGAGAGAGAGAGAGAGAGAGAGAGAGAGAGAAGAGGGCTGGGGGGATTCCATCTAACTCCATTCATTCATTTTACAGGGGCACAGAGAGAGAGAGAGAGAGAGAGAGAGAGAGAGAGAGATCTTCAGAGTCAGCGATATAACGCAGAGACAGTAAATAGAGAAGGACAGCTTCACACACAACAAATCCTGGCTATTTACAGACATTAAGACAGGCAGAGGGACACACAGGAGCATTTCTTGCAGAAGGTCCAGAGAGTAGACCCTTCTAGTATGGCTATTACTATCTGTTTACTATATTCATCATATCTGTAGACACACACTGGTTACTATATGCATCAACTTCAGTAATAAATGTAACAACTATATCATTAAAGCACCACTGAAGCTGAAAGAGGGAGGAGGAAAATAAAATGGTGATGGGGAGTATGATGTGTTATTGTTTGACCCTTCATATTCTTCCCAACCACACCACCCACGGCCTCGAGTCCTCTTCTGCTGGCTTGCTGATTATTCCTCCATCTAAACTTATCTTGTATCTGTGGTGACGAAGCCTTCGCCTGAGCAGCTCCTGCTCCAGAGTGCCTTCTCCAGGTTGCTTTCTCAAGATCCCCTTCCTTAGAGCTCTCCTAGAGCACCTCTTCCAGACTTAACTCCCACAAAATGCTTTCTCCAGAGCAACTCGCCCACAGCACCTTCTCCAGACTAACTCCCACAAAATGGTTCCTACCAGAGCAGCACCCTCAGAGCACTACCGTACCTAGAGCACCACCAGTTCCAGAGAAAACCTTCACCAGAGTGCCTGCTTCACCACACTAGCTGGCCAGAGCACCTTCTCCAGAGCAGCTCCCACAGAGCACCACTTCCAGAGTGCCTTCTCCAGAGATCTTTCCCCACAGCAGCACCACCAGACTGTCATCCCCAGAGCAGCTCCCTCAGAGCACCTCTTTTCAGAGCTCCTCCATCCTAGCTCCAACAGACTGCTTCCCCCAGAGCAGCTGTTAATAACTGTTGGTTATTAATCTCAACCTTTTCTTAACCTATATTTCCTATCCATTCCTCTCTCTCTCTCTCTCTCTCTCTCTCTCTCTCTCTGACTCATGGGCCTATAATTAATCTGTGAATCTACATGCTACAACTCAAAATCTGTGCAGACGAAGCTTGTTTGTGTGTTTTATTCCCACGGTACCCTAAAGCCCCCAGGCTTCCCCGTTCCGCGTGTCTCATCCTGCTGCGGGTGTGTGTTCTCGTCCTCTGTAGGCGGGTCTTTCCCATGCCTTGTTTCATTCGTGGTCTGAAATCACACGTCGACTCTATCTTTAATCAAAAACAAACATGTCCGCCTTTCTTTTTATAGAGACAAGCTGAACGATGATTAAAAAGCGGATGGAGGAGAACAGGCCCGCCTCATGTCGGGAGTCTTCACCCTTCTTATAATGTGTGGGTGTGTGTGGGTGTGTGCGCGCTGCTTTTCTGCTGAAGCACCACCCACCGCCCAACGCTATAAATTTTCTAATGTGTGCCCTCTCTTCTTTTCTCATTAGCCATTTTTTTTTTTTTTTGCTTTAAATCTGTCTGCCCATGGCGTGTTGTCTCTCGTCTCCTTTGCGAATGATGAATCGCTCCCTTCCAGAGGAAATGAAAGGCTGCCGTCTTGTTTTCCGCATGTGGACAACCCCTGTTTCCCCCCTTTCGCTTGTCTCCCCGGTCCTTGTCTGCTCTTTTCATCTCTCTCTCTGGTCTGGAGCTGGTCAGTGGAGAGCCCTGTGTTTTACAGGCTCATTAATCATTGTGAGGGACAGCGAGGGCCCCTAATCCAACCCCTTCCCTCTGCACGCACAGCACAGGACAACACGGCACAACACACACACACTCTGACTATGAAGTGTGTACTACATTAACCACCTTTCCCCCCACACCCAAATGCGCACCCTTGCGACGTGTGTTTACAATCATATGCTGAACCATTACAGACGTGTGTATGTGTGTGAATGAAGCTATTGTGCCAGTGTGTGTATGTGCTACATAATCTTGGTCTCAGAGGGTGTGTGTGTGTGGGGTGTAATGTATACACTTATTCCCAGGAGTCCATTCATGGTGTAATTGGTGCTAACGGAGTGCTTGGGTTTTTCATGGGAGTGTGAGACTTCCTCAGTCTGTTTGTTTGGTCCAAAGTGCAAATACTTTTAGATAATTTTCTTTTCACGCAGAAATAAACTGAGCTGTTATATATATATATATATATATAAAAACACAGCAAAGCTAGAAATGCATTAGTCAGAGATTCAGGTGAGTGGTGTTACTGGGGGTTTTTAAACACTGTATAGACTTTCCGCTTGATTACACACTCCCACCTTGCTCGTCCCGTAGGTGTTCAGGTAGTTTCCTTCCATGAACAATGTGTGTGTGTATCATCCTCCAGCCTACACCAGTGTCACA
>CM074950.1:3603974-3617980 GCA_037577455.1 Pangasius macronema | reverse complement strand
TAATTGTTAAAATAAGCTTAATTAGCATAATTACTGGTCTCTGTTCTGAGAGAAATGGGTTTTATCCAGAAGACGGAATTTTTACAAAACGAAAATCAGTCAAAACCCAACTTTTAAAGAATCTGATTGTGTGTGCAAGAGCTTTAACTTATGCAAAAGCAGCTAGTGTTTGATACAAGAGAATTAAAATAATTATAATTAGGGCATCCTAAGAAAAGAAGCTTTTTACTGCAATCTGAGAGATCAAAACATGTGGAAAAAAAAAGTCAGGTTCATTATAAAAAAGAGAATAACACACACACACACACACACACACACACACACACGGTGCTGAGTAAATACTGCTCTTGTTCTTCAATTAAAATCCTTTTAATCACTTCGGGATAAAGAGAGACGGAGAGGGGGAAGGGAGCTAGCGCTGTTGCTAACACCACAGGGTGGGCCCCAGGACCCCAGAGACACACGGAGGATTATGGGGGTCAGGTGTACATCCTACTGTGCTCACCCGCCCTCCTACCTACACACACACACACACACACACACACACACACACATGTAACTGCTGTGTGTAGAACTTTCCTGTAAGCAGATGTTTATTTAGCGGTTTTGTAAGGAGTCTCCAGTTTCAGTGCTTTGTAAGTCGGTAAGTTTTCTGATGCAGGAAAATCGAGAGAGAGAGAGAGAGAGAGAGAGAGAGAGAGAGAGAGAGAGAGAGAAGCTTGAGACTGTTTAGAGCTGCATTAGACATAACTATAAATGGATAAAAACTACAGCATATTTTGACAATAAGGAAGATGAACAACGCCACCATTAACATCGTTGATTATTTTCCTATAACCGCGTTGGTGCTGTGTCTTGTTCCTTACTAAACGCCCATTAATCCGCTTCGAGGCCAGCAGAGCCATCTGTTTGTCCCGAACGTCCTCATAATCACATTTATCCACTTACAGCAACGTGCGGAGATCAAAAAGGGTGTGATGGTTTCTATAGCGACAGAAGCACACAGGGACTTGTACGCATATACCGATTAAAACACACATCCGCGACTGCTGGTGCGGCGTCCGTAAGTTTTCTTTAACACTTCTTTAACACACGTCAACATCGACAAGCTGCACAATCGCGCCTTGATCACACACACACACACACACACACATCCCAGATTTCACAGCAACACCTTCGTGCTGTTTTAACCACAGCGCTGTCTCGTTTCACTTCCTCCTCGCCGCCTCAGCCCCAAACAGCTGGCGGCGTTATGATGGCACGCTCGGAGGAAACGAGACCTCAGTGGGAGTGTGTGCTGGCACACATCCAGCACGGGAGTCATGTTTGCCCAGAGATCACACACACTCACACGCACGTTTACTTTCAGTTTGAGAATGAATGTTACACTCTGTGCCAGGAAATTCCCGTGGAGGATTATGCTGTGTTTTAACACCACTCCGACCCACACACACACACATACACACACACGTCCTTCCTGGGAACTTTGTCAAATCTGCTCTCTACACCCTGGAGCCTGGCCAAGCGCTGCCAAGATTCAGCCAGGAGCATGGGAAACACACACACACACACACACACACACACACACACAGTCAGAGAACAAGTGCAAAGTGAAAGCGTGACGTATGAGCTCTGGCCTGATGCCAGCACACACTTCCAGGGTTTTCTTTCTCCCCACAGCTGACAGCGGGAGCGCCTCGGCGTGACTCAGACCTCCGCAGGCTCTGTGGGATTAGTACGCACGGCGCTTGGCCCGACTCCAGCTCTCTTAACAGGTGACTGAACAGCATTCGAGCTGTCAGTGGCAGGCGCTCGTATTACGCTGCGTATAAGACATATGAGAGAGAAAAGTGTGTTTCAGAGAGAGAGAGAGAGAGAGAGCAAGAGAGAGAGAGAGACTCTGTGTGTGCTGAGCGCACGCTGCATCAACCTGTGCTGCTCATTTTCATAAATCAAAGCTTTATGACAGATGACACTGTACACAAGGAAACAAGCAAACCGCATGACCGTACTCCTTCGTGTGTAAGCTGTGGGAAAAAAAAAAAAAAACACACAACATTCCAAGACGTCTGATGTGCAACGTTTGCTTCTTTAGTTCTCAGTTTTATGTAGCTAATAGAAGTCTCACACAACATCATGATGCAAACAGACGAGACCCAATTCATCTAAAGTAAATACTGATATAAATCTAAAAAACCCAAAAGCTTCATTTGATAGCTGCAGATATCCCAGCTTTATTGCAAAGAGCTCGGCCATATTTCTGACCAATGAGTGAACGGGTATTTTTGAGCATCTTCACACGTCCCTCAGGTAACGACTTTTTTTTTGTTGTTGTTGTTTTTGGATCATTTGATTATATACAATGTGAAAGCAAACAGCAACAAAACAAAAGAATCGATTTCAGTCTGAACAGGTGTGAAAGCATCTCATTTACATAATGCTTTTCCTCAAGGACACGCCACGGAAAGGAATTCAGGACACACCGTTTGATTTCAGTGTCTCTCACGTGACGGATGAGACAAGTGCACTCGGTCGTTCTTACCTGTTTGAAGTGTTCGTCGTAGCCCCAGTCGGCCTGTCCGTTTGGAGACGTGGCTGTTTGCGGCCCAGCAGGTGAAAGTTCATCCTCTGGCTCCTGTTTGACCCTGATGGGAGACGAGTCGTCTCTCTGAATCCTGGTTCCTGCCGCAGTGCCAGCGGCGTAGCCTGTAAACTGCCTGGCCATGGTGCTCTGCTGCAGCGCCAGCGTCTGCTTGCGCAAAAACTCCAGCCCGCTCACTGGGCCGTCCTCCTCCTCCTCGCTGCCTTCGTCAGCCATTGGTTCCTCTTCGTCATCGTTATCAGCATCGCCATCATCGCCATCATCATCACCCGAGTCCCTGTCCCGAGCCACTTCGTCCGGCCTCTCCAGGGCGACCGCGTGCACCTGGGCCTTACCGCTGCTGCCCAGCGCCGAGACTCGGGCCGCCGCCAGGATGGCGTGCTGAGCGGCCACTTGCTGAGCGTACATCAGATGAGCGTCACGCAGACGCCGTTCATTGCGCTCCATCTCCAAACGCGCCTGCTGCTGCCGCTGCAAATGCTCCATCACGGCTTCGAGCTTCACCCCCGCTGCACCTCCCTGAGGGTAAACGCTGCCTCCTAAACTGCTCTCCTGAGAGACAGAAAGAGAGGAGGGGGAGCCAGGGAGGAAGTAACAAAGTCGTCAATGACCTGCCATAAACAAGCAACTCTAATTACATCTCAGACGCGCTGAAGCTTCCCATGAAACAAAATCCCTTTAATCCAGTCGTCAGAATGACACAAAACTCACCACAACACAAATCTGATAACTAAAACATCTCGTGCCACTCAGCACGGTCTCTCCCGGTATTATCCTTCACATCCTTCCAACAGTCAAAGCAGCTGAATATTTCTCCGTCTTCGATCTATAATGCATTGCTGAGTGCACTGAATCAATACGGCAGCCCGGAGCTATTCTCTCTGAAATAATGCATGAGCCAGCACAAGGCTTTCTAGGTGTAATTGTGTGTCAGGACTTCGACAGACAGGGGGGCAATAAATTATACGGCCGCCTTTGATCTCCAATTAACATTCGGTGGAAGCAAAGATTAGGGTCACGCTGCGAGCAATAGGAAGTGCAAAAACAACTGAAACATTTCCAGGCTTAAAAAACAAGACCTGAGCAACCAGTCAATTATTTGATGAGTGATTTGAGTGCACTGTAGAGGCCATGATGTGTTCATCACACACTTCCAGAGGACTGTGATGAGGTTTGCCTTGCCCCCCCCCCCAAAAAAAGAAAACATCAGTGCTAAATAAAGAATCAAAGCAAAATTATCTGGTGATTTTGAAAAATACAACCTTATAACCATAAATTAGAAATGATCATAAACACAGACACAGACTGGTGCAGCAGAAATCTACAAATCTACAAAAATACACACTACCACACCCACGTGCTGCTTTTTTTAAACATATATATATATTTATACATAATTATACAGATATAAATAGGTTTATAAAAATGATATGCAATTATATAGATCACATTACACATCATTGCTGGTCAAATAATGCAAATGAAAAGCTTCAGGCGCGGTGGAAACAAACTCCAAAACCGCACGCATACTAAGAGTACTACACAGCACAGGCTGAGCTCGCGCACTGTTTTGCCGCACTCATTAGTACGCTAGTAGGCAGTATGGAACGTAGTCATGGCGACGCGCGAGAACGCGACCGTTGGTTACGTAGCCTACTGTGTTTACATGGATACTACTTAGTACGCATGCACGCGGCTGGAGCAAGCGACCGGCTGGACTTCAGAGGAATTACAAATGAAGTTTAACTTCAAAAGCAAGAGGATTTTCACTTTATTACCTGCGCTAGCGTGGCGATTAGAAGTGATAATAATAAAATAAATGTTGTGTGTGTGTGTGTGTGTGTGTGTGAGTAGTGCAGGCGCACGAGACCTCCACAGCTGACGCCGAAATGAAGCTGCAGATCGCTCAGATCCGCACTTCTAGCTGTCCTTGGACAGGGTTTAATGGTGTTCGAGTGGCTTTGGTTCCCTCACCATGTGAGTCTTGCCGCTGTTGGAGTTGTCCACCATCCCTCCGGCTCTTCGCCCTTTTCCTCGCGCGCTTCACGTCTCGCTACCGCTCTGGCCGTCAACACGCACACGCGCGCGCATGCAACCCCAGCAACCGACCTAGAGAAATAACTATTAATAAAAAAAAAAAAAAAAAACGACAACAACAACAATCCTAACTAACTGTGGTCAAACGCTAACGAGCTCCACCGCTCCGCTCCACTCCGCTCCGCTCCAAATGAACAAGTTTAACCCGACGCAGCAGCACGGAAACGCGAAGACCCCAGTCACATAATGTCCTAACGCCTGTAGCGCTCGGGCTCAGTGTCTCGCGCTGGCATTAACGCCAAGCCCCGCCTCCAAATATAAACCACGCCCACCATATGTCAAAGCACCGCCCATATATGCTGAAACTCCGCCCACTTCACGAGTTCAACAGCTTCACCAGTGCCAGCTCCAATATATTATTATTATTATTATTGTTATTATTATTATTAATATTATTATTATTATTATTATCAAAAATAATTAACAAATAACTCCTCCAGCTCATCACTAAATTATTTTTTTTTAATTTTTTTAAAAAATAAATTATTAGTCATAAGCCTGTAATATTTTGGCAAGCTTTAAAGACCAAGCTTTGAAGCTTTGAAGACCATAGTTTTCTAACTAAATAAATAAATAAGAGAATGAGGATATATTGAGGTAAAAAATACTCAGGGGATCATAGATTTTATAACAAACTGACAAAAGCTTACTGGTTTCATAATAAAGGGAAAACAACAACAACAACAACAACAACAATAATAATAATAATAATAATAATAATAATAATAGGTCTGGGGATACCAAGCAGGTTGGCATTTTTTTTTCATTCATAAAAATGTTAAACACAAGCTTGCTGATTTTATAATTTTATAATAAGGTAGAAAAAAAACATGTTATTAATTAATATATTAGGGTTATTTTTTTTTTACTTATTTTAAGTTCAGGAAATGAAAAGAAGGCTGTTACAGGCAACCTCACTAGATTTATAATAAAGTGTAAGAATTAAAAAAATGAAAATAATGAGAATAAACTGGGATCAGGAGAGACCCAGAGAGTGAGGGATTTTATTTAAAGTGACGTTGCAGTAGTGTAAAGTGTAAGCTCTGTCGAAGCTGTCGCAGTAACTACGTCATGATCTCTCTAAAATGAAGTGATTCGTTATTTTAACGTAAGTGCTTTATGTAATGTAAGGAAGCCATTTTTATAAGGAGATAGAAACACACTGGCTCATTCTCATTTGAAAAGAAAACTCACACACAACACATACAAATAGATAGAAAGATAGATAGATAGATAGATAGATAGATAGATAGATAGATAGATAGATAGATAGATAGATAGATGTCCCTTTTCCATAAAGGTTTCTTTTCCTTTTCTTTTTCTAAATATCCCCACGAACGCTGCAGTCACACTGTGTAGAAATTTAAGATCAGTATTGCAATTATTCGTCTAACGTCCCGAACAAATGCAAATGGTGTCTCCTGATCTCTATCAACCACAGATTATAATCTAAGGAAATAAGCACTGCGACAAAGAGACTTCTATTAGCTCTGAAAGCCAACAGCGTTGTTAATTGGAAACAGACAGAGCGCAGTTTAATAGTTAATGAAACAGGAGGCAGCAATAGATAAAACCACACCACACACAGGACCTCAGGATGATGCACACAAGCAGATATTAATAATAATTATAATAATAATAACAAGAAGAAGAATGAGGTTATTTATACAGCACCTTTCATACAAAAAGCAGTTCAAAGTGCTTTACAAAATGATAATTCTATAAAGGATAAATAGTAAAACAGATATAGCATTTAACACAAGAAAAGCTTCAACTGAACATTATGTGATGAATAAATATCTGATTAAAAACTAAATTAAGACTAAAAATAGGAGAATAGAGGAGGTGACTCCTTACAGGCTGGAAAGATAAAAACAATGAGACTATATACATTCAATTTGCTGAGTAGAAAACTGAAAATTAAACCTTAGGCATGTAGAGTTTGTTCATTTTATTGAATACCTGGAGCCATTTCTTATTCATGTCCGCCACCTAGTGGTGAAGTGTAATAACACAGGGACTAGCGGTAATAAATCCAGGTGCCTGGGCTGGTCCTGAGATGAAGAAGCCATAATTCTGCTAGACTAAGTGTCCAAAGAGAGCAGTATAGAGTCACGGGCAAAAGGATATCTGTAGCAAATAGAAAGAAATAAACCATATGATGGATTCCTGTGTTTCTTCCTGAATATCTATACACTACCTGTATGGAAAGCATTTCTCTTTCCCTTTACACCACAACGCTGTTGCATTGATGAGCTGCTTTTCATACCGTTTCTATAGCAACAACTTGTTCACGGGGACTGAACAAATTAACAATGTGTTGTTATTTAATACAGAAAAGGTCTAAGTGCTGAGATGGAGAAATTTCATCTAAGGAGACGTTTTTATTTAACATTTATGGAAGGAGTCTCCAGTGTCAGCGCCGTATATCATGCGAAAGGCTTCAGGAGCAGTTTGGTGATGGAGCGACTGTTTATAGCCGCCATAATGTGAGCGATAACTCGTTTCATGGATGTTCCATGGCATTAGACGTAACTAGAAATGGATAAAAGTATGATGCGTCACTCTTTCATACATATAAATCTGTAATCGTTGACTTATTCCTGTTGTATAAGAGGAAGAAACCAGTTCAGGACGTGCCCTCGGTGGAAAGCGTCACCACACCCCACCCGGTCTCTGATCGTTTCCCTACAACAGCACGCCCCCAGATGTTTTACTCCTTGCATACATGTTTATTTCTTCCTCTGATTTCACAAATTAAATTCCTACCTTATATCTTTTGCAGTGATTTGAAAAGACAGGATCTGAAAACGCTGCGTAATGAAAAGCACTCTCATACGGATAAACTCAAACATATTTTAATCATATTTTAGTTACAGTAAAAAGCCAGATGTTATACAGGTGTGTGTTCTGCTAACAATGCGAGTCTTTATATGTTTTCATATGTAGTTTGAAATAAAAATGAGTGTTATTGCGTGTGAAACTGGGCAATGATCGATAATTGCTACGTAGAGGGCGAAGAATAAAGATTGTCCGATTAGTTGCATAGTGAAGGAGAGGAAAAGTCCACTCAGCGCTCCAAGTGCAACGGGTATGTCCACATCAACCACTCAAAATAATACACGACACACACACACACACACACACACACTCACACACACAGCATCAACACCGTAAATAACTTCTTAGCTAACTATGCAAACACGTCCCTTTCCTTCTTTTTCCCCTCACACAAACGTGTAGTTAATAAACGTCCATGTAACATAAAACACTATACTCAACACGGATCCCACATATCCTCACACAGGACGTTAGGAACTCTTTCTTTTACGTCTATTTTCCAGTATAATGCTAAAATAAAAAGTGTCCCTTACAGGTAAATTAAGAGACAAGCCTGCTCCTTTTCCTGGTTAATTGTCCTATTGAATGTGAATGTATTTCTGAAATGTGCAGCTCGCTGAAGCTGTGACGTATCACGCACTAAAGCTCAATGAAGTGAAGAACTGTGCATCAAACTGCACTGATACGATTCGGGTCTTCATCTTTTTGACATTTTATCCGAGGGAGATTCTGTGCGTGTTCGATAAACAGGCACCAGGAGTGGTGTGAAACATGGTGGCGTTAGCACATCAAGGGTGATATCATAACCCCTCTTCTTCATCCTCTTCTCCGAGCACGCAGTTTGGTCCACTCCAAGGTGAGCTAACCAAACCCTGTTCTGTATCGACTTTCACAAAACAAAATACTCATCTGATTCATGACGTTTATACTTCATGCACGTCATGATGGTGTGATGCACCATGACGGCACACACACGTCTCTGAATCCCACCACATCAGTCGAGGAGCGATCTGGCTGACAGTAGAACATTTTTTTAAGCCATTTGGAGTCATTTGCGTGTGCAGATGACAGACAGGCCGTGGCGTTTAATTTAATTACTGTGCGTTTCACGATCGTAGGATCGACGTGACACAGGGGTCCGTTCACCTGAAGTGGTGCGAAACACGGTGGTGGTAGTACACGATGTGTGAGATCAATATCTCCGCCTCCTGTTCGGAAAACACACACCATAATCTACTTTACAACACTCAGGGATGGACAAGCGCCTGGTACAAGGAGATTTCACGTCCCCAAATGTAGCGCAAAGCCGTCAAATGACTCTCCTGCTTACTACATGCAATCACCGCGTACGTGGTTAAACACAGCGAGAGGAACTAAAGACGCCAGCCAGGCTCAGACCTCATAGCTGAGACCTTCAGCACGATGCACTGCGTGATCATACACATTCATTTCCCTTAGTCTGTATTAATGCACTTAACTTAAGCTACCTTCCTCATCATAAGCTATTACATCACATTAGCTATCACCTTTTAGCGTAATTTGGTCACGTTTCCAGGCAACCAAATCACACAGGAAAACAAATCACAACACACTGGAGGACTTGTTTGGTGGGCTGGCTAATGAATTCATGATTCTCTCTCTTCCTCTATTGAACCAAACACCAACCACTTAGTGTAACAAAAAATTAAATAAATAAAAGTCTTCCTCGTGACTTGTCAATGATGAATTTCGGGGTCGGAAAAAATGTAAACGAAATCCCATAAGAGCAAATACCACAAAATACACAATCAGTAAGAAAATTAAACAAAACAAAAAACAAGCAAAATACAATAGTGATGGTTTAAATATAAAAAAAAGATACTGGTTTACTGTGTTTTTCCCTCACATATCAGTAACACGTGCTGCAATTATAACTACAGAGAAAAGAAAAGGTAAATACTGCTCTCTCCAGGCAGCCATCTCGCATTCAAGTGTCCAGTTGTCCCTACGGATGTAAAGCTTGACGTGTAAGATAAAAACGCCGGCAGTAGAAGAGAACTTCCTCAGCTTCACACAGGAGAATCACAACTAATGTAAGATACCCGGAGAAGGGTACGTCATGGATTATTGTGTCGCCGCATTTCACCCACTTTAGCACTGTGTTCTCCAGGACATCACACAAACACTGATTTCCATCATGGGGCGGGAAAACCTCATGTAATATATATATTTATTTTTTTTTAATATTTGGTGACATTCTGGATCTCTGTCCTCAGGTTTTGTTCCAAACCTAGGTAAGTACGGGCTTGTTTATATCAAGAAAGTCAGGTAATTATTACTCCAGGGGCTGGAGATAACTCAGTGTTTCAGGCTGGATAATGCGTTAAATGTGTTGTTTCGAGTTGAACAGTATTGTGTGTGTTAAAGGTTACAGATCGGCCAATAGCAGGAGGAGGAGGAGGAGGAGGAGGAGGAGGAGGAGGAGGAGGAGTCAGATCAGATCCTGCTCCACCCCCCTGGTTCTCCGTTTTTGATCATTTTTTTTTGGCTGAAATTTCAGTGCATCCCTCATAAACATGGTTAACTATCATTAAGTATATGATAGCTAACAACATTAGCTAACGTCAGCTAGGCCAAAAATGTACATTTTATTTCATGTTAATGAACTCTCAGCGTTCTCCGTTTACCTTGCAGTGCTGTGGGGAAAAGACGAAAGCACTGGCCAAAACTTTATTAATGTGAGAAGGTGGGAAAGGGGCGGGGCTTCCAGGATGTCACTAAATATCAAAGAGTTCGAAACATCTACGCAACTATCGATCACTCCGGCTTTGCGTAATTTTGGGTGATAACTTGTACTAGAGTCCTAGAACATTGCTACGCAAAATGTCTGAAAGTGGGTGGAGCCAACAGGACTGGAGTTAAACCAGAATAAAATTAGCTACTTGTCGAAGATACAGTCGCGGTTTAGCATGAAGACTGTTTGGCCTTAAGATGGATAGAAAGTTAGTCTAGTAACCTAAAGATGATCGTAAAGGAACCAGCATTTTTAACCTAATCTGCACCACATCTGTAGCATCTGGATATTTCCCGTTGCGGAAAATAAAACGGAAACCTAACAAATCAAACCCGAGGCACTTCTGTGTTTCCTTTGGGCTACGTTCATTTTCTGAAACAGTAGTCCCATCTCAGAAATGATGACTTATACAGATTTAGAGTTTTTATACTTATAAAAGCGTTCTACGAAAGTGCAGGCATCACATAAATGTTGACTCGGTTGTCTTTCCTCAGTACAGTAACACGGATAAGAACTGAAATTTGGTACGCTACAGATGCGGTACACAGAAATCATGCAGAGACGAGCATGCGCTTCGATATTATTCTGACCCTCGCACTGTAACCTGCGTTAAAAGCTGCTTTAAATAAGAAAAAAAAAGCGCCAAGATTAAGGACGTCTCCGGTCGTCTGTTGGGAAAACAGGATGCGGCTGAGATTAGTGATATCACTTCAGGAACTCGGGAACATTCCGCCGCGGAGTGGTAGAACGTCAGGCGGCTCCACAATGCATCAGTAACGGTTTCCTTCTCAGAGGCGGGATTTCACTTCCTGTAGCATGGTGCTGAGTGAAAGCCGCATCCTGTTGCGGTGGAGTTCACTGCAGGCAGCAGGACGCGCCGTCAGAGGAGCAGCAGCAGATGGAGGAACCCATGGCTTTGGGAGGAATGAGGTCCAGATCCTCATCGTCGGGGATCTCGTCCAGTCGGTAACCGTCTTTCAGCAGCTGTCGGCTCAGCTCTGGATGAATCTTCAGAAGAAAGACAAGAAGAGAGAGAGAGAAAAAAAAACGAGACATGATATAATGAACAGAAATCCGATCTGTATCTCATTACTACTACTGTTAAAATCTACTAATATCAATTCCTCTTACTGCATCTAAAGTTCTTCATAGTATATAATGTTTAAAGGCATAATTCAGTAAAAAGGAGATCTTTTGGTGTTTGCACTGGAGCTACAAAGCTAATGTTACTAACAAGTAATGAAAGTCTATCTCAGCCAAAGTCTGTCTCAAACCAGCGGCTCTTTACGTCTTAATACAGGACACAGGTTGTAATTTATAATCACGAACGACTGTACTTAGTTACAATTACACAGTGCAGCTCAACACTAGAACGTTATGGGCCAGCCAAGTTGGCCAATCAAAATAGTTTTTTTCATTAGCGCCTGGTATTAGTGGCTCATCTCCCAGCCTCCACCTCCTAAAGTTTCAAACTTAGTTTCACTAACGCCTCTCCCACTCAGTGGTGAACTCATAAAAATACACAGAGAGACATTTCTGTGGACACCTGTTTACAATAAACAATGCAAAATAATTTTTTTTTAAAAGTTTTTCACTTTCATGTTTTTGCTGATCCTAACATCCATTTGAGTATGACATGCCAAATAATAATTATTGTTTTTTTTTTTTAATAGGAGCATTATGATTGTGCTTACATTTTGTTCTCAAATAGATGGGATGATAAACTGGATTCAGGGATCTGCTGCGCATGAGAGCGGAGGAATCTGATTTCCTTTAGGGCTCTCGTTGACTTGTTCATGAACGCAAAACGGTGATAGGAAATATTTTAATGAATTAAACAGTCAAAGGGGCGTTCGCTCTATGCGATTCATCGACGAGGAAATCAAACACGCCTGAAAATATCGGAAGCCACTGAGGACTAAGGAAATCTTGTCTGTGAACCATTCACAGTAAGCGAGCAGTCACTGCGGGAGCATGCGGAGAGTCCTCACCGAGATGTCGTAGTCTCTCAGCTCCAAAATTAGTCAGCGGTTGGAAAATTGAGGCTAAAATCATGTTAACTATGTTTTATGGATTTAGGGTAAGACAGACTTCCATTACCTGCTAGTTAAATTAGCTTTGTAGCTCCAATATAAAACTAAAGAAGAAAACTTATGTGTTTTTTTTTGCTTTTGCTTTAGTCAAGGTTAAAGAGTGCCACATGATCTGAAACTTCACTAACTTTCTATCTAAGGTTAATACTGGTAAAGAGCTAAGTGGTTAGTTATTTGAGTTAGCACTCATCACGGTCGTCGTGTCTTACCTCTGCTGAGGAATATCCTGATGAATACTCTAGCTCTACATCACTGAAGGAGAAACAGGGAAGAAATGAATCAGAAACATTTTGCACAAAACACACACTTTAAGTACTGGACATTTCAGCTGATTCAGGTTCAGCTGCACAGGAATTTTTCAGATGAAGCTTTATTGCTGTTATGCGGAAATACAAGAGCATCCAAAAGTCAAGTAACTAACAGAAAAAAAAAAAATACAGCACATAACGTGAAGTGGAGTGACTTTGTGGCCAAGTGTGGTGACCCATACTCGGAATTTGTGCTCTGCCTTTAACCCATCCAAGTGCACACACANCCTGCCGGACCCGAGACTCGAACCCACAACCTTCAGGTTCACCTTCAGGTTACAAGTCCGACTCTCGGACCATTAGGTCACGACCGCACAATGCTGCTTTCAAAGGAAAAGGCGACTCTTGGTACAGTACTGATTACAGATCACAGAAATGATTACTGTGTACACTCTGCAGTCAGAGAGGTTCAGACTGTTTCACACAAATAAACCCACGTATGAGCGCCAGACGGCGTGTTGGTTTACCTGTCCGAGTCCAGAGACACTAGTGGATCTTCTGCGTTCTGACTGAGTGCTGCATATCCTTTATTGAACTTCACACTAAATAAAAACAGAAATCACAAATCCCATTTCAAACACATAGCTGAAAATCATACAGCATTCTTAATGAAGAGCATTTAAAGCCTCTCAGCATGGATGGATTAGGGGCTTCCCAAACATTTAGTCATGAAAGAAATACACAAAGCTCTCTCCTCACAAATACTCACAACACAACACAACACAATTTTTATCCGGGTTTGGGACTGGCACTGGGAGAGCACTGGCTTCAAAAATTGAAGAGGAAAAAAAAAAAAAAAGGTGAAGGCTTCAAATTGAAGAAAATTTACAAAAGTTCATGAAAAGCTTGGAAACCAAACCTTCCCGAATCATTCAGTGTAATCACGCTGTGTGTTAGATTACTGGCTCATTTTCACATCTTCAGGTTTGATAATGAAGTTAATCAGAACAAAAATCCACAAGATTTCATTTTTCTTAAAAGATGTTTACACATATATACTGTGAGGTCAAAAAGTCTGAGACCACGTTTTTCCCCCTAAAATTTACACACAGTGATACTGAATTCTTGATTCTGATTGGTCAGACGATGTTGATTAACGCTGCAGTCGACCTCCAGACTCCTCCAGTCTCCTCAACCCCAAGTTCAGCAAGTGGCGTGGAATCAACATGGCTGCTCACAGCATCATCAGCAAACACAGTAGAAAGTCTTACCTTTCATCTTCTTCTTCTTCTTCTTCTTTCGGCTTTTCCCTTCAGGGGTCTCCACAGCGAATCATCACTCTCCACCTATCC
>CM074950.1:3592259-3603874 GCA_037577455.1 Pangasius macronema | reverse complement strand
GACAGTCTTACCTTTAAACCTTTATAGTGAGTTATACTGTATTAGTGTAAAGCAGGTGATCACTCACTTCTTAGCTCCATGCCTGGGCTGCTGCATGACTGTTCCCCCGGAAGAGGAAAAGCCTTTCTTCTTAAACACTCTCCTGGCCATCTCTCTGGGTTTCTCTGCAAAACATTCACACACGGAAAGCCACGGAAATACCGTTACCAGAGCGATGGCATCATGTTTAACTAAACGCCGTGACAGCCGGGATCTTATTTTAATCAGTGAAGAGCTTCTACTCACGCAGTTTCATGTTTATCGATTTGGCCATTATATAAGGTCCTCTCTTCTCGACTGCTCTGCTTCCTCCGTCCACAGCCGGCTTCGTTCTGCCGCTCCTGCTACTGCCCGCCTTTGAGGGATCAAAAATAAATAAATCA
The DNA here is from genome assembly GCA_037577455.1 of Pangasius macronema. NCBI lineage: Eukaryota > Metazoa > Chordata > Actinopteri > Siluriformes > Pangasiidae > Pangasius > Pangasius macronema. The sequence continues at coordinate 3,603,452 of CM074950.1, read as the reverse complement.
GTCAATCTGCAGAGCAAATATCTTTAATACAGTGAAGCACAGCAGCCCATTTCTTCATCACACACAGATCTGCTCTTTAATGCCTTTTAGCTGTGTGGTCTGGTTCACACCCGTGTTTTTTACTCCGGTATGTTTTGGAAAAAAATTACAGTGGAAAAAAAAATAGTGCTTCAGTTTCTTTAGATCTTTACTGGGATCTACTGACTGAGCACTTTGTTTTTAGTTTCTCTTCAATACCAGTAATTTATTAAAAGGATACATGCACGAAGCTTCATTTTCGCTCTTTGCTCAAAAGCTAGTATCAAATGAACAAGCGTTTGTGTGAAGAAGATGAGGCATTTCGACAGCTTGCCAAGCAAATACACCGGACCCGATTAAAACCATAGATCAATAAATACGATCCTATTATATTTTTAAAAACGGCAGAGTGCTCCTGCATCTGCTCTGGACTCGAACCTTTTGTACTGGATTGTAGGATTTCATGAGCACGCTGCTCACAAGCTAAATAAATAAATAAATAAATAAATAAATAATCCCCCTTTACATATGGATAGAACGTGGAACATTACAGCTCTTCTTGCTTTACACTGTAGATGCTGTTCTCCTCGGGTCTGTCTGGGTTCTCCGGTTTCCTCCTGCCTCCCAAAAACATGCCTGTAAGTGTGAGCGAGTGTGTGTGTGTGTGTGTGTGTGTGTGTGTGTGTGTACGGTGTTTACGGTGCCCTGAGACGGACTGACATCTAATCTAGTGTGTTATTCCCGCCTCACGCTCAGTACTCCCGGGATAAACTCCGATCCACCGTGACCCTGACCAGGATAAAGTGCATACTGAAAATGAGTCATGATTTGATTACACTTTAAGAGAGAGAGAGAGAGAGAGAGAGAGAGAGAGAGAGAGAGAGAGAGAGCACCATAGGGCCCTCTAAAAATATTGGCACCCTTAGTGATCTTTAAAGCCATCTAAAAGGAAAAAAATTCATTTTCGTTGATTATCAGCTTCATATTACACCAAAAATGATGGGAATGAACCGAATGCATTCTTAAAACTGAGTTATTTATGAGGTGTACAACTTAATCGACCTGCGATGGTCTCATTTCAGCCTTAAGACGAAATATCGCGATATTCCACGATATCTCTGAGCAAAACTTTCCGATAATTTATTTGACATTAAAAAAAAATCATATTACACATATGAATATAAAAAGGTGACCTTAAACTGTTTCTATTAAACAGTGTAAAATTATATTTGTGAATATAGTGACAAAAAATAAATAAAATAAATAAAAGCACCGCTAGCCGCTTGCTAACGCGTTAAGTCGTTATTTAGTCGTTATTTTTTTTATTCTTTTTTTAGCTGACAGTTTTCACAAGCGACTTATTTGATGATTTGATGTTATTTACTGCTAAAATTCTGGGGAAAGCAAAAATAAACACATTAACGTTAATGTTATTTTCTATAGGTAACGGATAATGACAACTTGCGCGCTAGCTAACAGCTACACATCTGTCAAAGCACTTAGCATAACAAGCTAGCTCCTCCAAAAGAAAAGAAAATAAAAGAATAAAATTTACTCTCATGGATGGAGACCCGGCTACCAGATTGTCCTGTTCCTTCTCCTGTTCCTCCATGATGTCGTTCATATTGGAGCCGAAAGTAAAAAGCTAACAGTCACGTCATGGTTCATGTATCAGTCACAATATTCATGTTTACAGCAACTACAGCATACTGAGATCACCAACGAGTCGAATCTTTGAATCGGTTCTTTGAGTCGGCTCTTTTAGGTGAATCCCGAGAGCCGACTCACACTCACGGGCTGTTTGAGGGTTTTCTTCCTTTTTCTTTCTCTTACGTAACGTAGACAGTGTATTATACACACAAAGACATCAGCTATGACGATCAATAAATTGAATCCTTTTAATGAAGCGCATACACAGCAAGAACAATAACATTATTGTATGCCAATGCATTTACAGAGCCTTGTAAAGTAATTTTATTTTATTTTGTTAATTAGAAAGCACAGTAAGATTTCATTAAACTATATCAGCCTCGGTTAGACAAACAAGTGCATACAGTGGTCATAATACTGCAAACTTTGTCCTGTTTAAGAAAAAAATCGCTATGAGTCAACAGGGAGCCGAAAGAGTCGACTCTTATTATTGAGCTGCGCCAAGTGATGTGACTCACTGAACAGATCCGGAATTCCCATCACTGCGAAAAGCGCCACTTTCACAATAAAAGTCTCTAAGCGTGACGTAATATGTGCGCTTAATAAAGGATACTCTAATCAGACGCAAACAGATAGATAGATAGATAGATAGATAGATAGATAGATAGATAGATAGATAGATAGATAGATCCTGTACATCACTGATCGCAAATGAAATAAATCTAACAATATTAAGATTTAAATATGGAAACTATGCAATGCAAAATTACACTTATACTCAAATTACACTTAAATTACAGAAAATCAGAAGAAAAAAAACATTCTTAAGATCACAAACTATTTTAACCTCTGCACAGGGGGATTTTATAGGTTTTGGAGAAAGAGGAGAGGTTATTAAACAGAATTTACATTATCACACTCTTGACATGAGATGAGTCATTATTTATTTTTCTTTTTATAGCTTCATATGTCCTTAGTTTATAGTAATCCATAGGACTGGAAATGAGATTGTGAAAGTGTAATCTCAGTGTTATTACACTGTGCGACCACCAGGGGGAACCAGAGCCAAGTAAAGTTCATCCATCTCCCGCTCTCCATCAGGACTTCACAGCAGATCTGTTACTGATTACTTTATTGATTATTTATTATTGAAGTAGCATAAAATGAACAGACATATCATTCATAGCTTTTCATATCATGCCAACTAACAATAAGCTTCAATCAAGGCCTTCATAATTATTGTCACCCTTGGTAAATCTTTTAATAATAATAATAATAATAATAATAATAATAATAATAATAAAAAAAATAAATAAAAATAATAATAATAATAATAATAATATAATTGTTACTATATAATAATAAGATATAATATAATATATAAATATAAAAAGATTAAATAGTTTTATGAAACTATGTAACATCTTATATTTTTGCTCTGGGTATAAAGCAATATAACTCAATATATTTGTGCTTTTTCAAAATAATTTCATTCTATTCAGCAAAAAAAAAAAGATGGGCCTCTTTATCTTTTTAGGCAGAGACAGAATTTGGCAATATACGTTATCTATGAATTCTAAATTATGGTGTGTGTGTGTGTGTGTGTGTGTGTGTGTGTGTGTGTGTGTGTGTGTGTGCGTGTGTGTGTGGTTATGCCTGTATGAGGAGCAGTTTTATCCTGTCTGTCTCTCAGATGCATTCAGTTATCTGTCTGTCTGTCTGTCTGTCTCTCTGTCTGTCTCTCTGTCTCTCAGATGCATTCAGTTATCTGTCTGTCTGTCTGTCTGTCTGTCTGTCTGTCTCTCTGACTGTCTGTCTCTCTGTCTGTCTGCCTGTCTCTCTCTGTCTGTCTGTCTCTCTCTGTCTCTCAGATGCATTCAGTTATCTGTCTGTCTGTCTGTCTCTCTGTCTGTCTGTCTGTCTCTCTCTGTCTGTCTGTCTCTCTGTCTCTCAGATGCATTCAGTTATCTGTCTGCCTGTCTCTCTCTGTCTGTCTGTCTCTCTGTCTCTCAGATGCATTCAGTTATCTGTCTGTCTGTCTGCCTATCTTTTTCTGTCTGTCTGTCTGTCTCTGTCTGTCTCTGTCTGTCGCTGTCTGTTTCTGTCTGTCGCTGTCTGTCTGACGGTCAGTCTGTCTGTGACAGTGATAAGGACAGTGTTGTATCTCTCACCTGCAGCTTTTAAACTGCTTCAGGGTCAGACAGAGACAAGGCGCCTCTCACTGCCTTGTCCTTCAGTCTGCTTGTGTTATTAGCGTTTAGGAGACGGCCTTCAGTACGCACGACACTCACATTCATCCTCGCTTTAATGAGCTGGTGTGCAGAGGGGGACGAGAGGGGAAGAGACTGCCTCAGTCAGAGACCTCTCCTGACCTCAGCACTCCAGCTGAATTCTCATTACACAATTAAGATGAGTGGGAGTGAGACAGAAAAGAAAAGATGTCTTTGTATGCACATGAGCATGTGTGTGTGTGTGTGTGTGTGTGTGTGTGTGTGTGTGTGCAGATTATATGTAATATAATGAGATGTACTGTATGCACTCTCACAACTGCAGCTATGTTCAGTTTATTAGTAACTAGTTGCTCATTTTAAATCAAGAATCAAGAAAGAGAGAAAGAAAAGACATTAGACATTAAAAGAAAAGAAATTACAGGATAGAACAGCTGGTACTGTAGCAATGAATCAGCAGTAAAAGCCCCACTCTCAGAGTTTTAATAACGAAGCGCTAGGTAGATTTTTCATTTAAGGCGGCCAGACAAGGAGATTTTTCTTCTCTTCTCATTCAGTGAGATAAAACATCTTGCCTCTAGAACCATAATACATTTTACACATGACCGCTAATCATTTTACAAAATAAAGTATTAAAAATCTATCTTTTTAATAGCACTGATAATGCTGAACCGATCAAATGCAATCTTCACCACAGCAAAAGATCTGAAAGATCTGCGCCGAGATACACAGCGTAAGAGCGAGAGAGTGAAATTGTCAGCACTGTATCTGTCATCCATCTGTTATTATTTTCTCTAGAAGACGTGAATGTTTGGGTTGGTGTGAAACATGCCGTCTGAAGCTGCAGGGCTCGGACCGGTTTGGCAGCTTTGGGAAGGAGGCTATGGGGCTATGTGCTGTAAAAATATGTCAAAATCAATTTGCAGAGTATCTGCCAGGGACTAAAAGGTGTGGCTTAAGAATATTTAGTGAGTGACTCTTTTCTTCTGTTCCTCTGTTTCTGTTTGTGATATTTTGTAGTATTTCCAGGATGTATTCGCATATCCTCATACCCAGCGTTCCCAGGATAGGCTTGGAATTCACCGCGACCTTGACAAGGATAAGGAAAATAAAGTTGAGCAGTTTAAGGGTTAACACTGGCTCTCTGACTATCCGGGGATGTGTAAAGAGATTAGGGGTGGGATTCTCTCTCATCTCGTGCGACTCTTAGTTGAAAACAAATGACTTCCAGACTGTCATCTGTCATTTATTGGAAGCAGTGAAAGCACATCATCTGTCAGTACTGAGGGGAATCATGGATTCTCCAGAAGCGATAATAGACCACAGGATGGAGGATCCACAGGACTCGGTTCTCACCATCATCACTTATCTAACACACATTAGCACCTGCAGCAAGCAGCTCATCAGTCCAAAGTGCTATACTGAACACTTTAAATGCTTTTTTAAGTGCACTGACAGTCACTCATATTCGCTATTGTTTTATTATTTTATACTATGTTAATCCACCATTAAGACAGTTCTACATCAGCATGACCTGAAAGGCTGTCACACAAGGAAGAAGACCGGCATAAAAAAAGCCAGAATGAAGTTTCGCAGGTGATCACCAGGCTTTTGGAGTGTTCCCTGGTCAGATAGAACAAAAAAGTGACCTGTTCGGCCATAATGTTCTGCGCTATGTATGGAGGAAAATGAGTGAGGCTTTTAATCCCATCTGTGAAGCATGGGGGTGGCAGCATCATGTTGTGGGGGTGAGTGGAATGAGTGGAGTTTTGCTGGAAAAGGGACTGACGCTCTTCAGAAAGTAGATGAGGAAGGATGATTATCTAGAAACACTGAAGAAACGCCTCAGCACATCAGCCAGAACGTTCAAACTTACTCACAACTGGGTCTTCCAACAGCACAATGATCTTAAGCCGACCTCCAAAGTGAAAAGTGAAAGCATTGGAGTGGAGATCACAAAGCCCTGACCTGAATCGTATAGTTCTGTCTGTCAAGAAACTCTGTCAAGAGTTTGAATCAAGCAATTAAAACGGCAACATCACCAAATACTAACAAAGGGGGCGTAAACTTTTAACCCATTGCACATCTGAGAGAATAAATAAACACTGAAATAAATCTGCCTCTTAGCTATTTTTTTTTAAATGACCTCTTATGGAAGTAAAGTAAGCTAAAGTGAAATGCATGGAGATGTGAAAAATTCAGTTTGTAAACTTTTGGCTTCAACTGTAAGTTAGTCTTCTCCAGTTTTATCATCAGTTGTGACAGATACCATTCTCTGCTTGGCTGACACACACACACACACACACACACACACACACGCACCATCAGATTTTCACAGCGCACTTCACACTTCCTACTGTACGTCCCAAGCCCTCTAGCACTAATCCACTATCTGAGTCTAATCCCCGTGTGTGTTTGGGTTCGGGCTGGAGAACCCCCTCTGTACGCTAAATTACTAACTGTTTAAAGTGTGTGGTCTGTCCCTGGGCGCTGTAAAGCCCGGCGTGGAGGATGTGGGGATCTAATGAAAAGCTGCAGCTTGATTTAGGGATGAGGAGACAAGCTACTGAGCTTTAAGAAACAAAACATCTCAGTCAATACCTATACGTGCAAAACTCAGGGACCTGAACTGGCTAAATCCTTTTAAACTAAGTTTAAACTATTTCATTAAAGATTTTCATTCAAAGCTAAATCTTGGATGTGAGATTCTCGTGCTACGTGCTACATGCTATATTCTCTTTGTATTCATTACACCAGTTTCTACTGGTACAACAATAGCGATTAGCATTCAGCTAGTTTGTAAGGTCAGGGTTATCATGCTAGCTAACGTTTGAGTGATTAGCTATAAAGCTGTTGTTAGTTAGCTTTAGCTGTTAAAAATGGAAGACGTCTTTATTTTCATGCTTTAAGTACATTTTCATGAAAGACTTTCATGTATACTTTTCTACGTTAACTTCAGCGAGAGATTTGAAGTTGTGCTTCAGATTTATTTACATGAGTAATGCTACTTTTACTTGAGTAATGAGTTTGGATAGTTTTACTTCCTCTGGTTATCTCTAATTATAAACCAATATCTGCTGCCAGATGCATAAAAACAGCTCGACCACGCTCTCATATAAGGAAGAGAAATGTTTCTTTCTCGCTCTCTTTCTCTGTTTCGCTCTCATTGCTTGGTTTGTGTTTGGATTACTCTCTCAGGCACAGACGATTTCACTGCTATTTCCTGTCACAAGCATTCACGTCTTCTAAACAAACTCTCACAGACGCTTTTCTAACACACTTCTTGCCTAAATGCTCCTCTGGGAAACTATACTGCAATGAAAATCATGTGTATGAGTGTGTGAGAGGTATATTATGTGTATGACAGATGCAGTGTGTGCATTTGTTTGTGTGTGTGTGTGTGTGTGTGTGTGTGTGTGTGTGTGTGTGTGTGTATATATGCAGTGTGTGCGTTTGTGTGTGAGTGTGTGTGTGTGTGAGTGTGTGTGAGGTCTATTATGTGTATGAGAGATGCAGTGTATGAGTGTGTATGAGTGTGTGTGTGTGTATGAGTGTGTGAGGCATATGTGTATGAGAGCATCAGTGTGTGTATGTGTGTGTGTGTGTGTGTGTGTGTGTGTGTGTGTGTGAATATGTGTATATGAGTGTGTGAGGTATATTATGTGTATGAGGGATGCAGAGTGTGTGTGTGTGCGTGTGTATGTGTGTGTGTGTGTGTGTATGAGAGAGCGAGAGAGAGAGAGAGAGAGAGAGAGAGAGAGCAAGAGAGTGTATATGAGTGTGTGTGAGGTACGTGTATGAGAGATGCAGGGTGTGTGTGTGTGTGTGTGTGTGTGTGTGTGTGTGTGTGTGTGTGTGAGGTATATTATGTGTACACAAGATGCAGTGTGTGTGTGTGTGTGTGTGTGTGTGTGTGTGTGTGCGTGCATTAGTCTGATATCTTGGCTATGAAAATGGAGCATTTATTAAATGAAAGATTTCATTCAGGAGGAAATGAGTGAATGAAACTGTGAAAGCTTCTGTACTTCTGTGAGTTCAAATCTCAGGAATGCCAGAAAGACATAATCCCTTAACCGTCCAGCTCTGTGTCTGGACTGGATTCTGCCTCAGTTCTAAATGTCTGGATAAACGCGTCTGCCAAATGACAAAGACTCTGTTTACACAGCGATGTTTCACACATGCTAAGTCAGGATTATAAACGGATAGGGATTATCCCCGTAAACATACACATGCTGGTGCAAAATAAGAGTCTTATAAAGTGGAAGTATTTTGAATATAGTCCAATTTCATTATGAAATTGGAATCAAACTAATATTATTTATATTATTAAGCCTAGTTCTAGAAGTGTTTTCTTCCTCTTATACAACAGCATTTTACCAACAATTACAATTTGTATTATAGTTACATGTAATATTGTGGAACATTGTAAGACCTGTGGTTGTGTCCTTCCAACTAGATCAGCTCTCCTGGTACAACAAGTGACAGCACCAACATCATATTCTTCAGACATCCAAAGAACAAAGCAAACTCTCTCTCTCTCTCTCTCTCTCTCTCTCTCTCTCTCTCTCTCTCTCTCTCTCTCGCCAATGTAACATTCCTTACTTTCTCTTTCTTCCTTTTACAGCACGATTCATTCTGCAAATGTATTTATTCGGTGCTGTAAAGTAATCTTGCAATCTTCTCTCCGCTTCCCCTGAACCAGATGCAGTTAAAGACTGCAGGCAAGACAACAAAAGATATCAAATTTATGGGATGTAAGTATTATGCGATAAAGATATTTCAAGAACAATTACAGGTAAATAAAGCAGTTGGGCGATTTGTCCTGCACAGAGTCTGAAGTATAATTTAAAATGTAGGGAAATGAATAAAAAAAGCAATAAGTTTTTATACTAATCTGTTTGTTTTATCTACTGGGAAAAGTCCTCCGATGACATTAAATGTTCATTAACCTTTTACACTCCCAGAAGCCTCTCATTCCTCATTCCAGTTCCTATGTACCTTTTGCTAATAGTTTTGCTGTAGTTACTTAACCAAATATTTTAAGACAGACACCTAAACACTTTTAAGAGGTTTAGAGGCTCATCTCGGCATTTGGTAAACTTCTGATATGATAAATGTGAGGTTCCGTGTAAACAGGACATTCGTATTTCTGTGACCTTTCGGATCCTCTGTGAAAATCTGAAAGTCTGACCTTTTGAAAATATATGTGTGTGTATTTTAGGAAATCCCCCCATACAACTACATCTACAAAGGTAAAAAAGGTAAATGAACTCTCACTCACACACACACATACATACACACACACACTGTCACGTGTCATGCGTAGCAAGTTTGGCAAGACACAAGTGTTTAATCTAAGAAGTGCTTTTATAATCATGATCAAGGTCCTTACTAAGGCCAGCACACCAGCTTAATACAGGACAATCCTTAAAACAGAACTGAAGAACAGGAGCCAGGTTCAAAACCAGGAAGTACTATGAAATATAGAACAAAGGTGTCAGGAAACAAGTCTCAGAATGAAGAGCTGAATACAATCTGGCAACAAACCAATGATAAGACATGCGCAAAGACAGGACTAGAACAAACACCTAAACAGACCTTGGCACACAGAGTAACAGACAGTGGACACGATGTCTTTGGAGGCTACAGGAGGAAGACAGTGCCATCCTCAGTGAAGGCCTTGGACTGGACAGGAGAGGCCTCAAGCAAGACAGCAGGGGCCTCAGTGGAGGCTTCATTCTGGACAGGGGAGACCTCATTGCAAGCTTCAAGTGGGACAGGAGAGGACTTGAGCAATACAGAAGGGGCGTCAGCACAGGTGGGAGGCAGGGCATCAATGTCCTTGGTGCAGAAGGGCAGTGGAATGTCTTCATCCTTGACAATGGAGATGGAGCTATGATATCTTTGAGAAAGGCCTCAGGTGGAGTGATGAAGACAGGAGGGTCTACCGAGTGGGCAGGTAGATCCACATGTGGTCTCTGAGCTTGCACTGCATTCAGTTTTGCTCATCAATGGTGGACAAGATGTCGTTGGCAGCTGCAGGAGGTGAAGCAGCAATATTCTGAATGCAGGCCTTGGACTGCACAGGAGACGCCTTGGCACAGGCCTTGAGCAAGACAGCAGAGGCCTTAGTGCAAGCCTCGAGCAGAGCAGGAGAGCCCTTAGGCAGGAGAGGAGAAGCCTCTGTGCAGGCCTCAGGCTGGACAGGAGAGGCCTTGAGCAGGACAGGAGAGGCCTTGAGCAGGACAGGAGAGGCCTTGAGCAGGACAGGAGAGGCCTTGGCACAGGCAGGAGATGGACCATCAAGGTCCTCAATGTCCAGTGTCCAATGGTGCAGAATGATAGTGGAATGTCAGCATCCTTTGCAAAGGATATGGAGCAAAGTTGTCTTTAACAAAGGCCTTGGATAAAGTGATGAAATGAGGAGAGTCCACAAATTCGTTGTTTGTTGGAGCATGAGCCAGCCCGACTGTCTGCAGGAGGCTCGAACTGTGCAGTGACTTTGGTGATCTTAAATAAAAATTATGACGCTGGGGGCCAAAGTAAAATCTTACCCAAAGACACCTATAGTCTAAAGCCAGACCTTAATCCTCAGCTGTTTTAGAACCGGACTGAAATCTGTCTCACTTTGGACAAGTCACTTTGGTATAAATATGTCTGCCAAATATGTAAATGTAAAATTCAGTCTGGATTTTATGTCATCTGTATTCAGGAACTGAAGCCACCTATCATTCTGTCAAGAAAAAGGCAAAAAGAAACAAATCTTCGCTGAGACCTTGCTGTAACATAAAGACAGTACAAAGGCATAAAGAAAGTACAATGAAGTCATCATAAGGCATATGTTTAAATAAGAAGTTTATATACCACTATATCCTGATGACTGCCATATTTTGTTGCATGCTGTAAAACGTCTACATGATTAAACTCATAACCTTACTGTGAAGAAGATATCTGTTTCCCTTTATCTGCTGAGCTGGAGCTGGTGGAGGTGGATGGCAAAACAAAAAGAGGACATATTTACACAAGCTGACATTTCTACTATAGCCCACATACAGCCGTTCCATTTGACTGAACAGTGTGTGTGTGTGTGTGTGTGTGTGTGTGTGTGTGTGTGTGTGTGTGTGTGTGTGTGTATGTGTATTTAGGTGTGTAGGGGGTTATAGCTACAAATTGCAGTGGATCAGATTTTTTTAAGCCTTTTCTCAGTAACAGGTTCCAATTTTTTGTCTTATTACACAGATGCATCATTATATTACACAGAAAATCCTAGAGCAAAAACACAGAATCCCCCCTTTCC
>CM074950.1:3578713-3592159 GCA_037577455.1 Pangasius macronema | reverse complement strand
CTGCCATATTTTGTTGCATGCTGTAAAACGTCTACATGATTAAACTCATAACCTTACTGTGAAGAAGATATCTGTTTTCCTTTATCTGCTGAGCTGGAGCTGGTGGAGGTGGATGCCAAAACAAAAAGAGGACATATTTACACAAGCTGACATTTCTGCTATAGCCCACATACAGCCGTTCCATTTGACTGAACAGTGTGTGTGTGTGTGTGTGTGTGTGTGTTTAGGTGTGTAGGGGGTTATAGCTACAAATTGCAGTGGATCAGATTTTTCTTTAAGCCTTTCCTCAGTAACAGGTTCCAAATTTTTGTCTTATTACACAGATGCATCATTATATTACACAGAAAATCCTAGAGCAAAAACACAGAATCCCCCCTTTCCTCACTCGGATATAATCCATCTGAAGTAACATGCTAAAGTTATGAAAGATGATAAAGGAATCCAGCTGACGTCTATCAGAGATACCAGAGATTTCATACTATAATGTTTTTGTGCACAGCTGCAGGAGATGGGAGGAGGATCGATCACTGCGGCCATGGGGGGATGCATTAGGGCACTTCCTGTCAGTATTTCTCCTCTGTGGAATTCTGGGTAGTGAGCCTTAATGCACACAATTATTATGAGTATCTTAATGCAGTCTTTTCCATTATCTCCTGGATGCGACTCATCTTCCCTTCACTCTCAGCTCTCTGATAATGGCCATCAGGTATGACTTTGCTGTCCAGGCATGTCTCATCCTTCGGATTCATAACTGTAAAGCGACTAGAGTTTCGTCTTACCAACACAACGAGAAGGTCCATCATCGGATACAGTCACTGATCAAATCAAATCAAATGTTGACAGGGATCTGCTCTAATATGCGTAAGAATGTGTTTTGGCAGATAACATGTATAAAAGTTACAGAATTTTGCCTTGTGAAAACACAGAAATACACTTCGTAAGACAAACATTGGATCAGTAGTGTTACCAAGGCTAATGTTGGAGTTCTGGTGCATGACAGTTAATGCTAATGCTAATTGATTAATTTAATCAATTAATTATAGCCTATTTGGTTCTTCTAAAGCGTTACACCACCACGAATGCTAATCTGCTGGTGTATTTTTTTCTCCTGTGTGCTAGCTACAAGACCATAGCAGATTTGCCTGCTAGCATTTCGCTTTGTGCTAGCATAAAATGAGATATTACTGATCATGTAAAACATTTTACACATTTCTTGAAACACGCAGGATAGAACAGAGTCAACCAACATGCTGTTACGTCTCCGTTTGCTCCCTGAAGAGTCAGTCATGTGTTGTGTTGCCAGATCTGCAGTTTTTCATGCTATTTTTGAACTGCTCACCCAGCCCGATTTTTTCTCTCCACTTGTTAATGGCTGAGTGTTCTGCATTAGTTTAATCACAGTGGTGCCACACAATTCCTGAGTTTCTTAGGTTCGCAGTGTCTGCATGGGACTTCTCTGATTTCCTCCCACCTCCAAAAATATGCAAGTAGGTGTGGATTGCCTACAATAAAAAAAAAAAAACCCTGGGAGTGAATGAGTGTGTGATTATATGTGTGCATGGTGCCCTGAGATGGACTGGGATCCCTTCCAGGGTGTATTCCCATGTTCCGGGGATAGACTCCGGATCCACCACGCCCCTGACCAGGATAAAGCGCTTACTGAAGATGAAGGAACAAACAAAATAGATCAATCGTACTGTATCTACAATCAAACATTCACATTCAACGAAATAATATACGACTGACATGTAAATGTTAAACACTGCTTCATTCTATTTTATGATATTATGTTACATATATAAAACGAAGAGCAAATTTACAAAATGCCATCCGTGACCCTCAAATACAGATTCCAAAACTGCATTTTGTAATATAAATATCAGAAATACTGTCCATCCCTGAATATACTGTAGATGAGAAACTAGAGACAGTTTGTGTCATCTTGGAAGTAGCATTTCACATTGTCAAGGACGCATTAACATTTGGACTCCTCTGTTAAGCCAACAGAACTGAGAGTCAGTACATTTTGCCAAATGTTCATGAACAGATGGTGGTGTTGCACATCGTACACTGTAGTGGAGCCAAATCACACTTCCACAATGTTTTGCTTTAACACACCTGACTCCAGATGCTATTTGAAGGTCTCGCTTAGTCGGATCAGGTGTATTAGTTTAGAGAAATATCTTCTGCAGGTGGTGCAGGCGGTGAATGTCATTTTATCTGCCCAACATATTTATTTTAAACACACCACACGCTGCTTTCACACTAGGCGTGTTATTCTCATTTCAGTGCTTCTCATCTGAACTCCTCCATCCAGTTTAATTTTTCATAAAACCACCGTGTCCTTTAACCGTCATTAGCAGGAATCTAATGCAATGTCAATGCACGATGTGTGCTTATGGACTGAACTTTCAAATGTAGTTCAACTTTTCAACAAAGTCAAGCTAAATATTGAGAAATCTTTGTTGCTAATAAAGCTAGGTAGATAAGCTAGCTAACTGTCTGGTACAATCAAAGGGTGGAAGCGGTAACAGCTTTTTATGGCTGTAGTGTGCATGTCAGGGTTTTTTTTCTTTCTCGTATGAGCACAAAAAGTGATCAGGCCAGCTCTTTTTCTGTAGAAAGAACACCTAGTATATCAGATCTCGGAAACCACACCGTATTCACTACATAGAGAACAGCATCTAATTCCCAAAGCAGAAAAAGAATACCTCTGACGTTTTGATCGTTTGAACACAATCCCTTGTCTTCATTATGTAGTGAACAGGGTGTGTCTTTTTGTACACAGTTGATGGTGAGGAATGCTTTTGAAGGTGCCTGTGACCGAGAATGACTGAACTGGATGCAAACCATGTCATCCGTTAAATCATTTTCTTGAATTATGCAAATTCTGTTCCTAATATCAAGGGGAAAAACTTAATTTTATTTTGAGCTGCAAATATCAAAGCGCTTCCAGCGGTTAAGTGTGATATAAGGAAAAACATCTTCCGCTAGTTGAGCTGTGATTGATTGGTACTTGTGGTTGTGGTTATACTGTATCAGGAGATCTGCAATATATAGCAGAGATTTAAACATCATAAGCAGGACATTGCAGTCATTTCACTGTGAACTAGCTAAAGACACAGCAGTTAAAGCAACATGTTAAAACATCCCAATCTTGAAGTTATCAAAACATGCACTAGATTCTCAGCATCAGGTTGGGTTATCATATTTATTATTTTGCCTAGGTATCTTAGAAGATAACAAGCAAGCCTTTAAGATGCTAGTCACATGGGAATCAACTGATAAACCAGCATCTAGGTTTCTAGATGCATCTAAAACAAGGTTCTTATTTGTAGCTTTTGGCTTTACAGAGAAGCCGTCAAGCTCAGAGGCAAAATCAACAACCTTATTCAAGAGGGTATAATTCTTAATTGCAGTGAAATTCTTAATTGCAATTCCCAAATTTGAAAGTCCTCTTATTGCAGATGTAGAAAAGGCACTGTTGTGCCTTCCTCACCACCATCTCAGAGAGTGTGCAGACCAAATTTAGTCCTCTGAGAGCTGAACTCGTCGATACCTCTCCACAGGGGTCCCGTTGATCAAGAGTGTGTCCCGTAGTCAGCCACCAGCTGTTGAATTCAGGGAGGGGAAATGTCCCAAATCCTTGTAACACTGTTAAGATATAATCTAAGCAATAACTTAACTAAACCGTACTTTCAAGCCTGAGGCAAGCAGAAAGTCACTGAGGTCATTGAGAAGAAATGGTTATGCTGTTTATTCCACGTTCTCACAGCATAGCACGTTTCTTACTGCTTGATTGACTATATTAGGTGTAAGGCGAAACTTCTTTCAATTTAATTCGAAACTGTTTCCTGGGCTAACAGATGCAACATAACTCAATATAAAGAGATGACTGAAAAGATGAATGAGCTCCAGTTTGTGCTCAATGAATTCAACTGTACTCGGCTTTATTAGAAGCTTTTTTTAGAAAGGAAACAGGAGCACTATGTGCAGCGTATCTTTTGGCGTCATACTGCGCGCATCAAATGTTCCTATGCATATTTATATGGATATTTCTGCCCGTTATTCCAATACAATAATGTCACACACTTGCCATGGTAGAAACAATCAGCTTGTAATTGTATTCATCAGGACTTGACCTGATTCTTGATCAGCAATCGAGCTCTGAATGGCTCTGATCTGCTTATCTGGGAATAAAGATGGAGGAAGCAGATGTGCTTCGATCAGGGCAGAGGTTATCGGCTACTCTGCCCTGGTGGACACTGACGTCTACACTCTAATGCCCGAAACACTGCTATAGGATAAGCGAACATGAATATAAAGGTGGATATTATCATGATAGCTTATTATTTCCAGTAGTAGTTTGGTAGAATTAAACATAGGAGTATATTATTTACTTTGCAGTGGGTCGCGTTCCCACCTCACAGCTCCAGGGTCCCCAGTTCGATCCCGAGCTTGGGTTACTGTCCCTGTGGAGTTCGCACCATGTCCATGTGGGTTTCCGCCAGGTTCCCTATTTTCCTCCCACCTCCAAAAAACAAGGCATCACTGATTTCCCTTCATAGCATTTTCTCGTTTGTGACTTCCACTTTACTTCCTGTTTACGAGTCTCTTTGCCCTGCATGTACAGCCTGGTCGATTGACTCATGCCTATTGTTTATGAGTTTCTCTGACAATTTGGATTTGTTAAAAAAACTTGAAAAACAGGTACATGTTTGTTCCAGTGATAAGCTAAATTGCCTCCAGGTGTGAATGAGTGTGTGAACGGTGCTCTTTGATGGACTGGTTTCCCATCCAGTGTATATTCCTACCTTGCTCCAGGTGTTCCATCGATAGGCTCCACTACAACCCTATCCAGGATAAAATAATGAAAGAATTAATCTACTTTACTTCATTTAATCAGCTCTCTCAGTAAAAATTGAGGTATATTATGGTACACTTGTTACATGGAGTGTTGCCCTCAAGGATATGTCTTTTGCCATTTAGAGGAACATAATTGTATTGGAAGCTTGGAATGGTGCATGTTCCTACTTGGTTTTTAACAAGATCCTGGAGCTCCATCTTCATGATAGCATCTTTATATCAGACTAACACATACAGAAAACGTCTGGAAGTCTGAGCTGAGAACTGTTTCTTATCGTCTGAGATGAATAAGATATTAGTTCAGGGAATTTACCTATTGCCTCGGATTCTGTTGATAAACAGATCTGATTAATTTCTGCTTTGTTAGTGAATCCGAACTCGACCACATGGCTGCAGACCATAAAGAGTTTTGGCAAACCACAACATTTGTTTAGAGGCTCTTAGCCAGCTGTTTACTCTTGCAAGGCTCTTGATCCAGTGCATTAGTTTGTACTTTACCCTCACATCTCGTGTATTTATGTCTGTGGTTGTAATGCCATGTGGTCAGAGTGTATGTGCCAGTGCTGTAGGGGAAGCTATTGCCATCATCTGATTTATGGGCATTTAATGTGGCTTATATCTTTTTTTTTATTTATCTCAAACATACAAACACAATCAGTTTACACACACACACACACACACACACACACACACCTCAGACATATGGCGCTTACACATACACACACGCACACCCACAGTAATGTGAACTGGGAGTCGCCTTTGCCTGTTCAGAGGCCGCAATAGCAGCAGTAGGAAAGCTTTAACTTTATTTACAGTGTAAAGACCAGCATGGTCTCAGTGGCGCCATTAACACAAAACATCTAACATTTTTCCACATTTTGTGTTGATTGTGACTCAGCTGCTCTAGCTTTATTCTCATTCTTATCCGCTTTCATTTATACCACCACCATAAGTACCAGATCCCTAATATAAGATCAGATTTAAAATCTGATCAAAATGATCCAAAATGTGCATTCGAATATTCCACTGAATCAATCTTTACAAAAAAAAAAACCTTAAAAGTTCTGTGTAGGACCCTACAAGAGAGGGTTTCCAATAACAACCACTTTAGAAAGAACCCAAAGAATCATGAAGGGAGCGTTTTCTTTTTGTAGGACTCATCTGTCGCAAATAGTGACGGTTAACTCACAAAATACTTCATCCTATTTGATTCCCTTGTTTAAGCAAATCAGTTGAATCAATTCGCAAGCATTAATGAATCAAAAGTCATTTTTAATTAAGTAATAATTAAAAAAACACAATAAAGTGAACATAATGTTGATAAGCTCAATACTCAGCACTGTCCATGTTTTATGTAGGTGACATTTAATCAAACACTCAACTCTTGGGTCCTCGAGTGTGAACCATGGACCTCCAGGGTTCTGCTATTCTGTAATAGATCAGAGTGAGGGAGATTTTATTACCTCTTATCAGCGTTACCGTTGTAAAGGTTACGAAGTTATTACAGTTCATCTTCAAATGCAAGTGCTTTAACACGTTCAATCCAGAGGCTCATTTAATGTTGGGAAATTTCCATCCGACGTCCATGCAACAAGTCTGTTTTAAGACTTTCTAACTCTAAGTTACAGCTTTATTTTTGACTATTTCAAAGCACTGACACTGAAGACTCCTTCCGTAAATCTTAAACAAACATATCCTTACAGAAAACGTCACAATCTCAGCAATTACACATACAAGTCCCCGTGTAAGCTGTCACTCTAGAAACAGTAACATTACAGAATGAGCGCATTAATATAAACCTGTAATATACCTGTAATTTGCATTACAGTTGGCACTACTGTCAGAGCCGCTGTTATAGAAAATTAATCACGTATGAAGTTCAGAAATGAAACTTTTAGTGGCTCCTTTAAATGAGTAAGATGCTACATCCTGTATTTGTCAGTGAGCCTGTTTGGACTGTGGACCATAAAATAAAAGTCTGTATCATGATAACAAGAGTTATGCATTTTTATTTACACTGGAACAGATCCATTCCAGTTCATGACTGGATATTTAACTTTGTGATCCCCTGAGATAGATGATAAACATGACATTTCCTTAAATATTTCTGATTAGTAAATCAAACGAAACCGAATCGATTCACTAAAAAAGAGTTTGAGGGGAGAGAGAGAGAGAGAGACAGAGAGAGAGAGAGAGAGAGAGAGAGAGAGAGAGAGAGAGAGAGTTTGTGAGGTTTTGAGTGGAGAGGCAGACCGGCAGGTGGAGGCGTAAAAAGAGAGAGAGAGAGAGAGAAAGAGAGAGAGAGAGAGAGACAAAGAGAGAGACAGAGAGAGAGACAGAGAGAGAGAGAGACACAGAGAGAGAGAGACAGAGAGAGAGACAGAGAGAGACAGAGAGAGAGAGAGAGAGACAGAGAGAGAGAGAGAGACAAAGAGAGAGACAGAGAGAGAGAGACAGAGAGAGAGAGAGAGAGACAGAGAGAGAGAGACAGAGAGAGAGAGACACAGAGATAGAGAGAGAGAGAGAGAGAGACAGAGAGAGAGAGAGAGACACAGAGAGACAGAGAGAGAGAGAGAGAGAGAGAGAGAGAGAGAGAGACAGAGAGAGAGAGAGAGAGAGGGGGGGGGGCGAGAGATCATCCTGGGGAAAGAAGTGTCTGAGGTAAGACATGAAGAATCAATACTGTCAGAGAGATAAATATCCAAGGACGCTGCATAGAGAGAGAGAAAGGGGGAGATTAGGAAAGGAAAGTGTGGTAGAAAGCGAGAAAGAAAAATGCAAAGATGTGCAGAATCCTGAAAGAGAAAAATGAAGGTAGAGAAAACAGGGCAGACTGACGTCCAGATGCCTTTTTTTTTCAAGCTGCTCTTTTAAAGAGATAGGTTTGTTTTTCTAATATCCTGCCTGGTCCCTGGGAGGAGAGAAGTCTAACGCCAGTCTAACGCCAGTCTAACGCCAGTCTAACGCCAGTCTAACACCAGTCTAACGCCAGTCTAACGCCAGTCTAACGCCAGTCTAACGCCAGTCTAACGCCAGTCTAATGGTGCTGTCAGCCAGGTGGAGTTGATCTGAGAGCCTGGAAATCACGGGTTCAGACGGTTGGACACACACCAGGCTGGAGTTTCCCAGCAGTCTGGTACTGCAAAGCTTTTTCAATATCTCTGATCCATCTCATCAGATAACTACCAAGCAGGGAAAATGCCAATGAGGTGCCTGGAATGATGATGATGATGATGATGATGATGATGATGATGATGATGATGATGATGGTAACATTGGAACAGAAAGATAAAAAAAACCTTATAAAAAGTCAATAAAGTTTTTCATAATTTTACCCATATATGTACAGTATCAATGTCTCATACCACAGCGCTATTTAATTCTCCACTCTGATTGGTCAGAAAGAGTTATATTATAAATTCTGTAGAAACAACTTACACGGGAACTTGTATTTCAGATGTTAAGATTAATAATAAACATATCAAATAAAGCATTATTTAACAAATAAAAATGAATAGATTTTGATCTGGTGAAGTATTCTATAAGGAGGTGTTGTTTTACATTTTTGGAAGGAGTCTCCAGTGTCAGAGCTTCGCAACAGTCAAACGTAAAGCTATAACTTTCCAACATTGCAGAGGATTTTTCCTTATTCCTGATTTCTCCGTAGCATGACAAACTATGTTCTTGTGGTCTTATTAACCTGGTGAGGGAATGTTTATAACTGCTATACGCAATAACAGGATTAAACATAACTCCCCAGCATTAAACATAACTTTAAATGGATAAAAAGTAAGATATCCATTCTATAATAAATAAAAATGTAACTGTCACCAAATGATCATGTTATAAGAGGAGTAAAACCATTTGGGATGGGCTGTTATAGGAAAATAATTAACTTATGAGTGGTAAAAGTAACTCTGCTTCATCACACAACCCTGTTATTGATTCTTTTCCTTTAACAGCACACGCCCAAGTGGTTTATTCCTTACTAATATGCCATTTGGTTACTCATTGGTTTTAATAAGAAATATGCTTCATATAACAAATAAGTATACAAAGTTTTTTTGGCATAAAAGTCTTTTTTAATTTCTAGAAAATTGACAATGCCACAAAAGTCTTGTTTAATGTGTTAGATGTGGGGAAATCTGACTTGTTTGTGACGGATGTGATATGATCAGGGCTGCTGACGAAAGTGGCCCAATCAAAAAGTATTAAAAGATGTGATTTCCGTGAATAGTTCTAACACCGGGCTGCTAATCTCACAACTTTTAACAGCGCTGTGCTTAGATTAGGTTCTGACTCACTACTAAGTCATTGGATAAAAGCATTTGCCAGATGAATAGCTGTACATGTACCTATCCGTAGCCTACATATACAGCATGTAGGTGTTTATTGCTATATTTCTTTTATAATATTACGTGAGGATCTTGTTGTAACAGGTGCAGCTTGTTTCTTTTAATCCACTCACTTCCCCTCCTCAGCTCCCACAGATGTGAGCTTTAGACGAGTGTGTAAGGAGCACAAGCATGCACACAGATGCACACACTCCCTTTCTTCCAGATTCACTCTCTCTCTCTCTCTCTCTCTTTCTCGCTCTCTCTCTCCTACATCTGGACCGTCACCTCAAGCTGTGCAGGACGGACATTCTCTTCTTCTCAACATCTTAACCTTTTCCTCCATCTGTCTCTCGTTAGGGCGTCATGGTTTATCAGCTCTTTCCTGTTGTTCACAATTCAGGGACTACATCATTTAATTCCAACGAATAGAAAGAATCATGATTTATTGTCCATTCTGGGCCTTTTCACAATGCCGAAGATGACTGGAGTCGAAACTTACTATCCAAAAACAATCCAAGCATCAGCCACTCTCTCTCCAGGTAACAAACGACATTGTAATTCTGTTGCTTATTTGATCTCTGCTTTGCCCTCTGTCTTTATTTAATCTTGGCAGGATGAGTGCCTCCAGGGAGGCAGTGCCAATGATCACGGAAAGGTCAGGAACGTGGAATTGGGCTGTGGCATCTCAGCAGTTAAGGTTGTAAGCTAGTGACATGAAGACTGTTCAAATCTGAGGACTGTATATAGAGCCACAGTTAGGGAAAGTGAGCAAGTCCTTTAAACTATCAACTGCTCGGGATTGGATTTTGGCTCGATTAAAGGTTTCCATCTCTCTTCTCTCTGTTTAACCCACTGGTCAATGTGTACAAATCAGTTGCAAGAGTATTTTATAATTTTCTTTTCACACTTTCGTCCTAATAAATAAATGTCATTCATGTAGTGTAATGTAATGTAATGTAATGTAATGTAATGTTAAATGATGATTCATTGGATTTGGGTGTAATTTATTTTTTACTCAAAGTGATTTACAATATTTAAAAGTTAGCAAAGATTAACTGAGCTACAGTATGACTAGCCAAATGCAGGAAATCCATCACCTTATCCACCCACCTTTAATCATTCATCCATCATGAGTAAGTGCCTTATCCTGGTCAGCGTCACATGGATCCGGAGCCTATAATGGGAACACTGGGCATGAGGCAGGAATACATCCTGACTGGGACAACACTACGTGCTACACCAACATGCCAAGCTATCCACCAGACTCTCTCATCTAAACTTTAACTAGCACTAAAGCAGCAGTCTGTACATTCAGAGCCCTCTGTTGCCAGCAGGATGAATCGCACTTGCAGTGGGGGTACTGATGCTCTGTTGTAGCGATCAACAGCAAAGTACAATCTACTGTTTTATTATATCTGTGCTGAAAGCCCTCCTTGTTGTTTGTCAAGCAGCCATTTATCCCAAAACAGTATTAAAAACAGTATTAAAAAAGGACATTGGTATATCTTGTGAGTTGTCTTTTAAGGTGAACAGCAGAGCTAAGCTGTTCTGATCCATATAGAGGCGGAGCTAATTTCAGGGCCTGAAATATTTAAGCAGAAACCTGAAACTAAACCCTAAACTCTGCTGCATTGGAATATCAGGAAGTACAGTTGTATTAATGTGGTTACTGTACAGCTACGGACACTTTTAAGCCACACCTTCGACTACTGTTATATTTCTTATCTCATTATAAATTATTGTTTGCTTGACCTTTGAGTTATATTCCCCCTGTAGCACTCGCTCTTTTATAGGGCTATGTAGGGTTATCTGTCCCTGCTTTCTCCATCACTCCCTCTCATAATCTATTTTTATCTTTAATGAAGCAGCTTAGCACTTCAAAACAGGCATCAGGTTACTGGACACAAGATAAGATTAGACCTAGAGCAAAAGGATTTTAAATATAGAAAATACTGTCACTCGGTTTGCTTGCTGAGAATCGCTTCATCATTGTTTCTTTACTCGACTTTCGATTTCTGTATAATTAGGCCGAGACAGCAGGGGTCAAGACAAATGTTTACCCCCCAGTCTGTTTCCTGTTTCCTTGACTCAGAAAATAGACTAAAGACATTCACAACGAGAACAATTTGGCTTCTGGGAACGCCGGACTGGATAAAACTGGCTGCGTTGCGTGGAACGAAAAATTAATGAGGTTAGAAGGCACCCAGGCTAAAGGAACCCACGTGGCTTTCCTCGATCAGATGTAAAATGTTTTTGAGTGATAAGAAAGCAAGGTCACATCACAGAAAGAGAGCGAGAGAGAGAAATCTGAAATGAAATGACACATCACAGTGATATATGGGGGAAGACATTGCAACCCCATTTGCTAAAATAAGCAGCGCTGCATCATCCACACGCAGGAGTGATGAATGAGATCTCAATGTCAAGACAGCAGCTCGACATTTTCTTCTGGAGGGAAAAGTTCACCTGAGTACGAGTCAAACGGGGAAGGAGAGGCGTGTGGGTGTGTGTGCGTTTGTGTGTGTGTGTGTGTGTGTGTGTGTGTGTGCAAGAGAGAGAAAGAGAGAGAGAGACAAAGAGAGAGAAGGAGACTTTGACCAACAATAAGTCAGGGTTTAGCAACATGTATCTGTGCGATATATTGATTTTATATTTGTGTTTACATTTACATTACAAGTTCAGATCATATAATTTGCATATTACTGTTTACTGTATTTAATATACAGCGTGTCTGAAAAATTAGGAACCAATAAAGGTCAAACTACATATCTTTTTTTTTGTATTTATTGTTTACAGCATTTGCTCTACATGCTGTAAATTTAATTTTCCTCAGCCGTGGTATCATGTTTTTGTGGATTTTGCTCCACATACTCAGACCCACATCTTTACTCCACATATTCCCACTGCCTCCTGACTTTCTGGACATCCTGTCGAATCCGTGTAGTTTTTCTAACACACTTCCACAGGTGACAATTTGCGATGACAGCTTTTAAATAATGCAAATGTTGTTGCAAGTGTCGGCGTTATTTTTGCCGCAAAAGAAAACGCACATTTATTACACAAAGCCTTTTTTGTTGGAAATAAGCTCCCAGCAGCATGCACGTAATCACATTTCATTTTATTCCTTTATGTGCATAAATTTGACTGAAACAAATGGTTTCCATGGTAACTTCTGCGGTTATATCCATTGTATTGTATTAATTACTGGAGCATGTGCACAGTGAATTGACTGTAATTAGGGCATTCTCCTGTAGGCAGGTTTTTTTTTTTTTTCAAGAAGAATGGGGTGCCATAAGTTACTAGCATGTAAAACCGTAATGTAAAGCATGAGTATTGCAATATATTTCAACATGCATGCTGAAAATGTCCTGTAAAGTCTTAGATATTTATTTTATGACTTCTGCATTACTGGGTCAGTAAAATAAATAAATTTTACATGAAAAAGTGCGTAATGAAAAGGTTGTTTTTTTACAATACCTTTTTAAAACGTACAGTCATTTTTTCGTTTCACTTTTCTGACAAAAAAAATAAATAAAAGAATGCTAGCTGTCAGGGATTAGCGTCAAAACCAGAAGCAAGTGTGACAGCCGGAGTCTTCATTAGAACTGTATTTAGAACTGATTCTCCAAGATGCGTAGAGAAACCTCCTCACCAGTGCTCTATCCTGCTCTTTATAGCTTTTTTTTTTAACATAGAAAACATTTAATCGCATGATTTTTAAAGGCGTCTTTGCTTTAGAGCATTTCTGTACAAGTGCCTAACATGTAAACATGTAACAGAGCTTGAGTTAATGTTTAAAGAGCTTGAGTTAATGTTCACATCATACATCAGAATGCAGAGAAATGGTGATCTCAGTGACTTGGTATGGGTGATGGTGCCAGATTAGCAGGTTGGAGTATTTCAGAAACTACTGATCTCCTAGGATTTTGACAGGCTGCTGCTGCTGCTGCTGCCGCTGCTGGTGGTGTAATGGCATAGGGAAGGATTTCTTGGATCCCTTAATACCAATAGAGTATCATGTGAAGGCCGCAGCCTATCTGAGTATTGCTGCTGAACACGTGCATTCCCTTTGTCACAGTTTAACCAAGGTATAGAGCAAAGAACAAATCTGCAGCAAGTGCGTGATGCAATCATGTCGGCATGTACCAGAATCTCAAAGGCACGTTTCCAGGAACTTGTGGAAACCATGCCGTGAAGAATTGAGGCTGTTCTGAGAGCAAAAGTGGGGTCCTAAACAGTATTA
>CM074950.1:3560412-3572047 GCA_037577455.1 Pangasius macronema | reverse complement strand
TAAAGTGCCCACTAGGGTGCCTCTATTGTACATTAAATGTAATAAAGTGCCCACTAGGGTGCCTCTATTGTACATTAAATGTAATAAAGTGCCCATTAGGGTGCCTCTATTGTACATTAAATGTAATAAAGTGCCCACTAGGGTGCCTCTATTGTACATTAAATGTAATAAAGTGCCCACTAGTGTGCCTCTATGGTACATAAAATGTAGTAAAGTGCCCACTAGGGTGCCTCTATGGTACAAAAAATGTAGTAAACTGCCCATTAGGGTGCCTCTATGGTACATAAAATGTAATGAAGTGCCCATTGGGGTGCCTAAATTGTACATTAAATATAGTAAAGTGCCCATTAGGGTGCCTCTATGGTACATTAAATGTAGTAAAGTGCCCATTAGGGTGCCTCTATGGTACATTAAATGTAGTAAAGTGCCCACTAGGGTGCCTCTATGGTACATTAAATGTAATAAAGTGCCCACTAGGGTGCCCTTCCTGTGGAGAATACATGATGCAGAGCCATCTAGGTGCTTCTCCGCGTGAAGAACTCCGCGTGAAAAACCACACGATTTAATGCCCTCCAGGTGCCCTTTTCAGATCGTTTGGCCCGTGCCCCTCAGACAACCTGCTTATTTGTTTATACTGATCCTTTATAGCGCAGCGTCCGTGAGAACGTGCAAACTGAGAATTTCACTGCGGAAGGAAACTCGGACAGTAAAGTTCTTGACTGCTGACTGTACAGTAGGTTTGTACTAGAACGACTAAACGGGAAGCTGCACAGCAACGGTGATTCCAGCTACTGACTCACTGTCATTCCTACAGGAAATGTTTTATAGCGTGCATGCGTGATTATTTCGGGAATAAACGCATGCACGTGTCAGTCTGTGTCAGTACGCAACACGTGGAGAGCTTGAGGTCTGTTAACACACGTGACCGCCCATGTTTTATTCTCATTATTTAAAACCCCGCTGTTGTGCTGCAGAATAAATAAAGTCTAAATGAACTAAGTGCGCGCATGCAGTGTCATGTCTCGCCCCTCCTCTCTCTCTCTCTCTCTCTCTCTCTCTCTCTCTCTCTCTCTCTCTCTCTCTCTCACGCGCTTCTGTCGCTGCAGCTCCTCCTGCTTGCGCTCAAGACGAAGGGGGCTCGCGCTCGCGCAACTCGCTCGCCTTCAGCGTCCCGCGCGAAACCAGCTCACCAGAGCGCACGAGTCGACGACCGGCGGAAGGTTTTCCGAGGCGATCACACCACGCACCGGGGCCTGAAGTTTAGGGAATCAGGAGGTGGAGAAAAAAAAGAGAGAGAGAGAGAGAGAGAGAAAAAGGCGGAAGCAATCATCGTGTTGTAAAAAAGCGACGAAACGTGTGGACTTGTGGAAAGGCGCGAGCGCACGGTGTGAAGGGGGGGTGTGTATACTTTTTCGCCTGAAGGGACATGTGGAGTGCTGGATTGTGCAATGTGGAGGTGGCTATCCAACACACACACAGAGGCACAGGGAGGACACGAGTGAGTTTCCTAATTACTGTTTTTCTGGTGCGTTTGGAGCTGATGTGGTTGTGATTGATGGTTTCTCCATCAAGCCCCTGACCCACACACACACACACACACACACACACACACACACACACACACACACACACACACACACGTGTCTTGCTTCCTGACACCATGACAGACACGAACTTCACCACGATTCCATATGCAAGTGAGAACCAAGCACTGAATGACACACGCGGCTGCTCGCTGACCAAAACTGCCTTTCAGTTCTACTACCTGCCCACGGTCTACATCATCGTCTTCATCACCGGCTTCATCGGGAACAGCATGGCCATATGGATGTTCGTGTTTCACATGCGTCCGTGGAGCGGCATTTCGGTTTACATGTTCAACCTCGCGCTGGCTGACTTCTGCTATGTGCTCTCGCTTCCTTTCCTCATATTCTACTACTTCAACAAAACCGACTGGATCTTCGGCGACGTCATGTGCCGCCTGCAGCGCTTCATCTTCCACGTCAACCTCTACGGGAGCATCCTGTTTCTGACGTGCATCAGCGTGCACCGCTACTCCGGGGTCGTCCACCCGCTCAAGTCGCTCGGAAGGCTGAAGAAGAAGAACGCTGTGCGCACCAGCGCCTTGGTGTGGTTCATCGTGATAGCCGGGATCTCGCCGATCCTTTACTATTCGCGTACGGGACCTAAACGAAACGTCACGACGTGCTACGATACGACCACCGAGGACGAGCTTCCGGGGTACTTCGTCTACAGCATGTGCATGACCGTGTTTGGATTCTGCGTACCCTTCGTGGTCATCCTCGGCTGCTACGGCTTCATCGTCAAAGCGCTCATTTACAACGACATGGACAATGCGCCGCTCAGGAAGAAGTCCATCCATCTGGTCATCATCGTGCTCGCCGTCTTCGCCGTGTCCTACCTGCCCTTCCACGTCATGAAGAACCTCAACATGAGGGCCCGGCTTTACTTCCAGAGCCCTGAGATGTGTGCCTTTAACGACAGGGTCTACGCCACCTACCAGGTCACCCGGGGCTTGGCCAGCCTCAACAGCTGCGTGGATCCCATTCTCTACTTTTTAGCCGGGGATACGTTTCGACGACGGCTCTCCAAAGCCACGAAGAAAAATTCCAGGAAGGAAGTTGTGCAGTCCAAGAGCGAGGAAACGGTGCTCAACAGCCTGCCGGAGTACGCCGAGAACGGGAACAGTTCGCTCTGAGGACTCGGGAATGAATTTTAGATTGAACTTTTTCACGATGCACTGACTTGGACTCCTTTTCTAAGGAATGCACTGATCATATCATGCTGCAATAAAATCATGATATGAGGTTAATCTGAGACTATTAAAGTGAACACTGTTAAATATCAAGCCCTGAGCCAGTGACTGGACATTCCTTACATTTGGAATAACAGGATCAGTGTACATGATGTGACGTTTACTGTATATAACTGTCAGTTATTACTCTTCATGTGAATACTCCTTCACTGTACTGTATTGTATTCGTCAGTATTATATGAGCTGCAACATCGCAGATACAGCGACAGCGACAGCGACAGCTTCACT
The DNA here is from genome assembly GCA_037577455.1 of Pangasius macronema. Lineage (NCBI taxonomy): Eukaryota > Metazoa > Chordata > Actinopteri > Siluriformes > Pangasiidae > Pangasius > Pangasius macronema. The sequence continues at coordinate 3,568,983 of CM074950.1, read as the reverse complement.
TTAGTCAAAAGTGGACTAACTCTCCAATTAACCCACGGGTCAGACTAGAATAGAGAGCAGAGCTAACGCAATGAAAAGACGTAACATGATCCGAGACTGTCGATATCTCGTCTGAAGCCTGAGTAAGCTCGGAGAAGACGTATCGTCCATGCTGAGCTCGTTTAAAAAGTCCGGATGTGATAAACTGAGGTTTTGCTATACGTTGCAATGTTTTGCTGCTGTCTCTCAGTCCCTGTGGATGCTCTGTTCAGTCTCTGTGATACATAAGCCTGCGTCGTAGTTTCTAAACCGTGTTTTTAGCTCCGCCATCACTTCTGGGTGAGATCTCACACACTAGTGCCGTGCTCCGTCGCAGAAAACTCATCATGCATCTTATGCATGCAAGTCATCAGTGCTTATGCATTTTAACCCTCCGAATAGTGAAGGAAGTGTCAGGAGCATGCTTGGAACACAGCCTGCTGTATGTTGTTATGAATACAGAAGCAATCACAGCAACAAGACTCACCATGCAAAGCTAGCGTAGGTGTATTTTCAAAAAATATATTTATTTGGATCAGGTACCAACAGGTATTAACAAAATCTTTACCACGTAGTTTCGATTGAATATTCCACTACCAGCTAAGATCATTCTTCCTGTAAGAACCTGGAATCGAGCCAGTTTTCGAAATCTTGTTTTACCACCAAATCATGTGTTAACTAATAAATAGCCTGATGCAATAGCATATCTTCAAAGGGCCCTTAATCCAGAAGCTAGGAATATGCATTCTAGGGAACTGGAAACACTCCCTAGCATCACGTAATTCCCCACAGGAACGTGGCAGATCAGGGCAAGAAATATAATGTGCAGCCAGGCAAGTGTGTAAACATCCAGACCCACAAACGTGCAAATTAAATATAGTGCAGTATAAAAAATACAAAACAACATCCAATAGACGCAATAAATATAATACAAAGTTCACATTCGACGCTGCCGTTTGAAGGGAAGCTCGGCTGTAGTTGTTATGTGTTGTAGATGGTATGTTGATAAGTGTGACCACTGTTGGAGAAAAAAAAAAAAGCTGCCCCACCCCTTCCATTAGCAAATCAGAGTTTTACAAACTGTCCTGTAATCTGCATGGGCCGTATTTGCATATTAAGACCTGATAGGCTGCTATATTTTATGACGTCATAGCATACGGCTGTGATATGTGATATACAAACTCCAGTGAGGTCGTGCTGCTGCCGCAACCTTCGCATCAGATTAACTCCAAAAGAATTATTAAAGCAATCAAAAATATGTTTTTTTAAAATAAAATTTAGTGTGATTTTGCTGTTTTTTAAAGTTAGAGTTACATATCAAGGCTGGATAGCATCACACCTCACAGCTCCAGCTTAATGATCTCCAGCATCTTGTGTCATGGTGCTGAAAATGATCATCATGTATTTTATTACATTTTAAAAAGTTTCCCGATTGGAGCTACAGCTCTGGTCCTCGCATGAACTGGTTGAGGAGCAGCCTCGTGTCATGCTGAGGAGCAGCCTCATGTCATCTCCAGGGTCCCAGGATTGATCCTGATCTTGGCTTACTGTATGTTCGGATTTTCACATGTTCTCCCTGTGTCCATGTAGGTTTCCTCCAGGTTCTCTGGGTTCCCCCAACCTCCAAAAAACATCAGTAGGTGTATCGGCTATACAAAATTGCCCCTAGGTGTGAATTATTCCATGAGTGTGTTTCGTCCAGGGCGTATTCCCGCCTCACGCCCAGTGTTCTCGAAAACACACTGCCTCCCTGACCAGGATAAAGCGCTTGCTGAAGATGGATGAATGAAAATGTATATTTCTGTAGTATGGTGCAAATAGGAGTATTATCTCAGAATCCTGATGTGAGAACTCTTCCAGAACAGGCGAGGTCTGAAATAGCTCCACTGTCTTGCCAAGCCTCATTAGACTAATGCCATTAATACTAAGAACATGCAGATTGGAATGCTTTGAACTTTAAAAACAGTGAGAAGCGAGTCGGGTCCTGACACGCTCAATGCCATGTGAAGACTGGCGAATACACGGCCAGGATTATTTGTGCGAACTGTGATAGCTGGCAGCAGTTAGACTTCTAATCTATTAATCCTACAGCTCACGTAGGCTGTGATTGACTCAGATGTGCTTTATAAGGACCGTGCTCGTCTTCCAAGTGCATATTAATATGCAGATTAGTGCGTGGCGGATTTTGCTCATAAAAGTGAAGTGAAGTGTGAAATTTAGCAGCCTGCATTCCTGAGGCAGAGACAAGAATTTCCATTATGGTTAAGTAAAACGCTCTGCATCTGAAGCGCTAGGTAAAGGACGTGTCCTTGTAAAGCGGCTTAATTCTATCAGACACTTGCATAATGGCATGAAGGCAACATGAGCTATTATTTTAAACCTAATTTTAAATGCCCTTACAGACAGACCGACTTTCGCAATAAGGATTTCGCAGTGTAAGTCATCAGAGTTTTTGCTGGATGAGTCGTCTCAAAAGTGGATATAGACGGTGGAGTGCAAAAGTTTGCACACCCTTAGGACACATGTATATCATGCTTTAGGTTTCATTTATGTTACAGTGTTACTGTGTTAATAGTGAAAAAAGAAATAATCATCTCTTTCTCATCTTCTGAACATCTTCTTCTGAAAGGAATATTAGTGCACCACAAGCGCATGCACTGCTTTCTTCTGAGAAAGTCACGACCAAATGTATTTACAATTATTTAAATTTATTTAAAGTCGGTTTTACACTGTGCGATTTCTACAGTATAAGATTATCGCCCACATTTTAACATTTTAAAATGTAGATAAACAGTCCGGGATGCAAACTTTTGCACTCAGCTACAGAAATACATAAAGACTTTATACCACAGCCTGGTTGATTTCTTGAATCTGATTGGTCAGAAGGTGTGCATTATTTTTGTATACCTGCACGGCTCGGACGGTGGGTCCGTAACAGTCACGTTGCTTTGTACATTTTCCGTGGCACTGGAACGCCTTCGGGACAGAGGAGTTTGAGAGAGAGAGGCTGGTGAGGGAACAGCTGTTTCCAACATAACAGGAATAACAGCGATAACAGGAACTAACTTGTCTCACAGACGCTCCATAACATGAACTGTAAATATAAACAGTTAAAAAGCTTTCATTAATGAATAAAAAAAAAATGCAAATGCAAACCGCTATGGTATAAATGTTATTCTATACAAAATTGTTTACTGATTTATAACTGTGTGTGTGTGTGTGTGTGTGTGTCTATGTGAAATCTGAGCTCATGTCTACTGCAATTGGAGCAGCGCCAAAAATCTGCTCTTGCAACATACTGACTTTGGCAGTGCAGAGTTTGGCACTTCATCAAGCTTAGCAGGATGATTCCACGCCACTGATGAAATGATGTCATCATCCTACTGAAGAAAAATACTCTCACGCATTGCGAAATTGCTGCTTTGGAAGCGATTATGCAAAGACTGAATCAGATTTACGCTTCTGTCACTTCCTGTCTCGTTTTCGGCGCTATCGTTTGGTCGCTCATGCCCGTGGGTTTACACCAGTGGTGTTAGTGTCACATTTCTCACTCCTCCGTCTCTCCCTCCTTCCCTTCATCGGTGCCACTCTGCTTTTCCTTTCACTCTTCAGGAAGACGGCCTAGGGAACCAGGGAGGGAACAAAGCATGAGGGAGAGGCACCTTTGCCTTTCCCAAGCCGGTCTTTGTGTGCAGGACAAAGGAATGGTTATGGATGCGGGACACGGAGGCCCAGGGGCACATGGGAGTCTCGGGATGGCATTGAATCCCTCCTGGCATAAATATCCTCCTCTGGAGAAACACAGTTACTTGTTGCTTGGATTTATGAAACACTGGGTTAAATTACTGGGCTGGACATCTATGTTAGATTTACGTTTATTTCAGTTCTCTCTGGAAACGAAACCTCACAACCAGGTTTCACTGTTAGCTCCTAAAAACAAAAGAGCAAGCAAGAGCTTCTTTTCTAACACACCATTTTCCAGCATACACCGTATTAAAGAGAAATCCTGCTTGGTAGTCGAGATATCAGTGCAAATATTGGACTCAAACTCCCAGAATGCCATGCAGCTATACGATGCAGTTGCGCTGAGTTACGGCAGAGACTCGGCTTAGCTAGTTGGCGATCTGACGAGCGCGATGGTGNTGTACAGGTGAGGAGATGAGAGAGCTGAATAGACTAAAGTGCCGCTGCAACACTCTGTTTAGGTAGAGGTGAAGTGGGGAGGTGTGTGCTGTGATTTGTTTAGACATGATTTTGTTGCAAATGTAGTGCAAAAGTGCAATACAGTTTAGGATTAAGATAATCATCACGATCGCTCTAAACATTCTCTGATTTGCTAATAAGTCATGTTTCATGTTTCACTCTCTCATAATCGTTTCACAAAATGCCGGGGGACTTAAGTGCGCAGCCCACTTGAGGATGTCGTGTATGATTTGTTTCCTCTTTGTTTGTGAGCGTGTGTTTGCGAGTGAATGGCAGCTGAACGGCAGAGCTTGCTCCTGCTTGTTTGGGACACTTGCACGTTTGCTGTTTGTGTAGTTCAGGATGGAGACTCCCACGCAAAACGTTCACGAGGCAGGCCTGCTGAGGCATGAACAACACACTACTCTGCCTGCCTTCTCATCTCTCTCTCTCTTTCACTTTCTTTCCCTCGCTTTTCCTTTCTTTGTCTATTTCTATTTATTGGTCTGTTGCATAGTACTTAAATTTGTCCACTGATGCAAAGAAGAAAATGGGAGGAAAAAGGAAGGGAGCTGGAGGGAACAAAGCCTTTCATTGGTGGAAGAATAATGAGCCATTGGGGGAGGCAATCGACTGTGGCGGGAAGTTTGGGTGAAATACAGTCGCTCCGTGCCAGAGGCTTTATTTTGTCTTCAGAATAGCAGGACATGCCAATTCTTCCTGTCTAAAGTCCAGTGGGATGCTTTCAGACTGTTTAGGAATTAGTTTCCTACGGGTAGTCAGAAAGATAACATCCAATCAAGTCATGTATTTCAGTCAACTTAAAAGTTTACTTTCCTACATCATAGATTACTATCCAGTCTTTCAAACAGCACAGGAAGTTGGAGTAGATACAGGATGGAACAGTGATTATAGAGAAAGTGAAAGNGTGTGGAGCCAAATGTTTGAGCAACTAGTTTTACTATTTAAACTGTAATTTATTACTATCTAATACTAGCACTTTCCAGCATAAACTATTTCTCAGGTTCTTCCTGTGTCTGTGTGGGTTTCTGGTTCTCCGGTTTCCTCCCACTTCCCAAAAACATGCTGCGGGGAACACGGAGGAAACCACATAGACACGGAGAGAACATGTGCAACTCAACACACACAGTAACCCGAGCTCGGGATCGATCTGGGAACCCTGGAGCTGTGAGGCTGGAACGCAAGCAATAATTCTATTATCGTTAAATGAGTGTGTGTTGACACACACACCTTGAGCGATGGTAATTTTAGCATTTGTCTGCGTCTTTAGAACAGACGGAGTTCTGCAGGTGCAGGGCGACAAGCATAACTAATTTAAGAACTTCTTATTGAACTTTTTTCAACTTCCCAACCTCATTTTTGGTGCCGGAGCTGACCCGACTTGCCCGTGAACCAGCTTTTTGTGTGTGTATGGAAAAGCAAAATGATAACAGCGAGTGACTTGACTGGATTTCTAGTTGTAATTAAAGATATGAGCACTTAGCCTACATTCTTACAATCAAGGGTTCTTTAAGTGTTATTGGATCCAACTTTAGAGGGATTCTCCTTAGAGCCATTTCTGAAAGGCAAACCTTTTGTTGTTCGGTTTTGCATAACTGAAGAAGGGAAGGGGTATCTCTCTCTCTCTCTCTCTCTCTCTCTCTCTCTCTCTCTACATATACAGTACTGTGCAAAAGTCTTAGGCACCCTATTTTTTTTTAGTACAAACTTCATCAATTTTTATTTTATGACTTTTACATTATTGATTCAGTACAAAAACTATTATTCTTAATCAAAGGGTCGTCATTCCGAACATTAACTTTGCTTCATTAATTAATGTTTACTGATCATTATAGTATTTTTTAAAATGTAGAAACATTTAATTTCATTATTTTTGAAAGCATCTTTGCTCTACAGCATTTACTTGCATGTGCCTAAGACTTTTGCACAGTACTGCATATATATATATATATATATAAATAAATAAAGAGAGAGAGAGAGAGAGAGAGAGAGAGAGAGAGAGAGAGAGGGATTACAGCATTTTTTATTCATGGTCGAACTTTAGCCGTGACTAAATATCATTCAGTAAATTGATTTGCATGTGTAGTCAGAGAAAATAAAGGCTCTTGCATTTTTTAGCCTAGCGTGCTAACACTGTCAGGGGGAAGGAGAAATGCACCATGCTGGCTGTTGGGCCACCTATCATACAGTCTAATAGAGAAGCCAAGGGCGAGTTAACATCTGTCCACGGGCTGCATTTAGCCCTCGGGTCAGACTTTGAACAACGCTGCTTTAGTGAAGTGAAGTGAAGTGATTTGTGGCCAAGTGTGGTGAGCCATACTAGGAATTTGTGCTCTGCATTTATCCCATCCAAGTGCACACACACACAGTAGTGAACACACACACACCCGGAGCAGTGGGCAGCCATTTTAGCTGCGGCGCNAGACTCGAACCCACCACCTTCAGGTTCACCTTCAGGTTACAAGTCCGACTCTCAGACCATTAGGCCACGACTGCCCGCTAGGGTGCTAGGTCTATTTTTTTTTTTAAAGAATATAACCTTTAACCATTTTTTAAATGTACACACTCATTGGCATGTGGAAACGCTTACAAATTTGCAATCATGACACTGCATTCAGATTTATTTCTGGAAATAAAATTATCTGCCAATACGAAAAGCTTGGTGAATACAAATGAATACAAATGTCTATAAACAAACTGAATAGTTAGAGAGATAAATCTAACTATATTCAAGGATGTGCTGTGATTATTCCTTTCTGCAGACGACTCATAATTAACAGCTTATAAATCTGATCATGAGATAGCGATCAGGCCATTATACTCTTCTGCGCATTATCACGAAGGAGATGAGCAGCGGAGCAGGTCTTCATTCTGATGGAGGGATGTGTCCACAACCTCAAATGCCACAGCCGACCACAGCTTATGGACAGCAGCGCTTATTATTAATGGAAGTCCTCTTTATGCTGCTTTTAACCTTTAATCCAGACTGGTGTTGGCTTTTTCCTGCTTTTGCTAGTAGTATAAAAGGATTACGTGCGTCTATCGATCAGCTGATGAATAAAAATACAGAGCATGACCTTCTGCGGCTGGATAAATTACCTGCGTCCGTAGACACTGATTAACCGAAGAACATGTGGATCATTCATTAACGCAGAAAATTTATTTTCTTCCTTCTAACCTTTTTGTCTTCCAGATCAATAAATGTTAAAGATTACCTTATATTCGATTTCCTTAATAGGGAGGTACCTGAATATGAAGACATTATTTGAAATGTGCAGATAAATAGATGAACATACAGATACGGATAGGAGGCGCAATAAGCTTGTCAGGAAGGTTCACGGGGAATCTGGTTAAGACGAGAGCTGTTCATCAGGGTTTGGATTCCATCGGATGCGACAAAAAGTCACGCAAGCGAGAGGTTTTTACTCACATGCAGCCACGGAGGAGTGGTCAGACAGGAAGCTCTGACTTCCTGGTCATTGTGACAGGAATAAGGAATATAGGAATAAGGCTGATTTTGAGAAATAGTTCCAACTAAATTGGTAAGAACACCGTATATCCAACCCTGTCTCACAGAAAACATTAGCGTATCATGACATCACATCGCATAATGTGTTTACTGAGAAGAGGAGAAGTTTCCTGAGCCTGATAAGTCTAATCATAAGTCCTGAAAATCACAGACTTTACATATGAAGTGTGGTGTGCTCAATATGGTTAAAAAAAGAGGTCAATTATTTATTACATATTGATCTGACTGAAGTAATTAGTGGTAGATGTTAGCTTGGTTAAATCATGCTGGTGCAGAACGTCTCATACAGAGCATTATACATGATATGATATGATATGATATGATATGATATGATATGATATGATATGATATAATATGATATGCAAACTATGCTTGTGTGCTTCAGTGATGAGGGACTGTCAGAGCCAGAATTCACACACATCACAGGAACTTCTACTGTTTTTCAGTGTTTTCAAGGGGCATAGTGGTAGGATTCATATTTAAGGAAAAAACATCTGGTTTAGGTCACAGGGTCGAATCTGAATACAGATACAGATACGGATATTTTGAGCACTAAGCAGATACAGATACAGCGACTGTGTAACTGTGGACAATAATTCATACAGCTTTAATGTAAATACTGCAGATGTCAACATCTTATGTAAATACACTTATGTATCAGCTGCAGTGTTAGCTCGTGTAAGTACAGTTGTAACAGGATGTTGCTTCTGTTTACAGACTGGTGTCAATCCATCTCATTTCAACTCTTCTTCTTCTTCTTTGGGCTTTTCCCTTCAGGGGTCTCCACAGCGATTCATCACTCTCCACCTATCCCTATCTTC
>CM074950.1:3511805-3531880 GCA_037577455.1 Pangasius macronema | reverse complement strand
GTGTGTGTGTGTTCACTACTGTGTGTGTGCACTTGGATGGGTTAAATGCAGAGCACAAATTCCAAGTATAGGTCACTTCACTTCACTTTACCTCATTCCCTATATACAACAAATAATTAATTTAGGTTTTTTTTCTATATTTAAACCATTGACAAATAAGATACAGGAGAATCGGAAATTAAATTTCTTTTTTATTTATATACATGCTCCCACGATGTTTCCGTTTTGATTGTTACAACATGGCTAAAACCCCTCGATATTTGGTTGCCCAGAACTCCTCATTGCGATGAGGAAAAGCAGAGAATCATGTGATGTACATTACGAAGGACATAAAGTCTGAAGGAGTTGAACACAATCAAAATTGCATTTAAACCATAATAAAATCCGGGTTTTAATGAACCCTATTACTTCAGGATTTATGCTTAAATTACAGCTAGAGATGAGTTTAAATCTGAAGAAATGTATATTTTTGAAATAACATCATGTATTGAAGAAAAATGAAAACCATCCTAAAGCAAAAGGTTTATTCTGGTTAGTATTTACTCCAAAAACGAGAAAATATTGATAATGATCAGTCTAAAGACTGGTGCACAATCAGACTTCCTTCCAGATCAAGGTTTTAATCAGCAGTTTTATTAAATCATATCAGTAAACAAATCAATAAATACTTGATGAGCGCTAACATCTGTATAATTGTATCCTTGTTAATGGAACACACCCTTCGTTCCTGTAAAATCATTGTAATATTACAGACACGTGTAATAAACATAGATATGATGTAGCACCATAGGACGATAATGGCAGTATCATGGTCCAGATTTGGATAAGCATTAGCTTCAGTTACCGTAAAGCAGCACTACAGTACAATGAAATAAAGTGATAGTGAATGTTTATATGGGGCATCTTCGTTGGGATTCTTTTCCTAATCCGATTACAATCAAAACAGCATTTAAATGTGATTTAAATAACACCGAAACTTTGTATATTCAAAGTGCCAGTGTGGATTCGCTACATTTTTACAAAACACTATAAAGAGTGTGACAGTTAAGACCGTAATTATGAAAAGGTGTGAAGCCATGAAAGCCACTCAGGATGGGATTGTCTTTTAAAGACCTAATCCACATGTGCTGTGTATCTGTCTGAGACGACACGACACATCTGGGTGGTTTGGCCGAGTGATGATCGATGGATCCCTGAGTTGATTATATGGATGTTGATCTGACGCTGACAGCTGATTGGATTCTCTGGGGAAGAAAACGACCAAAACATAATCCAAGTTGGTGAAAATTTGGTGGTGAAAATGCTTTGTGATGGATGGATGATGCACCTTAACACATGTGGAGTCCCTAAAGTAAGGAATAAACCACTTGGGGGAATGCTGTTATTGGAAAAGAATCAACAGCAGAGTGGTGTTACGAGTCCCGATGCCCAATGTGAAGTTCCTATAACCATCCCAAAGTTGATTCTTTTTCTTTAACAGCACGTCACATGTCACAAGTGTTTTATTTCTCTTACACTTATCTCGTATACCAACCATTTTTATCTATTAAAGAACAACGCATTGTACTTTTTACCCATTTATAGTTACATTCAATGCTGTGAAGTGTCCATGGAGCAAGTTAGTTCCTGTTAACGCTTACGTTATAGCAACGTTCCTCCACCAACCTTTGTTTTATCAGCCTATCAGCTTTAAATCCTCTATCCTGAAGACTCTCCTATCCGAAAACGTATAGCTACAAAGCGCTAACACTGGAGACTCCTTCCATCAATTTTAAATAAACATCCTCGTACAGAAAACCTCATCATATCAACAATTATATGTTTTAACTTTGTAAAATATGTAATGTTTTTTTTAATCTATTTATTATTAGTCTTAGATTATGCAGAGCCTCCACCATACAAGTCCGTGTGAATGAGCTGTTACTATAGAAATGCATGCTGACCAATCAGATTCGAGAATTCTGAGTAAGCATACTTAAGTGACGTCTTTTAAGGTTCATTACTAAAAGGTTTAGTTCTTGCTTTTCACTCTGAGTCTGTATTAAACTATGTCTCTTTTTTTTAACCATCTGCACTGATGAAGACGAACATCAAGCAGAAATCTGGAAGAAATAAATAGCACACGAGTGCAAAATATCCAACGCGCTGCACTCGAGGCATGTGAGATCTGAGCTCTCGGGCTGGGTGTGTCCACTTGGATGGTGAAACGCTGGAAATCATGCCACACATATTTCTGCTGATCAGTGTTACAGCCTCAGACGCACTTTACACTCAGAACAGAAGTTCCTGCTCTCATGCAGTAAGCAGTAAGCAGTAAACCCAACACCGGGAAGTCCAGAGGAGAAGTCAGACCTAGAGACATGTTAGTCATAATGGCGTAACAGGTTCATTTACATAGCAAAGGCGTGGCTTGATAATTATGCGTAATCTCCTTGTATGTGTGTGATGTACAGGAAGTGGAAGTGACTCAGCTTTGAGCCACAGGTCGCAGCTATTTATAGCCTGTTTGCCTTCAGCACACCTGATGTGGCCTGGTTTCGAGGTGAATAATTACGTGATCCAGGTACTGAGGGGAAATCCTGAGTGTAGAAAGACTACAAGATTTATTACATATAGCAACTCATGTTCATTTAAGGGTAAAATGAAATGTTCCATCTTCTGGCTTATGATTTTGAATAAATAATGAATGATTCTGAAATTAAAAGTGCAATTAATAATCAAACGTCACAATAGCCAGAAAGATTCAGTTGAGACGTCTTAAATGTGTTGTTTGTAAAGTTTGATATTATTCTCAGATTACTGGTTATGATATTTACAGAATATAGGCAGATTAGACAGACATGAAATCTAGGTGGATGAGTGTAACGCTGGTTAGATACGTGTGACCTGGGCTCCATAATAACAACGGTAAGTTTAACAGTTACAGTGAACACAACACCACACACCACTTCGTATAAACGAGATCGGGAAATATCTTTTAAAATTAACTTCATAATCTTTAAAACTAACCAGTGACCAACGGAGCTGGAATTCAATAACAAAGTTTCTGGTTAATTTTTATTTATTTATTTATTTATTTTTGGTAACTAAATTAAATGATACAAAAATAATATGAGACTATAATAAATAAAATAAAATAAAATAAAATAAAATAAAATAAAATAAAATAAAAGTTTTTGGCCCTGTACTCAAGGCTGCTTTTTCCATGTGGTTTTCCCACTGATTACTAAAAAGCAAATGAAATGAAAATAAAATATTTATACTTAAATAACTAATCTGCTCACACTGACATTCTCAAAACCATTTCCAGAGACCCACTGCCCTGTGAGTGTGAAGTTTTTTATATGATCAGTACACCTACTGCTCCCTCTCCAGCTAACGAGAGTCGTTATAATTAGCTGTTCAGTCGTGTCAGTAATTATTATTATTCATTCCTTCATCTTCACTCAGCGCTTCATCCTGGTCAGGGTCCTGGTGGATCCGGAGTCTGTCCCGGGAACACTGGGTGTGAGGTTGGAGTACCCCCTGGATGAGATGCCAGTCACACACACACACACACACACACACACACACACACACACTCATTCATACCTAGGAGCAGGTTATTTTAGCCAGTTTACATACTGCCATGTTTTTTGGAGGTGAGAGGAAACCAGAGAACGTGGAGGAAACATGGACATGTGGAGAAGATGCGAAACTCCACACAGACACGAACCCGAGCTCAGGATCGAATAAGGGACCCTGGAGCTGTGAAGTGGCAACACTACCATCAACAAGTGTGTTATTTATTATTTAACAGAAAAATTAAGAAATCAATCAAATAATAAGCTAGCTAATTCTGCTAATACATCAATCGATTCATAATTGCATTAAATGTACCCTAATGTACTGTCATTTCTGTGACAGTAATTGTACCGATAAGTCTTTCCCAATATTGTGATGACGCACAGGTGATTGCGACACGCGTGAACAAGGCGTGGTGCGTGAGTGGAACTTCTGCCAGCTGCGGGAATTCAGCGCACTGCGCCTTTAAGAAACCCTGCGTGACGTCGCGCGCGCTGCTTGGATAGCGGCGGGGCAGGAAGTGTGCGTTTCAGGGTGAGTCCTAAACCGAGCAGCTTGTTGAACACACACGCGCGCACACACACACACACACACACACACACACACACACACACACACACACACACACACACACACACACACACACACAATAGATATCACAATCAGTATTTGCAGGTTGATTGCTGATTCTTACAATTATTATTATTTTTTTTTGTTTGGGAATATTTTTCAAAAGTTTACATTTGTTTATGCAAATGAGGCTTTATCTAATTAAATATGCATAAATTTGCATGTTTAATATAACCAAAAATCTAATATTTTGATTAAAATAGCCTCAAGACACTTAAGAGAAGACACTTAAGACTTTTACATAAAAGTACTTTTCTTTATTGCTTAATCAAATAAAATACAATGAGCTGTGGTTAAAAAAAAAAAACTAAATATTTTTAGGTCCCCCATGACCAATCACTGATCACCATCATCCCCCATGACCAATCACTGATCACCATCATCCCCCATGACCAATCACTGATCACCGTCATCCCCCATGACCAATCACTGATCACCGTCATCCCCCATGACCAATCACTGATCACTGTGGTCCCCCATGACCAATCACTGATCACCGTCATCCCCCCATGGCCAATCACTGATCACCGTGATCCCCCCATGACCATGACCAATCACTGATCACTGTTTTCCCCCATGACCAATCACTGATCACTGTCATGCCCCATGACCAATCACTGATCACCGTGGTCCCCCATGACCAATCACTGTTTTCCCCCATGACCAATCACTGATCACTGTTTTCCCCCATGACCAATCACTGATCATCGTCATTCCCCCATGACCAATCACTGATCACCACTGTTTGTCCCACCCTCTCTCCTCTTTGTTCATCATTTTAAACACCCTTTGTGGAGATATTACACAAGCGAGTAAACGTTTTCCTCCACGGCCACTCTCCGTCACTGCTTATTTTTGTCTCCGTTTTGGTTGGAAAGTTTAGCATCCTGTAAATGTGTAAACATTTCATTCATGGTGCCATGACCAAAGCTGACTTCACTCAAGAAGACAGAAATTATATAAGAATTAAACCATAATCGGTTGTTTTCTATAAGGATAAAACATATTCTTTTATATTCTATAGCTGAACATCTTACTTCTTCGTGTATATGTAATCTGAAGTGCCATTGATCATGATGAATGACTAGTATGCTAAGTGGCCTGTGACGTCACCTGGAGACTTGTGGAGCTTGCTTTAGCTGCATTCCCCTGAAAAGATCTGGCAACACTGCTAAGGAAAGGCTGTGTGTGTGCGTGCGATTTGAGACGCACCCTGTGTGTGTGTGTACTGATGATCACTTCCTCAGTAAGAGAGAGAGAGAGAGAGAGAGAAGGAAGGAGAGACTGTTGGCACATTTAGGTCCAGAGTAAAGGCTGATCATGACAGGTTTCTGATGCTCGGCCCGGATCACCGCACACACGGCACCGCCCGGATCCGACGGTTAAGCCTGCGGTAATCGCGGGAAGGAAGGAAGGACGGACGGTGTTAAAAGAGGGGAAAGAAAAAGACCCAGCAGGGGTGGAGGAGTTAAGGCGACAGAGAAAGAGAGAGTGAGAGCGAGAAGACCATGCGAGAATACAAAGTGGTCGTGCTCGGCTCCGGCGGCGTGGGCAAATCCGCCCTGACCGTCCAGTTCGTCACGGGCTCCTTCATCGAGAAGTACGACCCCACGATAGAGGACTTCTACCGCAAGGAGATCGAGGTGGACTCGTCGCCGTCGGTGCTCGAGATCCTGGACACGGCCGGCACGGAGCAGTTCGCCTCCATGCGCGACTTGTACATCAAGAACGGCCAGGGCTTCATCCTGGTCTACAGCCTGGTCAACCAGCAGAGCTTCCAGGACATCAAGCCCATGAGAGACCAGATCATCCGGGTCAAGCGCTACGAGCGGGTTCCCATGATCCTCGTGGGCAACAAGGTGGATCTGGAGGGCGAGCGGGAGGTGTCCTCGGGAGAGGGCAAGGCGCTGGCTGATGAGTGGAACTGCCCCTTCATGGAGACCTCGGCCAAAAATAAAGGCTCAGTGGACGAGCTGTTCGCCGAGATCGTGCGCCAGATGAACTACGCCGCGACGCCCAACGGGGACGAGCAGTGCTGCTCCTCCTGTGTCATCCTCTAAAACTACTCGCTCGGATTTGTTGTTTGGTTGTTGCTGTTGTTTTTTTTNTTTGTTTGTTTTGTTTTGTTCCCCTCCTTTTTGCAGTCGCGAGCCGTGTGAGCGCGCGACTCGGTAAATAATGTGACTCCTACGAGCCAGAGCCAGATGACTCCATGAGACTCCATTAAAAACGACAAGTTTCAGCAAAAACAAACAAACAAACAACAACAACAACAACAACAAAAAAAAACAGCGCCAATTTAGCTCTCTGTCTCTCGATCTCTCTAAAGAATCCCTTTCTGGTGTTAAATGTCATCAGTATTTTTTTAAAAAAGTGTCCTACATTGTCTTGCACATGCGTGATACAGAAAGAGAGAGAGAGAGAGAGAGAGAGAGAGAGAGAGAGAAGGGAAAAGTGCATCAGTGTTTACAATGACAGAATACTTGAATGTTCTGGGATTGACACAAACCAACCCAGGGTTGTTTTTCTTTTCTTTCTTTTGTTGTTAACGTCGTCTCCCTGGTGCCTAGCTTATGTGACTTATTCTTTTGATTTTAAACCCCAGACTGATTGGTAAAACTTTTTTTTGGGTGGTTGTTTTGGCAGGATTTAGTAACTGTGTCCCAGCCTTGGCCTGCTTTTGCAGTATCACTTCCGGTTTTTGGAGATGCGGATCCCACGTATTGGTAACTAGTAGCATCTGGTAACTATGGAAACTAAACGACGTCTTCGAGCCGGAAGTAGTTTATGAGGATTTGTTTTTTTTTTCTTTTAAAATGTGATGTCCGGGTTCTCGCGAGGATAATAATAATAAACAAATACAAACTTCACTTTAGGATCAACTTTAGGAAGCCAAATGGCGTAATGGAGGATTAAGTTTTGCTGCACGCGACGACTCGAAGGATCTGCAAAAAACAAAAACAAAAACAAACAAACAAACAAAATCCTTGGGATTCTTTTCGTGTTGTATTTTATTTAAAAAAAAAAAAAACAAAGAAAAAGAAAAAGAACGAAAAGAAGAGTAGACGGAAGTTGTCACATTTCCGAAACCACGTCACAGCGACTTTTGTTGTTGTTGTTTTTTTTTTTTCTTTAACTCAGCGTGCGCGAGGACCTTACTGTGGTGACGTAAGGACGTCGTGATGACGCCGTGCGTCGAGTGCCTTCCATTTTTAGTGCCAACCTGAGAAGGTCTGAGGAAGTTTTATGGCAAAGTACTTAAACTGTTACACTTTAATAAAAAAAAAAAGAAGGGAGGGGTGGGTTATAAAGTGTTCATAACGCCTCCTGTCAAAGGAATCACGTTCTTTTGGCTCACAATTTGGCCTTTAGTCATGTTTCATTATTGTTTTTATTTTGTATTTAGTTCCATTTTCTTCAAAGCTGGTCTGGTTTTGGCCACAAAGGCTTTAAAAAAGACAGGTACTGGAGCTCTTTGGGCTCTCTGACTCACGACCCTAACCCACTTCCTCGAGACCAGTGTTTTGTTTTGTTTTGGTTCATTCTTTTATTTTTATTTTTTAACAAAAAAAAATGTGATGTATCATTTGAAATTCTAATCCGATTGTACGTTTAAAAGCAGACCAGCTTTTTAACAGCTGTTCTGAATGTTTAAAAAGACTTTTAATACAAACTGCATTTTTAAAAAATACACCCCGTGTTTGCACTCCTTTAATCATTGTATGTTCACGAATCATCTCTTCAGAGGAGATTTGCTATTTAAAAGATATATGACACTCAGCTGAACAAAACGGTCACGGTATGTACTGGTTGTTGTCATTATTGCAGTTTGTGCTGGAGAGAAACGAAATCCGCCCGAGTTTGTTGTCGGCTCACAGCATGGTAAATAACGACTCGAAGTTTAATCGTATACGACAAAAACATAACCAAACCACGAATATATCTCTCATTCTCTCTCTTCTGCTGTTAAACATGTGTGCACTCTTTTATCCTGTACGTTCTCCAACCACCTCTTGAGAGGATATTTGGTTTTGAAACGTATATGACACTCAGCTGATCGATCCAGATGGCCTTGATATGTAATGGTGCTTATTATAATGTGGTTAGCGCTGGAGAGAAATGAAAGCTGCCTGAGTAATGCTGTTCGTCTCGGTCTATTAGCTACTTTAAAGAAGTGAGGTGCAATCATGGCACTAAGTAGCATGCTCTGATTGACAGGTCTGCTCTCCAGGGGGAAGGAGCCTGTCTAATGCACTTAGATGCAATTGTAAACATGGAGGAGCGTAGCGCGGTCTCGCGAAGACACTTCGCCGTGCATGCCTGGGGTCATGGAGGAGCAGGCATGTCATGTGACCTTCGCATGCTCTCAGCGAAAGACTGAGAGTCACATTCCATGTAGTAGAAAACGTATCTTTCTCTGAGAGCTGTCTTAAGCTGGTGTTACACTTGTCACACTGTATGAGATAATTGCAGTAAGATCAGTGAATTCTGTATCAGATTGTGCCATAACGTGTTCTCCATGATGAAGATCCATCAACGATAGACCTCCAGAGATGATGATTACGTAGTGTGATCTGGGCTTGTGCAGAAAAAACACCATCAGAAACATAATAGTATAACAGTTGCAAAGTAATTCTCGAAGAAAGCACGTTTGGAGGAGATTAGGATGACGTGTGGCTGTGTCATAGCTATCAACAGCTCAAGAAAAGGCATGATCACTGCTACCACGATTCAACAATCTGATCTTCTTTTAAATCCCAAGCCTCATTTACGTTCTGTACTGTATATGTAGCTGTCTAATGAGTGTCATGTCATGCAATACCGTCATTTAGACGAGCACCATGACTGACTCTGATTCTCATACTCAAGTTCCTGTTAACACATTTAGAGCTACAGGAGAGAAATGATTTATAATCACGCTATCCAGTGTCAACCAGATGAGGAGGAGTTCCCTTCTGAGGCCGGTTTCTCTTAAGGTTTCCTTCCCCTGTTGTCTCAGGGAGTTTTTCCTTGCCAGTCACCTCAGGCTTGATGAATTTATACATTTTTATTGATATCCAGATTTGTGTAAAGCTGCTTTGTGACTATGTCCGTTGTTAAAAGTGCTGTATAAATAAAATTGAATTGATTCATAGCAGCTCTTAGATGTTAATAAAAAATTTTTCGGACACTGCCAGAACTTTGGCCGTCTTCGGTCACAAACGTTCTCAGAGCGCCAATCTCCCTCACGACCCAAGAATTCTTTTACGATGTCTGTGAAAGTAAAGCCAGGCTTAAAATCATGCTGTGTAAACCCAGCTTAACCCTTTGCCTCTGTATGTTTTGTTTTTTTTTGGTCACATCATAATTACATATGTGTGAACTATTCACATTCTTCTTTCTCAGAGCAGGTTAGGTGAAGGTACTTTTTTCTCAGCTGCTGGAGTCTAATAGTGGTTGTGGGTAGTAGAGATAAAGTGCTTTCAGCTCACACATGAAGCGTCTGAGGTTTGCGTGCTGTAACGTGTTGGCATGATGGAGACTCGCTCTTGTACATGTTGCATTTGCCCCCTGAGGGTAAAATGTATGGGAGAAGCAGCATGGCATTGACCCGGTGCTGCGATTGAGGAAGCGCACGCTGGGTTGTTATATTATTATCGTGAACATTCTTGGCTGTTGATGGAAATGGTGTTTTGTTTTTTCCCTCACTGCTGATGCGACGATTTTCACTTCAGTGGGTAATGAATTTGTATATTTTTTTTTTATCGTGAATAACACACCTAGTGTGTTTCATGAGCTGGTAATTTTTCTTTCCTGTAGACGTATTTAAAGCTCCGTTTCATCAGGGAGGGTTTCCTGTCTTGTTCCTTTTTCTCTCTATGCATCTCTGTGTGATGGTTTTACTTCCTCGTTCAGCGCACAGCTTTATTTTTTTTCTTCTTCTTTTTTAAATGCTCGTTCATAAACAGGAAGTGGCAGTGAGCTGAGCTGTGCGATGTCACAGGTCTGTTGGTGCCTGTGTCATGTGCCTCTCATGGTGGAGAGATGACAGCCCGGGGCTCCATGGTGTGTGTGTGTGTGAGAGAGAGTGAGCAAGCAAGAGATTCCCATGTGATCCTGATTTGTGTCCTATAGCCCATGACCAACCTTATTGTTCCTGAAACTGAAGATTTGTGTTTTTTTTTTTTTTTTTGTAAAACTATCCTCAGGATTGCATTGCGGTTTTTCTGCCAGTGTGACACACATCACAAAGTTCCCGCTAGTTCCTATTAGCTGGCATTAGCATGTGTCAGAGCTGCGTCTATCTGGATCATGTGTCCTGCTGGTTTGTATTGATTTGTGTAGCTTTGTGCTTACTGAACTGCACTCTAATATCACTTAAAGCGTCGGAGTGCTTTGGCTTTTAGCCGTGGAGCAGCGTTAGCTCTCTGTTGTGCGAGATGCTAGCTGTGTCAGAGGAAGTGTTGTAGCGCAACCTGTGAGCATGTGGGTGGTGACTGTGGGGGGTGTCGCTGTTTGTTTTGTCTCCATTTTTTTTCCAGAGTTTTTGGGTTCAGTGTATATTTTGAAGCACCATTTTTCCCTAAGGTCAAACCACATGGTTTGAGATGACGCACGTCACCTCGGATCTAGTTCAGTGCCGGTTTTTAGTTGATATGTTTGTGAGGGATGATGTACTTTCAGTTTCTCAAATTGTAAATAATTAAAAGGATTTAACTGGCATTTAAATGCCTTCATATATGAATGCTCCTGTAATTTTCTACTGCCACAAATTTGGAGCAGTGCTACACAGTAGAGCTTCACATCCTGAAGTGTAGAGTTATTTTTATTTTCTACTTTAAGGGAAATTTTAGCCTAAATTAGTATTCTAACACTGAAGTTATATTCTGATATTCCTAGAAATATACTTAGCCCAGTATTTTATATAATGAATGAAAATGATTGGGCCATACTGGAAAAAATCATAATGAAAACCTACCATGAGGTAAAGGACCATGAGATGGACCAAATGCATGAAGAATCGATTTAACAATTTAAAATTAAAATAGAAATCAAATCCTGAGATGCCTAGAGATTCCTACCTCAGTTTCTTATGGATGTATTTATGATCATTTATGATGAGGATTCTTGTAGCAGCATTTTTTTTTATATAAAATTCATTCCCATTCAATATGTGGTGCTTTCTTGGGTTTGTTGGTTAGAAATTCAGTCTAACTGCAACAGTGAAAGTTGCCTTGATTTGAGCTGTCAGATAAGCCTGGTTGTAGTTTTTTATTTGTGACTGTTAGCCATTTTATTTTGGCAACCGTTTAGCATTTTTCCCTCTCTGCCAGTCTTTTAAAGGTAGAGCTACACCTTAAACAAACAAATAGATGCCTGGGATCAAATTTTTATGGTTAAAAAGCAAGAGCCTAGGAGTAGCAGTTTTACTTTAGAAGAGACTTTATTTATTTTTAAAGAATGAAACCATCAGCTTTAAATTGTAATGAGAAATTTCCTCTCCTGTTGTTATAGAACGGGGAAAAACATGTTAGACTCGACCAAAAGTAGCTAACCACCTGATCGAATCACGCGTGTGCCAGCTCTTAGTGTTGAGACTGCAGCAGAAGCGGCTCAGGCCTCAGGCTATGGCATGGGCCTGCGCTGGGAATAACCCTTTAAAGATTCCTGTCATTTTTCTCATTGCTGCCGCTCTGCTGTCTGGGCTTGTCTCCGAACCGCACTCCACATGCGAGGTTTCCATCCAGGGCAGAGGGGCCTGTCCAAACACAGCTGAGATGGACACCACCCTGACACAAACAACATGGCCGACTCCCACGGTGGGAATCGAAGTCCGATTGTAAAACACAGTTGTGCTTTGTTTGGAATAGCAGTGCAGATACCAAAATCTGGATCCACACCTCAGCCCAGTGTAGTGTTTCTCTTGGCAGTGTATAATTATCTTGTTCACAGGGTTTTGAAATCACAACCTTCTAGTCTCCATCACAGAGCTTTGAGTCACCAGTGCCCTTAATATAATGACCTCATATTATTGACTAACACTGGCCTGTTAGTCGACTCACTTAGTTCTCACTCAGGTCTTTAAATACGATTTAAATATCAATTATGCGCTCTAGGATATGACTGGTGTGTGATTTCTATCTCTCTGTATAGAAAACGATTTAAGGATTTATTGATTTATACAAATAGTGAGTCATACTTGACTTTTAGTGATAAAATTGCTTTGGGTAAAGATGTAACTTCCTGAAAAAAAATCCTGCTGTTGCTTTAATAATGACATCTATATATTCCATAATATATTCATTGACTTTTCCTTTGCGTACATATGACAAAAAACATAGCAGAATAATATTATACACCTTCTTATCGTTTCCTATATTTCAGCTAATAAGCGCAGTTAGCAATGGCACAGACATAACTCAAATGACCACACAAAACTACAAGAAACTGGTTTGTGATTTTGCTCTGATTTTGTTTTGCATCAAAAATAGATTTCGTAATTTCCTAGATTTAACCCAAGAAGCGTTCTTGTTTTCTTCATAGTCCAGCCGTATCATTGTGTTGCTACTGCACTTTCTTGCTAGTTTGTTTGTTTTGTTGCACAAGATGCTAGGTTCATATAGTGTTGTGTGTTTGCTTGTTTTTCAAAAGTGTCAGAAGCTTAAAATGTTTCACAATTCACTTGTGAATTCACACGTTTTTGTTTCAGTACGCCAGTTCAGCTTGCCGTCAATGCTAAGTGTAACTACAGTGTAATTTTAGCCCTGTGGAGTCTTTTATAAGTAACCTACCATGTATAGACTCCGTTTATAACTATAAGGACTACCTAAACAGAATAAAGGTGTCAGTGAGTCGGAAGTGTGACACATAATTAAAGATTTTAAGAGCAACATGCTAGCTAACTAAATGGCTTCAGTCAAGAGCTAGCCTAGTCCGTTTCCCAGTTGCCTAGCAACACTATTTTCCACTTGAATGTTAAAGTTTATAGAAGTTACTGCATTATTACAGTATTTTTCTTATCAAAAATGGTTGTACAGGTCAGCAAAATGTTAGTCTGCTTAAGTGAAACTGAAACGTCTTTATTTAAATAGAAGAACATTTCAAAGGGCTAAAATATTTTTCCACATAAAATCCTTTCGATGGAAACTGCCCATAGTGTTTATCTCGAAAACACACAAAACCTATTCGTCCTAGACTTAAAAAGCCTTTTTTTTAATATGTAAAATCCTCACAAATGGTACATATTAGCTAGCACTGACCTGTGTCAGGGAAACCAGCCCTAAATATAGCGTGTGCTAATTAATCTTTTTGTGAAAGTGCTGTGTTCTTTATTAGATTATGTTAGTGGAAGCCCATGGTTTGTAATAAAGGTGTGATGTTGTTATATAATTCACACAGCAAGCTGTTATGCTTAAGGATGTTTTTTTTATTTTTTTAATTTGGTGATTAGAGACATTCAGACACACTTGTCTGATCCAAAATACATGTGTGTGTGTGAGAAAGAGAGAGAGAGATTAGAAATCAGATGTATTGGATGTGATTCAAGTTGTCTGCAGTTGCTCAGCATGAGCCCTAGTTTTAGGTAACCTTGGTCTGGTAAACAGGAATTAGACAGCGTAAAATGGTGCGTTGATTGCTTGGCTTTCGATGCAGTGGGCGGTGCTGCTGTCACTCCTGCAGCCGGTTTTCCTTTCGCTCTGCCAGCTTTCTTTGAAATGGCAAATTAAGTGCAGAAAGCCACAATTTCCTACCTGACACTTCTTCCACCTGTCTGTCTGTTGTGTCTTCATTGCAGAAGTTGTAAATTGTTGGTCTGGGAGCAGTCATTTGTACTTTAAAGAAACAATTAACCAAAATTTACAGACATGATATCCATCTCAGTCAGCCAAGACGTGTTTGGTGTCTGAAGATTTGCACTAGTGTAGCATATCGAGCTTAAATCATCACACTCTCGTGTCATAAACATCCTTTGGCTTAGTAACACCTCTACACGAACAGCTGCATGAAAGAGCAGAATTACAGCATGTGTTCAAGTCATGTCAGATCTACAGAAATGACTCACAGATGTAGATACAAAACTAAACCATGCTGCGTTACTTATTGTGCAGTCAACACAAGGAAGTGAAATGAAAAGTTTGTGAAATGAAGAGTTAAATCCTGACTCGCTAACTTTAACCGTGGAAGCTGCTGCCATTTTCTTTGTCATGTTTGGTGATAACGTGACGTCACATTTAGTCCAGAAATTTCCCATAATTCCTAATTGTTAATTCCAATTTCAAGTTTGTGTTGGAACAGATTGGAACAGTATTTTCTCCTGCTCCACTTCTAACATACAGTTCCATCTTTTATAACTTTTCGAGTCACCTGAATCTGAGTCGGATGCAGGTGCAGAGTGCTGAGGAAAAGAGCGGTCCATTTTTTAAAATTTTTATTTTTATACATGACACTGTTTCATACAGTGTTAGAAACCTCATCAGCAAGTCTAAGAGCCAGAGATGAGTTTGTGATGATGTAGATATGCTGTTTGTATGGCTAAACTGGTAGCTCTAAGCTTCCATTACTTCTGAACAACGTTAGCTTTATAACCTTAGTGCAAACTTCAGACACCAAATTGGCTTGGCTGATTGATTACCTTTGAGGTCAGTGGGAAATGGTGTAAGTTGGGAAATGGTCTGTCTGAACTGACTGCAAGCAGAACTGCATTGTGTGTGTGTGTGTGTGTGTGTGTGTGTTTCCTATTATTTTCAGTCCCCAAAAGGAAACTAATCGCAGCTTTAATTTAACAAAGAAAGCGCCAAAATGTGTCCTTTTGCTGAATGAGGTTAAGGTTAGGTTTAGATGACGGTGTAGTATAGCATTAATTAGCTGCATTAAGACATCCCACACACACACACACACACACACACACACATATGTATATCTGGGTCGCACTCATGTCCTCTTTCGCCACTCAGAAGCGCATCCAACCTGTTAAAATATGTCCATCCATCAGTTCTCAGAAACGTGGTTTTAAGGCTCACACGGCGTGACGTGCTTGGGGGAAGTGTGCGATCAGATAAAATTCTAAGTACATGACTCACTACAGCTAACATTTACTGTTTTAAATGCTGGCACGATAATCGGGTTTACCAGACAAACAGAAGACCGACTCATTTGTGACACGGCGCGGCGCAACCTCGTGCTGAATCTATTAATCATCCTGTATGAAGGAGTGGGTGGAGAACTTTCGCAACGCAAACTCGGATCTCGATATGCAAGTAAAGGAAACTATTCTTTTTAGGAACAGAAAGATTCCCAGAATGCCTTGCAGGAAGCATGGCTGTTCTCTGGGGGCATAGAGATCATGTGACCCCTGGTAAAGAGAGCGATTATAACCGACATGTCTGAACATGCATCCTTTCTCAGAGCCCCAAACACACCACTGCTTTTATTCCGCAATTTTTTTTTTTATAGTGATTTTGTTTACGTCAGCTCTTTTATTGCCTATAAAGACTGGCTGTTAACATGCCGGAGGAGCTCTGAGAAAATCCCTCCTCCCTGTGTGAGATCATTTATGAAGGTTTTTTTTTTTTTTTTTTTTTTAAACCTGCAGAGTGGAAACTTGGTAACATGTTTGATCAGGTTACTGACTCCTGAGTGTGGCTGTGAAATGGACACTGGCCCTTTACACAACACACTTCTTTCAGGATATTAAGTAGCAGTGATGCTGTCTTATTGTGTCTTTAAAGATTTAAAAGGAATGATTCGGCAAAATAAAAAAAAGAAAAAACCCAAACGTAGTCAAGACATGTCTGAGAATATTAGAAGTCAGTTGATAGGTTTCCATTCAAAAGTTTAGCAATTTTAATTGAATGAATCTGCGATTAAATAAACAACAATAATGCCTTTTAGGACTCCTACTACAATTCCACTAATCGATTTTATTCGATGTGATGGAGTTCATACTTTCACAAAAAAAGGGGCGTCTGTGTACGTAAATAAAATACGGCGAAACAGCAACGTAAAGGAGAGATTTGATCATTTAGGGTCGTTCATTGAAGCACTTTATCGTGTTCAGGGTTGCAGTGATGTTTGAAGTTGCTTTTATTCAATAAATCAAGAAAAACTTTTGTTTCTTTGTCCAAACAGCACATTACTGTCCTTTATGTCCAATCAATATAAATCTATACCGATGTATGTCGATCTAAATCACGTCTTTGTACGCTGAATGTGGGTGTAGTAGTAGCAATTTGAGAAAAAATAAATCCGTAGACCGTAAACTTTTCCACCTGAGTCAAGGATAAAACTTTTTAAACTTCTTTTAAATTAAAAAAATTGCATAGAACGGTTCCCCCCGAATCCTTTGCACAGATATAAGTCCACTCACTTGCTTCAAACCGCCGCGGTTGAAACTTACTTACTGTCGTCTATAAAGATGAACAAAACTACACAGTGTAGCTGAACATGGTAATGTTATGGTGGCAGCCATTTTGGACAAATCACTTGGAGCAGGTGGATGTCATTCTTCCCCCTAAGCCCCGCCTCTCAGAGTTTGAAGGCTGAATTGTACACAAAAGCTGGAAGTCATATGTAAGGAATAAAACACTTGGGTGTGCTGTAACTGTGGAAAATCATCCGCGACGGAGTGATATGATGCAGCCGGACGAAGACTTGGGTGAGATTATTTGTTCGCTTTGTAACGTCAGACAGAGAATGCTTCAGATGCTATATTGTGGGTGGATGGATATTTTTAGTGACCTACTCCTTTAAGAAGTGTTGGTAATTTTGCTTAGCAAAATCGTGGTCTGATTTACTGGATCAGGGACTAAAGAATGTAAGAAAAGAATTATTTTACAATTTTAGAGAGTAAAAAAAATTAAGTCATCACTGTGGGTGACTAATAATGCCCTATTTCTTTGACTGCATGATCTGAAGGCACGAACCTTGATTAGAGAACCATCCCCAACTGGAAACAGTCCACTGAGATGTGTGTGTGTGTGATGTGTGGTTTGTGTGTGTGATCTTGTGTGTGTGATCCTGCTTGTGGCTTTGATATGATCTCTGTATAGTGTGTTCTCAGTTCTGAGCTGAGCGAAACTGGGGGTGAATGATCTCTTTGACCTCTGCGCGAAGAGTAAAAACACGAAAAGAGGTCACAAGGCTGCTGATGAGGTGACTTAAAAGCGTGACACTGCAACAATGAGCAATGTTTTTCAAATCGATCTCCATCTCCCACATCTGCAGCCGGCGTATGATTTACCACGGAGAAGACGTTCTCACATCTTTCCCTGGACTGTGAAAAATCCCCATGAAAACACCAGAAAGGGACAAATGAAGTTCGAGTAAAGATTACTTTCGGACTCCCCTCTAAAACGACAGTTATTTGTAAGCTTTATACACTGTATATAATGCAGATTTTATACTATAACCATTAGAGAGGAACAATTAAGAGCTGACTATGAGACACGCAGGACGGAAAGTTCCGGTTACATACACTTTCCCCATGGTTGTGTAGTATTCCTGTGCCACCAGACCCCTAATTATAGTGTAGTCCCATGCTGTAAAGGGTGAAATTATACAGATTTAGAACATTATGCAAGGAATAAAACACAATGAGATACGGCATTTCAGGAAAACAATCAACATCAGGGAGGTGTGATGTGGCCAGATGTGAATCAGCGTTTCTTTAGCCACCTAAAGTTGTTTATTTTCCAATAACTCAAATCCTGAAGTATTTTATTCCTCTTATGCCACAGCACTCTCTCTCCCTCTCCCTCTCTCTCTCTCTCTCTCTCTCTCACACACACACACACACACACACACACACACACACTAGAGACGTGATGGGTTAAAAAACATAACCTCCTTTAAAGCCTTTACTCACATATACAGGAAGTCTGTATGATATTTTGTGTTGTGTTGTGTTGTGTTGTGTGTGTGTGTGTGTGTGTGTGTGTGTGTGTGTGTGTGTTGCATGATCCTCTCTGTTCCTTCTTCAGCCACTGCCAGGGAAGTGGGACAGAGATCGCAGCCAAACCCATGAGAGATTAAACTTCTCTCTTCTGCTCCCCGGACGCATTTGTGCAACGCCTCTTGTGCAACACGTGGATGTTTCTGGAGAAATCGTCTCGAGCTGCTGTTCTTGTAGCTCGGTTGCGTAAACAGTTTTCTGCCTTAACAGGCTTGTGCTCTTGGCTAATACCAGGGAAGATGTGAGCTGACATGTGTGGACACACAGGGGTACCATCAGGCACGTCCTGTTCCTCCAGACAGAGCGACAGGAAGTCCATCTCCTCCATCGTGGAGAAGCGAGGGTGATGCGCACCGGAGCGACTCTCCTGGACATCCACCCGCTCAGGCTTCAGTCTTCTTTTAATGAGCTGCACATGTTCGTGGTCACGACTCCACCCAAACGAGAAAGTGTGATGAAATGATGCTGAGCTCATGTTTTATTTATTTCTGTGGATAAAGGATTTAATGGTGTAAAAGCAGAGCTGGGAACAGGACAGGAACAAGAAACAGAGAGACAGGCTTCTTTCTTTCTTTCTTTCTTTCTTTCTTTCTTTCTTTCTTTCTTTCTGTCTTTCTGTCTGTCTGTCTGTCTGTCTGTCTTTCTTTCTTTCTTTCTTTCTTTCTTTCCTGTCTGTCTGTCACAAAAAAAGAAAAGTCTAACCTCCAGTGTAGCATTTCTTTTGCTTTTTGTTTCTTTCTTTGATTCTTCCCTTTTTCCTTCTTTTCTTTCTTCCTTTTTTTCTCTAACAAGCAAGGAAAGCTTAAAGTCTCTAGGTTAGCTTTCTTTCTTTCTTTCTTTCTTTCTTTCTTTCTTTCTTTCTTTCGCTTTTTCTAAGAAGAAAGCTTATAGCCCCAGTTTACCATTTCTTTTGCATTTTCTTTCTTTCTTTCTTTCTTTCTTTCTTTCTTTCTTTCTTTCTTTCTTTCTAACAAGAAAACGGAGTTCGTAGCATCCAGTTTAGCATTTCTTTCTTTCTTTCTTTCTTTCTTTCTTTCTTTCTTTCTTTCTTTCTTTCTAACAAGAAAAGAGAGTTCATAGCATCCAGTTTAGCCTTTCTTCCTTCCTTCCTTCCTTCCTTCCTTCCTTCCTTCCTTCCTTCCTTCCTTTCTTCCGTCCTTCCTTGCTAATCCTGTTGGAAAGGTACTAGCCAGCTAGCTGCACTCGGAGCTCTGGGTGTCAGGGTGGCAGCTGATGAAGTGCTGGAGGAGGAGAAAAAGAAGCATAGATCTCACTTTATAAGATAAATTGTCACTTTCTCCGTTACGCGTTTTAATCATTTACAGTGGCACTGTCATGAAACCATTTTACTTCCTAACATTATTAACGTTATTAATCAGGCCTGATTGGTCGATGGCAGATCGTGTATTAAATAATTCAGTGTCAAATTCTGAATACATCCATCTCCAGCTTCTCCTGTCTGCCATCCACGCAGAGTTATTTATCATACAGCTCACGCGCTGATTTCATGAAGAATATCTCCTCATCCCTCCAGGACACTAACTCCTCATCAGGGCTTGTGTGCTTTAAATGACTCATCTGTGGGACGCATCTTAGGGAAATACGCATACATTACTATACTCAATACAGAATAAACATTTCTCGATCAATGAGACTGCAAAAAGTAATGACTGGATCGTCGTCATATTAGGATGGAAACTACGGCTTCTAGCATTTCTTTACATGACTTACTGTATAGTAAAATGTCACTAAGTAGAGATGAATTGTGGTATTTGGGACACAGCCCAGTTAACTTAGTGTGACCCGATGTCCTCTTTTTCCAGGACACGTCCTGTTTTCTAGCTATGAGGTCAATATATATATATATATATATGCACTCCTGATCAAAATCTTAAGACCAGGGAAAATATTACAAGTATTCACACTTCGCACTGGTGGATTGTAACCAGGT
>CM074950.1:3494401-3497540 GCA_037577455.1 Pangasius macronema | reverse complement strand
TTGTGTGTTTTGGGTTGTTTGATGTTAAACTGGGACATGATATGCAGACTGAGCCAAAGGACAGAGCTGTAGCACTTGTGAACAATGAACAAAAAGAGAAAACAAATGCTGGACGTGATACACAAAATGTTACAAACTACTTATTATCGTTATCATTATCCAGTTATTTATCGAGCGCTGGCTCTGAGCTGTCTGTCCTGGGTGATCTTTGTGTGTTTACCTCTTTATGACTTTTTTTTGCTATTAATTCATTAATCATCTGCGGTGTGAAAGCAAACTAAACACCAAACAAACCAGTATGAATCAGCAAACAGACTAATAGGTGTTGAAACACCCACATCCAATGGTTTTCAGTTGTCCAGTGTCTCAGACAGACTTTTGTAAGAGGTTTCTAACACTGTATCACACACGATTGTCTACAAACAGACAACAGTATGTCTGAGAGCTAAAAACGTAGCATGGTATCAATCCACACGAGCATCAGATGCAGGAAGGGGGTGTGCCCTAAAGTTTCATATCAGAAATATATGAAAGAATGTGTAGATTTGTTTTATCGGATTATTCTGCTTTTTATATGGAGCTGTATAAGGGTATTACTGAGCCAAACAATTCCTTTAAATGTGATGCAAATGTGTGATGTGAAACTATGCTATGGTATGTTAGCTATGCGCTTCTCGTACATGTTAGCAACATTAGCCTCATAGCTCCAGTGCAAAACGAAACTCCAGCCATGCATCAGCTAATGGAGGAAAGGGAAACTTGTGCAGGCTTTACTTTTTGGCCTTACTTATTAAAAATATCCAAAATAAATAGAGAAGTGAATAGAAACGTGTGCATTTTGAA
Organism: Pangasius macronema; assembly: GCA_037577455.1. NCBI lineage: Eukaryota > Metazoa > Chordata > Actinopteri > Siluriformes > Pangasiidae > Pangasius > Pangasius macronema. The sequence continues at coordinate 3,496,697 of CM074950.1, read as the reverse complement.
GAGTCTCCCACTGAGACGATGCCGTTTTCCAAGGTACATCATGTTCTGATTATTTTTACCCGAACTCCACCCTGCTCTCGGTTATTGGCAGGATGTCAGTAGCAGCGCCGTGAAAGTTAGATGATCTTTCGTTCTGAGTGTAATTACAGAAATCGCTGCTTCGAGAAGCAGAAGTAATAATTACGTAATTCACTCTGAGCGCACAATCGCACATTACACAACTTCCAGCAGGATCGGATCGTTTGTACCAGCGGATTTTATTCTAGAAAGCAGACCATCTTTCATCATAACGATCAGAAATCATTTCAAAACACTCTCCTGACAGGATGTTGGCAAAGAACGAAGATTTCTTTCGAAACAAAGATTTCTTGGCGGAAACTCTGATCCACATGACCAGCTGGAAGAACCACGACATTGCACATTTTTTATTAATTAATTTATTAATTTATTTTTGGATGGCAGTAAAGACTTTGTTGGCAATACATTTCTGCATTTTTAGACTCTTATAGCAGCTCCTGAGTGAAAAGTGGAAGGTATGAAAAGGACAAGAAAACAAATAATTTTCAAAAAGAAAAGCAGAGGGAAATGTTTCATTAAATAATAATATTGGTGATGTAGTGGGAGAGTCGGTCAGTTGGTTTGTGAATGTCCAGTGCAGTGCGATCCTTCTGGTGAATGCTGTTTTTCCCTCTCTGATCTGACGGCACGATTCCTTTCCCCTGACGTCGAGCTGCCTCTGATCACTCGAGGGTGCAATAAGAACTCCAGAGGAGCTTTGTACAAAAGACGGATTTGTTAAAAAGAGACCACACGCAAAAAAAAGTCCGGTGTCAAAACAAAAGATAAGCTGTGAAGAAGAAGGAAGCAGAAACACAAAACCGCTCATTAATCTATAAGGACAGAATACAGCAGGAAAAGCTGCGTGAGTGATGTCATCGTGAGATCATCACATTTCACCGTGCTAACCTGCTCTGTCATCTTAAAGGAGAAATCCACGCCGCACAGCTCACGTGCTCATCGTTACGTTCACGTGCGCTGCAGTGCTGTGGGAGATTTATTCTGGAATGAAATTCTGTGTTGAATTTTTTAACTTCTTTCTTCACGTTGATTAATCGATTCCTACATTTCCCACAATGCCGTTTGGCCACCTGATGATAGTGGCACAGTGCGTTTTAGCCTCACTTCATCTCTACCTAAAGAGTACGATGCAGCGGCGCTTTAGCTTTGGTGTGTCCAGCTCCCTCACCTCCTCCTCATCTCTGTTCTCTGCCCAGAGCCTCCAAAGCTTAAACTGAAATACAGAACCCACCAAAAAATTAGGACCACAATCCTCTGAGGTTGCCAGAGTTTTCTTGATATAAGCATCTGAGATGGGGTTCCTTCAACAGCAGCTGCCTTTAAACACGACTGCCTTAAAACACAACTGCCTTTAAACACGACTGCCTTAAAACACGACTGCCTTTATACACGACTGCCTTTAAACACGACTGCCTTAAAACACGACTGCCTTTAAACACGACTGCCTTAAAACACGACTGCCTTTATACACGACTGCCTTTAAACACGACTGCCTTTAAACACGACTGCCTTTATACACGACTGCCTTAAAACACGACTGCCTTTATACACGACTGCCTTTATACACGACTGCCNCTGCCTTTAAACATGCATGACTGCCTTTAAACACAACTGCCTTTAAACAGAGTGGTCTTTAAACACGACTGCCTTTACACAGGACTGCCTTTAAACACTACTGCCTTTAAACACTACTGCCTTTAAACACGACTGCCTTTAAACATGCATGACTGCCTTTAAACACAACTGCCTTTAAACAGAGTGGTCTTTAAACACGACTGCCTTTACACAGGACTGCCTTTAAACACTACTGCCTTTAAACGTGACTAACTTTAAACACGACTGCCTTTAAACGTGACTAACTTTAAACACGACTGCCTTTAAACGTGACTAACTTTAAACACTACTGCCTTTAAACAGAGGAGTCTTTAAACACTACTGCCTTTAAACGTGACTAACTTTAAACACTGCTGCCTTTAAACGTGACTAACTTTAAACACTGCTGCCTTTAAACGTGACTAACTTTAAACACAACTGCCTTTAAACGTGACTAACTTTAAACACTACTGCCTTTAAACGTGACTAACTTTAAACACTGCTGCCTTTAAACGTGACTAACTTTAAACACTACTGCCTTTAAACGTGACTGCCTTTAAACAGAGGAGTCTTTAAACACGACTACAATTAGAAACATTTGCTTTTTAAAACAAATTCCTTTAAA
>CM074950.1:3486901-3489401 GCA_037577455.1 Pangasius macronema | reverse complement strand
TAGCTAAACACTAGGAATCTCAAAACAAAGACGATTTCTAAACACATAACAGACTACGGGACAGACCCAGAACTAGGAATAATCATAAAAATACGACGGGCAAGAAAACAATTAGGTGCAATGCTGAGCACAGACTAAATATCTGTGTGAACGTTTTGAGGATTCTGTGATGAACTTGGAAACAAGCTGCAGGTGTTTATAATCAGGCAGGATGGAGAGAAAGGCACGTGCTGCTGCTGAGGGTTGGGTCGAACCAGTGCCAAGCGGAGGCATGGAGTTCATTACCACATCAGGAATCCCATAAGGCTCCTCGACATTTCAAGAATCCTAGAAAACGCTTAAACATCATTGGGATTCCCTGAAATACTCTCACCAGAGTTCCCTGAAATCTCCACAGAGTCGCCAGTAAGAATCAGAGAAATCATCAGTAATGCTCAGAAAGAGCGGACACACTCTCTCATCAGGCCTCAGGTGTGTCTAAAGCAAGCTCGATCACCAGGCATGATGTCATTCTGCGGCACGATCTTCTCCAACAGCCAACTCGAGTGACATCATCTCATGAGCTCGTGCTGTAAACACAAAAAAGGCACTGGAAAATGGGGGCTTTTTCTTCCTCTCATCTGTCCTCCTTTCTCTCTCCCAATATATCCCAGTATATCTCACAACAGAAGTGATTCTGTGCATCATAGACACACTGTCTGCACTTACACTTCCCCTTTGTTTGCCATGTCCATGTTGGTGGAAACTGATTAGACTTAAGTCTGATTATTAGCTTCAAATAAAGATCTTCACAGCCTTGGACTATTTTTAAAGTAGCTTGAAAAAAAGCATTTTCCACCCTCTTGTCCAAAGCAGCCCACTTTGACGTAAAACCTGTGAACCTGGCAACCCTAAGCGTACAAGAGTCCCATTGAAGCTTATTATTTGTATGTTTTTTCATTTTTCTTTTCTTTGGATGACTGCATGAGTGTTCTTACTCACCTCTGCACATTGCTCTCTATTAAAGTACATGCGTGTGTTTATATAAACAACTCGTTTGCACTGTACGACTCCTCGGCTCTGCTTGCTCCCCACAGGCCGTAGTTCGTGTATTAGTGCGTCGTGTCGGTTGGCATTGGGTGATGCCATTGGCGTCATGTTAGCATGCCCTGCCTTTCCTGATCTGCTGGTTTGTAATCAGACACCAAAGCAATTCAGCCGTGAGTCCACTTCATGTAGCACAACACACAATTACAGAGAGTTTTAAGGAAGCATGATTTCCCTTCTCTATTCTAAGTTCATCTTTGTTATCGTTCATCGTGCTGTGCTAGAGGTAGAATATATGCTCAGTTTCCTGTGTAATCGGAATAGCTGACGCTCGCATGACATTGACATGAGGTTCAACTTCTCAAACGTTCTCTCAAAGGTGTCAAAGGTGAAAGGTGACACTGGTAGGCATGTGCTTAGCTGAGCTACTGAGTAAAAAGGTTAATTAAGTGTATTTTCCAGTAGAAAGATGGTAACACCACCACTATTTTAAATTAGTAGCTCGTAATTAGATAAACTATGCTATCAACTGAGTACTAGATATAATGTTCTTTACATTGTCTTGCACACAATACGGAAGGAATAAAATATTTGGAGGTATGCTATTACAGGACAATAATCAACAATGGGGTGGTGTGATGTGGCCCAACACGATGACTTTCCAGTAACAGCACACCCCGAAGTGTCGTCTCATACCACAGCAACTGGCCAACAATCACAACGTTTACATTCATTAACGAATGAAATAAATAGATTACAATTTTTACTCATTTCCAGTTACGTTTATTGTCCAAAAAACTAATTATTTCCTGTTTGTTCTCTCACCAGCTTCTCTTTTTCTTTCCTTTGAAGTTGAAAAGACAAAAAAGCAGTTTTTTACGAGAAATGGGAAAGTGCAAAGCCCTGCATGAAGACTTTCACGTGGCAGAAAACATTCAATGTGTGACTTCCAATAAGTCTTAAGCCAGAACTACTGATCATGCTTTTGTTTTAGAAAATTAATCAACATCCTCTAGCCAATCAGATTCAAGAATTCAAGAGCACTGCACTATAAAATATTTGAATCCATCAGGTTATGTAGCTGCTTTATATCTGTTGAAATAAAACAAATGACTTGAAGAGGTTATTAACTGCTAATTGTTTGTTGAGCAGCTTCTTTAATCAACTTTGACATACCTCGTTAGCAAAAGGAAATTAGGTGGAAAAAAAGCTGACAGTTGTGGATTCAGTAGTTTTTTTGGTTCTGTGTTAGGTAATATTAGCTAAAGTATTTTCACTGTGTTAACCCTTCATCTCCAGGTAAGCTAAACACAACACTTAGATTCCCAGCAGCACAGGCAGGGTTGCCTAATGCCTAATTAGGGCAGTCGTGGCCTAATGGTCTGAGAGTCGGACTTGTGAACCTGAAGGTGGTGGGTTCGAGTCTCGGGTCCGGCAGGGATTGTAGGTGGGGGAGTGAATGACCAGCGCTCTC
>CM074950.1:3475673-3486439 GCA_037577455.1 Pangasius macronema | reverse complement strand
GAGATAGAGAGAGAGAGAGAGAGAGAGAGAGGGAGAGAGAGAGAGAGAGGGAGGGTGAGAGAGAGAGAGAGAGAGAGGGAGGGAGGGTGAGAGAGAGAGAGAGAGAGAGAAGGAGATGGTGATGGAAGGAGAATGACATGGAATGAATCACAGATGGTTATCTTTATCCTGACTCAGCCCAGGTGTTAATATTTATGTCAGTGGAGGAGGTGTATAAATAGTGCACCTCAGGTGTGAAGCAGGTGTGTGTGTTTGTATAGGAGGTGTGTGATAGTCTACAGTAGGTGTAACACAGGTCTCGTAGTGACAGGACAGTGCCAAATGTCCTCATAGTCAAAGTCAAAGTCAAAGTCAAAGTCAAAGTCAAAGTNAGACAAACACAGAACAACACAGAACTACAGGGACGACATAAATTAAACTAAACATAAAGTGCACAAGTGCAAACGCGTACACACAAGACAGGACACGACAGTACACTGACTACAGCGCCGACCAGTACTCAGTTCTGTTTAAAGTGACCCACTGAGGCTCAGATCAGGGTTAGGTTCAGGTTCAGGTTCAGGTTCAGGTTCAGGTTCAGGTGTATGTATAGCATTTACTATCTACAGTAATCATTTTATCAGTGGAACTTCCTTGACTCTAGTCTCAGCCTCAGATACTTCACCTACATGCCAAAGAGTGTCCGTTGTCTTTTGACACACTTTTCTGGCCACAAGCTTCAGAATCTTGACCTTAATTAATGTGAGTTAAATGACCTCTAATGTCAGTGGAATGTCCACGAAACTGGTCAGTTCCTGTTAATATTTCTGTTAGAGGAGCTATAAACAGCTATAAACAGCTTTTCCTTCACGTCTCATTTATCAACAATTTCACATCCGATTTGAACCGATTTCTATGGAGGACCTGCCACACCAGCCCATGTATAATGTGTTATGACAGAAACGATCATGTCTGAGCCATTGTTCTAGAAAATTAATCAGGAATTCAACATTCAAGTCCCAAATTGTGTGTGTTATTAGCCGTGTATATATATATATATATATACATACCAATCTAGGAGCTATGACTTATCTACATTCTCAGACACACACATACACACAAAATACCTCCTCGTTTGTCTCATTAAAGAGCAGATGTGTTGCCCTTTGCTGCTGTGAGTCTCTCTCTCTCTCTCTCTCTCTCTCTCTCTCTCTCTCTCTCACACACACACACACATACACACACACACAGTTAGTGTTGATATCTAACCTTTCTGCACACACACCTTAATACCTCCTGAAACATTCCTTAAATAGAGTTTGCTTTGCAGAGGCAACAACTTTTCCCATGGACTAGTGTCTTAGAAGTGATTTTTCCAATTGCGAGGCTCTTTATTACGTAACACCCATAAGGACACATTATTTTATCCAGGGCCTGTAAAAATGTGCATTCCATGTCATATCTGAGGGATTATGAAAACCAAATGTTATCAAAGGAGTTGTTGCGTTCCAGACTTCACATGTGGACTTCAGATGCACACCCATACACACACACACACACACACACACACACACACACACACACACACACACACACACACACACACACACACACGCTACAGCGTAGGTATTCCAGAAGCACTGCCACATAGGAGCAGGGAGGAGATTCATACAGAGCGCTTCTCATGCCTCTCTGCACTTGAGTGTAATTGGTACTCTGTGCTCACCAGAGCAACGGGAATTCTGTCTGAAATGTCCGAAAACATCTCACCTACGCGCTAATGTGTGAGGAAAAACACCATCAGGACAGAAAAAGCAAGAAGAAAGGAAAGGAAATCAAATTGAAAGGAAAGGACTTGCATAGAAAAAGGGATATAAAAGTAGAAAGATAAGGAGAAGAGCAGGAAATGGAAATGGACCCGAGAAGAGCAAGCAACAAAAGGATGATGGAAGGCAGAGAGCGAGAAGAGGAAGAGAGCTAGTAAGCAAACAAAAGGAAGGATGGGGAAGGGAAGAAAAGGTAAGAAGGAACAGAATGAGAAGAGCATGGAAGAAAGGGAAGGAAAGGGGGAGAGAACGCAGTAAAGGAAAGGAGAAGAGCAACATGGTAAGGAAGGAAAAGACATGGAAAAAGAGGAAAAGAGCACGAAAAAAGGAAATAAAAGGAGGAAAAGGTGAATGAGCAAGAAAAAGGAGAGGAAGCAAGATGGTGGGGGGGAGAGCTAGGAATGAAAGAAAGAAGAAGAGGAGAGCAGAAGAGTTCAGCAGGAAGAGAAAAGCAGGAAAGGAAATGAGGAAGAGGTCACAAAGAGGCTGAAAGTAGCAGAGAGGAGATGATTGGACTGTAGGAGGAGAGGAGGTGAGAAGAAGAGAAACAGAATCCACAGAGAGAGAGAGAGAGAGTCACTATTTAATAGGAGTGAAGGACACCGAGAGTGAGAAAGAGAGAGATGGAGGGAGAGACGGGGGATGGAGACTAAAATAGAGCATTGCAGTGTGACTAAGACGCTAATTACATGGAACAGCATTCTAACACGCAGTAGTGAAGAGAGAGAGAGAGAGGGAAAGAGAGAGAGAGAGAGAGAGAGAGCGACAGAGAGAGAGAGAGAGAGAGAGAGCGCATTCTTATACTCTTCAGTGCTTAGCTAATAAAATGCTCCATTCACAGAAAGCGCCTCAAGGACGATGCCGATTTAACACTGCCTTCATTTCCTCTATAGTGTTTCTAGTGTGTGTGTGTGTGTGTGTGTGTGTGTGTGTGTGTGTGTGTGTGTGTGTGTCTGCCATCCTCTCTCTGTGTGTTTAGTGAGTGGGCTTTTGTGATCATCTCAGCAAAAAAATGACAAAATGTGAAGCTTTTCACCTTTTGACCTTGTGAATGATGAGTGTGTTCTAGCAAGATATTTTATACATTTTAAACCCCACACAGTACTCTCTCTCTCTCTCTCTCTCTCTCTCTCTCTCTCTCTCTCACTCTCTCTCTGTGTGTGTGTGTGTGCATGCTTTGGAATGTGGGGTGTGTTCCCTGACCAGCGTCTGTGTGCATGTGCGTGTGGTTATTGCAGTCAGAGATTACAGTGATACCGCCGCTAAACCATTGGCGAAGAAATAAAAAGGCAACTTCTGCCACACATACATAACCGAACATCCTATAATTAACACTCCTTATCTTCTGATTGGTCCTTGGTTCCTATCACAGAGTAAAGTCAGTGTTCGAAAGTGGAAGGAAGGCTGTAAAAGCGTTTGGCGTTTGAACACTCCCGTCCTTCCTCTCCGCCGCGGTCTGATGAGAACGAGTCGTGTTCTGCCGCTAATCTCACTGTCTCAGTGTGAAAGAGCGACTTTCCTCAGGCGCTAACAAAGCCCTGTTGTTATAAATCTGTAAAGCAACACTGTGCAATTTTGTGTGTGTGTGTGTGTGTGTGTGTGTGTGTGTGTGTGTGTGTGTGTGTGTGTGTGTGTGTGTGTGTGTGTGTGAATCACTGAGATTCTGCTGACTAAACAGGTCCTTTAGGAGTGAGCTGCTGATCATCTTCTCTCTCGTGTACCTGTCAGCTTCACAGAAACACTCATGGCTGGGGGGTTAACCTGCAAGTGTGTGTGTGTGTGTGTGTGTGTGTGTGTGTGTGTGGCATTGCTGACAGTAGATGTCAACATGCATCAAACTATGCTGACACTCCATTTTTACATCTAGGTTTAACACATCCCCGAAGTTTACCTTTTGACACTCAATACTCTGCCACAACCCTGCATCAGCCAATCAGACGGTTTAAGACGGTTTAAGTTTGCAGTGCAGTGATGAGTATGCATTCTTACACCTTCACAAGATGACTCCTATTACCCTAAGCTCTGACTCCTATAACATCAAGTCTGTTTACACTAAGATGATGATGGTTATCCCCTCACTGTGATTCGTGTACCCTAAGCTCTGACTCCTACACCCAAACTCAGACATTTATACTTTAAGATCTGCTGCTTAGACTCTAAACCTGATAAAACATGAACTCTCTTACTCCTCAACTCTGACTCCTTCACCCTCAACTCTGACTCCTTCACCCTCAACTCTGACTCCTCCACCCTCAACTCTGACTCCTCCACCCTCAACTCTGACTCCTTCACCCTCAACTCTGACTCCTCCACCCTCAACTCTGACTCCTCCACCCTCAACTCTGACTCCTCCACCCTCAACTCTGACTCCTCCACCCGCAACTCTGACTCCTCCACCCTCAACTCTGACTCCTTCTCCCTAAATCTAATTTCTAGAACTCCAACTCTGATTCTTCCACCCTGACCTATGAGTCTCAGAGCCTCAAACTGACTCCTACACTTTCTACTCTGACTGCTATACCCTCACTTTACTGCTTGACTCATATACTGTAACGATGACTCATGTACCCTAACTCTGAGTCCCTCAACCTTTACCACTACATATTCAAATCTTTCTCATTCACCTGTAAACATCCTAACCCTGCCCCTACACCCTACACCCTACACCCTAGCTGTAATCCCTGAACTTTAATTCTCACACCCTGTACTCTGACTGCTATGCATTCAGCTCTGGCTCCTACACTTTCAACTCTCCTACAGCCTAACATGGACTCTTACACCCTTAACCCTTACACTTTCTCTCCAACGTTGACTCCTAAACACTCAAGTATAACTCTTTCATCCTAAATCGAATCTACTCTTACACCCTCTACTCTGACTGCTATACACTCTTCAACCTTAACCTGTACTATTACACCCCAACTTCGGCTCCTACACACTCCTACTTGACTTTGATTTCAGACACTCTTAAACCACCCTACCTTTGATTCCAACTCTATTTCATGGGCTCATTTCATCTCATGTGCTCATCCAAAAGCGACATTCAACTGTGACAGGATACAAGTGTGCAGTTGAAGCTTAAGGGGTCTTGATCAAGGACCCAACTGTGACAGCTTGGCAGTGCTGGGGTTTGAACTCATGACCTTCAGAACAGGTCTTGACCTTCAGAACAAGTCTTGTATCTACAACTCTGACTCCTATACCCTTAACATTAACTCCTTCTCTTACACCCTTATCACTGACTGCTACCACTTCATCAATGACCCCTATACCCTTAACCCCATTCCTGCTCCCTCAACTCTGTGTTACACTCTTACCCTGACTCCCCTGTTCGGGGTGGTTGTTATGCAATTGGGTTGTTACCCAATTCTGCCCTCTCTGCTTCTAGCCTGATGTGCTCTTTTGTATTTAATCTACTTAGAGAGAGCAAGAGATGGAGAGAAATATAAAGAGAAGGAGAAAGAATGAGACTCACACGGTGACTAATTCCCCCTGCAGTGTACTCAGCTCATGCAGCTGCTGGCTGTTCACTGGCTGAGTCACCAGCAACTATACAGCCACTTTGGTTTTATCGCACACACACACACACACACACACACACACACACACACACACACACACACACACACACACACACACACACACACAGACATAGACACAAGTGATTTGGTCAAAGTGTGGGAGTAGGTTATGTGCAATGCTGCAAACCTTGCAATCTGTCTTTTTGTCTCCCGGGAGTGTTTAAAAAGCTAAACGCATTATGTTCTGTACTGCTCTTTTCAAGTTTGTCTTTTCATTCCAGCATTATTCAGCACTTCTGATTCCCTGTGCACAGACTGTGCTCTTGTATCTCTTGTATCACTTGAAAAAAGATTTGTCTCGGAACAGTTGTAATGAGCGTTAATGACCTGATTGTGGTACTAATTAACAAACAGGGATTCGGCTCCGTGCTTCAGCGAACCAGATCCTCATCTTAGCTTTTTCTAAGTATTTAAGATTGTGTATAAATATCTATACATTGACTCAAACCTATTATGAAAAAAAAAATAAAAAGATATTCTTAATATCTCTATGAGTGAGACACACACAAGGACCATTTTCATTAACATGCATTTACAGTGTTCATTCGTTCATCTTTAGTAACTGCCTGGTCAGGGTTGGGATGTTGTTGTTGTTGTTGTTGTTGTTGTTGTTGTTGTTGATGTTGTTGTTGTTGTTTTGGAATACACATACAGGTATGGATAAGATGTCAAGGTCATTCAAACATGCTATCAAGCATACTGCTGTACACTTAGAGTTTACTATTGACGTACAATCATGTCTAAGTATTTGAATTGAAGTGCTCTAGTGCATTTTTGACATACTAATTTACTTCAATTTATGTTAGTATATATACTATAATTTGTAAGTATGCATGCCACATAGTGTAGAAGTACACTAGGTGCCGAGTATTCTTTATTCCAACTATTAATTTAGTTGTATATCGTTAGCCTCGTAGCATAATTGCCTAAGTCATATTTGGTTCAAATATGACTTAGGCAATTATGGTATGAGGCTAACGATATGTAGTAGTATGAATATATAAAAGTATTTCTTTTAGTGAAGTGAAGTGAAGGGAAGTGACTTTGTGGACAAGTGTGGTGACCCATACTCAGAATTTGTGCTCTGCATTTAACCCATCCAAGTGCACATACACAGGAGTGAACACACACACAGTAGTGAACACACACCCGGAGCAGTGGGCAGCCATTTTAGCTGCGGCGCCCGGGGAGCAGTNACTCAAACCCACGACCTTCAGGTTCACCTTCGGGTTACAAGTCCGACTCTCAGACCATTAGGCCATGACTGCCCCCAGTATGCTTAATACTAGTATAAACTTATTTATTGTCCAAATTAAATTGTACAAGCTTTAATGGGAGCTAGATTTAATCCTGTGACACTATGATAAGAATATTTCAATTCTATTACTCAAACATTGCTTTAACTCAATATACTAACCAGTAAACAGATAGAAATAGACAGAAAAGGGTTTTTTTGTTTTTTGCACATTAATTAACAAGTTCCCGTGTGGTTGATTTGCCTTAGATTGTGTGTTGATGTAAAAGTTGATGTAGCCGTGTGCATGGTGAATTTCTCCGAGCATTTCCAAGGGAGAGCCTTCATTGCTGAATTATTTTCCTGTAACATGCTTGCGTGTTGGAAATACACCCTAGGCAACTTTTAACGATCGGTTCCTACTGCACGTTCCTGGCTGAGCGGCTGCACATGTTGCTGTGTGTGTGTGTGTGTGTGTGTGTGTGTGTGTGTGTGTGTGTGCACTTGTCTGTTTGTGTAGGTACATAGTACATGTGTATTTCCATGGCTGTGTGCTGATTGCATGTAATGAATGAAAAGCACTGGGCTTGAGAGAGAAAAAGAGAGATAACAGAAGAGGGAAAGAGTGCAGCCTCTGAAGTAGAACTCTCCAGAGAGATTACTTTGTCTGGTCAAAGGGTTATAGCACTTACACGGGCCAATTTCTCTCCCTGAAGGGAAAGATATATCCAAGTACGAAAACACTCATTATCTATAACCACTGCAGATTTAAGCGTGTTAGCAGAGGCTTAATCTGGCGGAAAGGTTTAAAGGTGCAATTATAAGAGCCTAAAGAATTGCACCATGGGAAATCCTGAGAATGACAGTGTCCTCTAAAACCACCAGAGAGCTTCGCAATGGCGTGTGTACTCAACGTAGCTCACAACAAACATAAACAGCGCTGTTACTCGACTTTCCGAACGCTTCACCCTCTCGAGTTCTCACAGTCTCACACCTCACCTCCATCCCACTCCACAGCTCTTTCAGAGGAAGTGATGCTATCACGACTTCCTGTCCGTGTGGGCTGATATAGGACGTCTGTGTGCATGTGTGTGTTTGCGAAGGAGTCTATGTTTACTCGAGTAAGCATGCGTGTGGGCCGGAGTGTTTGTTTGGCGTGGCTGGCTTTTATAAACTTTCGCCTGCATTTCTGTCTCGGTGTCATGAGCCTGTGCAGTTTGTCCGCAGTGAGAATTGTAATCTGAGTGGACAGACTGCATGAGCTCAGGTCAGATCTAAAGTCTGAGGTTCAAGGGAAAAGGTCACAATCTGGTTTAAAATGATGTTTATTCTTAATTCATGTAATTTAAATGTCACTGATCTGATAATAAACTCAGCTAAAGACTTGAAAGAAGAGGTACACAGTACGTGTGTCTTATATGCCTTAGTGGAGAGAGAGAGAGAGAGAGAGAGAGAGAGAGAGAGAGAGAGATAGTATAAGTTATAAGCAAGTATAACTTTACAATGAGTTGATTCTGCTTGATTAATCTTGCTTTTATTTTACATCATCTTACATATACATTACATGTGACAGCTAAGAAAGGAGTGTCTTCTGTTTCTTCAGTCCGTATTTTCTATCCCAATTTTTTAAGGTTTAATGGCAAGTGCTTGTGTTTAAAGACGGTTGTCATAACGCTACTGAACAACCCTGTCTCAGATGCTTATTCTCAAGAAAAATCTGGCAACCTCCGAGGCGTGAACTGCACACAGGTGATTTCCATAATCCCTTCACTTCCAGAGAAATTTAAGCACCAAATACGATTGTAGACTCATCCAAGTAAACAGACTGTAAACAAAATGTGTAATCACGGTATCTCATGAGTGATAACTTAAAAATAACCTGTCCTGAACTAAACCAAAATCCACCCATGTTGTATGAACCCACCATCCCAGTTCCAAATATTTTACAGTTCAAACACTGAATGCAGAAACATTTGCAAATTTGAAGATGATCTGAAGAAGACTTCTATGACGTATTATCTAGTTTATCCTTGTAGCTCCAATTCAAAGCTAAAGCAGGAAAGGTCAGACACAATGCTTGACTTGAGTGATCGACTTCATTTGGATTAAGTGGAATATTGTGTATAGGCAACTGCTGATTTTCGAACTACAGGTAAAACATGGAGCTGCGATTTCAGTGACAGTGGCAAGCATTTGAATGGAGATTTTCTTAATTCTATGCACATTACGTAATGATGCAGTAAATCAGTGCAACTATGGCACGTGTGGTCCGACGTTTCTTCAGTTCTGCACTCACGACTTTAGTTCCTACCTGTAAGTAGTTCCCATTTGCTGTATGATCTGCAAAAATTGAAGAAAAAACTTATGACTGTGGTTTCACCATGTCATATGTGGAATAGATACAGATATAGAGACATTATGCAGGAAAATAAAGCTTGGACGGAAGTATCAGAGATTGTTGTTCGTTTCGTGAGTGTATGTAGCTAGTACAATTAGCTTGCACTGATAATCTGCGACCTAAGCTAGTACGAAGCTGAGCAACCCAAACCACCAATGTTCACACCAATTGGTGCATTATTTCATACTACCGCTTCTCTGAAAAGTAAGAAAGCTACCAGCAATGTGAGCAACTGTCACTTGCTAGTGTGAATCTAATATAACACCATCACTATTTCTCTCATGCACTAGAGCTGTACCTCATCTGTTACTGTTCCTGCTTCAGATAATACAACTTATTATCACTCTGGACTCAGTCCACCTGCTGATAACACTAAAGCTTTTTACCCTGATGTTGATGTTCATCTCTCCTGTGGCCCTTTGACAACGCCACCAATCTCTTTGTCTCACCCGAACATGTTCCTCTCTATAACTCAGAGTGACAGCTACTAGATCAAACCCTCCCACACGCTATTTTCACCAATTCACCACTGTAAGTAAAAGATCTCATCGATCCAACACAGTCTGTGCCTCGTAGACATAAAGGTAGAAATGCTGAGTTCTGCTGAATAACTATCGAGCGCTTTTTTTCCCCCCTTTACATCCACATCCACATCCACCTTTTCATAACATTTTCTTTAGACTTCTAGACTTCTTATTAGTCTTAATGTAGGTATCGTTACAGAAAAATAAGATGCATAAATGAATAATGCATTAAAATGAATAAATGAATAATACACGTTGACGTCAAGTGGTTCATGTGGCAGTAAATGGACTGATCATCGCCTGCAGCGCCGCTGTTATCAGGCTAATTAAAAACCGATTAGGGATTGGTCAAAATCCTCCTCCATCTCTGGTGATAAGAGCTGATAAGAACATGCTGTTTATTTGCTCTTGTGGCAGAAAGCATTTCTGCACTTACCCACAATCCCCCACCTTTTTCACACCTTTTAAGCCACCGTCCTTTTTTTTCACTTTCTTTCACACTTCCTTGCTTAGAATGAAGAAGTAGCTGCTGTTCGAGGAATAGAAATAAACCCAACTGACCCCAGTGTGACCTCTCGAGAAATAAGTACGAGTTCACTAGTTTGCTCGACAAAAGGCAAAACCAATTAGATACTGATCTAGAGAAAACAAAATGATGAAATATGATTAGACAGAGAAGTATATGTTTAGTCTCCATACATCAAATAATCTTATGCTAGAGGTACGGTATCTTAAGAAGACCATTTTCTAAATGTGTTATTGCTGTTGTTGCTGTGTGTCGCTCTTGTCCAGCTGTAACATAGTCAACAATAGAGGCTTTGAAGGAAAATTCCTCCGCTCATCCTGGCTTTCATCTGCTGCTGCTTGTAAAACTCATGACATCTTTACTGTCATGACCTTTGACCCTGAAGATACTGAGCTTACACAGCTACTGCACAGACTGGTAAAACACCATTGAGTGGTGTGATTTTTTTTTTTTCCAGAAAAACTGAATCTGCATCAGACACACAGGTGTTCCACCAATCAGACAAGAGCATTTGTAACCCTCGATTTATTTACGCAAGTCAGCAGCGATCCTTACTGTAGTGCTATTTTATGGAAACAAAAGATTTGTCATCCAAATCTTTAGAATAACAACTTGGGAATGGGACAGTTATTACTTTACTGTAAAGAAGAAGCACAAATCTAGCCATGGGGGTCACAGTCCAGTGACTTCTGTGCCGG
>CM074950.1:3420558-3452724 GCA_037577455.1 Pangasius macronema | reverse complement strand
TGTGCACTTGGATGGGTTAAATGCAGAGCACAAATTCCGAGTATGTGTCACCACACTTGGCCACAAAGTCACTTCACCAGGGAGCCTACTTCTTGATGTGATGTTATAGGAAAATAATCAACTTTATTGTGATAACAGTGACTTCACTTTCTGTCTGGCCGCATCATGTTGTATAAATCATCTTGTATAAATAATCAAAGTAAACATTCAGTTATTCATAACTACTTTGTTCTCTGTGCGGTTGAAGATGGAATAGAATGGCGCCCCCTGTAGACACTCTGTGGTTAGGACTTGCTCTATCAGGAGACTGGCTTTAATACTAAGTAGATATGTTTAGATAAGCTGAGTTTGCCAATGACGTGTTGTCTTGTGTTCAGTGACTGTGCTCTCTACGGTCATGATTGTGTTAGTGAATGCCGATACAAAAATAACTGTGTGTGTGTGTGTGTGTGTGTGTGTGTGTGTGTGTGTGTGTGTGTGTTATGGGGGCTGAAAGGAGGTGAGAATTATATGCTGGGTCACTGGAGACGTGCTGAAGAAATGAGAAAGCAGCAGGACATCCATCTTCACTGGAGTGTGTTGATGTGGGATCATTGTAATGTAAAAGATGAAATCTTGTTATAGAGCTGAGAGTTGGGACGCATCTGGGAATGCCGAATGATGTCGGAATGCCACCAGTCACTCAGACTTTGGAGAAATGAAAATGTAGACAATTTCTTTATAAGATTCAGTTATACACTGCAAGACCAAAAGTATTTGCACACCTGACCACCACACTTATGTTACTTATTGAACAGTGCAATCCAGATTTATTCCTTCTTTGCTGTTATAATGAGCTCCACTCTTCTCTTCTGGGAAGCTTTCCACTGGAGTTTGGAGCGTGGCTGTGGGGATTTGTGATCATTCAGCTACAAGAGCATTAGTGAGATCAGGCGCTGATGTTACACTTGGTGAGGAGGTCTGGGGTGCAGTTGGTGTTCCAGTTCATCCCAAAGGTGTTCAGTGGGGGTGAGGTCAGGGCTCTGTGCAGGACACTCGAGTTCTTCCGCTCCAACCTTCACACACCATGTCTTCATGGAGCTCGCTCCAAAAAAACTTAGCATGATTTAAGTTTGCGTAAATAACTTCAATGTGTGATGCAAGCATCCAGGTCCAGAGGACAAAAAAACCTTGAAACTCATCCAGATGCAGGAGTTTTAGCCCTATCACATGCGAGAGAGAGCGTGTGCAGTTTTTATTCCAGATGTTACCTCTGAGAAACCAATCAAACACCTCATAATCAATCATCATCCGTGTGAAGCCTCCTGTTTAGCGGTTATCCGTTTCCTACTTTCTTCTCAGCGCTTCCTGCAGTTTCGCACTTCTCAGGTTCTTCTCAGCACTCCGTATTGACACCTTCCTCGAATTCTCACTCCTGTGTCCTTCAGTCTGTGACCCGGAAATCAATCAGAGTCCTCCATCATTAAGGACGTATCGATTGTTCGACTGTGCTTCAGAGAAGAAGCTTCCAGGGCGAGGACACACAGCTACATCTTAATGCAGAGCTCGTTTTTAATGTAGTGTTTGATGTATACATCTGTCTGTGGAAAGTGGTTTATTTTTCTACAGTACATGAATAATGTGTCTAAGGAGCAAGTCTCTGAGGAACGTATGTGTGAGCAAAAGGTGTCTAAGAAGGTCTCTGTGAAATGGGAGCATGTCTCTGAGGAACTGGTCTCTGAGGAACATCAGTCTGAGGAATGCCTCTGAAGAATGGGTCTCTGGGGAACATATTTTGGAGGAACATGTATACAAGCAATGGCTGAAGAACATCTCTAAGGAACAGGTGTCTGAGGAACGTGTCTTTGAGGCATGTGTCTGAGGAACATCTTTGAGGTATGTGGCTGAAAATCAGGTCTCGGAGGAACATGTGTCTGAGGAACATTAGCCTGAGGAACATGTGTCTGAGGAAAAGGTTTCTAGGAAACTGGTCTCTGTGGAATGGGAGCAGATCGCTGAGGAACAGGTCTATAAGGAACATCAGTCTGAGGAATATCTGTCTGAGGAATGTGACTCTTAGGAACGTCAGTCTGAGGAACATGTGTCTGAGCAAAAGTTGTATAGGGAACTGGTCTCTGTGGAATAAGAGCATGTCTCTAAGGAATAGCTTTCTGAGGTACATCAGTCTGAGAAACAGGTCTCTGAGGAATGAGTGTCTGAAGAACAGATCTTTAAGGAACATCAGTCTGAGGAACATGTGACTGAGGAATATGTGTCTGAGGAACAGGTCTCTGAGGAATGGGTGTTTGAAGAACAGATCTTTAAGGCATATGTGTCTGAGGAAAATGTGTCTGAGGAAAGTGTTTGAGGAACATGTGTCTGAGGCATAGGTATCTGAGGAACATGAGTCTGAGGTACAGGTGTATGAAGAACATGTGTCTGAGGTACAGGTTTCTGAGGTACAGGTGTCTGAGGAACATGTGTCTGAGGTACAGGTGTTTGAGTAACATGTGTCTGCGGAACAGGTGTCTGAGGTACAGGTGTTTGAGTAACGTGTCTGCGGAACAGGTGTCTGAGGAACAGGTGTCTGAAGTACAGGGGGCTTAGGAGCACGTGTCTGAGGAACATGAGTCTGAGGAACAAGTGTCTGAGGAACAGGTGTCTGAGTAATGTGTTTGAGGAACATCAGTCTGAGGAACATGTGTCAGAGGAACATCAGTCTGAGGAACATCAGTCTGAGGAACAGGTGAAACTCTGAAAAACGTATCTCTAAAGAACATGTCACTTCCTCTAACATAGCAGGATTGTCTCAGAATAACATGTTCTCTGTTCAGAGGGCCACTTTTGGCCTTTTTCAAATCTGTTTCTATAACAACCACGAGGGCCATAAACAAGATTTAGACAAATGAGTCAGTTCGCTCAGGTGTGTGTGTGTGTGTGTGTGTGTGTGTGTGTGTGTGTGTGTGTGTGTGTGTGTGTGTATGTGTGTGTGTGAGGGACCATCTAGCCAGGTGCATGTTATAATAAAGAGAGTTGTTTGAATTTGTGGACAATTTCACTAAACTGATTCATGTTCAAATATGCATGATGTTCATGATTTGAGAGAAATATGATTCAGATGTCTCTACTGAGCAAGCATCAGCTGTAATTATCCACAATCATCCTCTAAATCCCGATGTGGTTTGGAGGCAGATCCAGAGGACTGAACTTCACCAACTTATTTGCATCCACTCACACAGACGCTCTGCCCACGCAGGCTTTAACAGCGAGATGTGCTGAGCAGTGGCAGGAGAGAGCGCACTCTCAGACCTCGTCTTAATGCACGATGACTCACCGCCGCTTCCACGGCGTCCCGCTCGGCTCACACTCCAGCAGCCGAAATCGCTGAGCTGAACAGTCCCTGCGTCTCAGACAGACACACTCCACGCTTCACTGAGCGCGTGACGGAGTGGACCGGGTTTACAGAACACCCTGAGTAAGAGCGATGGAGAAAGATTGTGTGGTTACGGTGCTGGCTGTGGCTGGATGAGTGAAACAAGACAACAAAACTTACTCAAACCTCTCAAAAAACACCAAGAAACAAACAAGTAAACGAACATAAATGTAAACATAAAATAAAACTAAAAAATTAATCAGATTTAAAATGAAATCTGATATCCTTTCTAAAATAAAAGGGATTTCAAAATGAGCACACACCAAAAATGATAATAAACTAACAGGAAATTAAATAAAATTAAACCAAAATTCGAAAGATTGTTCTGAAATCTAAAACAATTTTTAAAAATTCTGAAATGGGTAATTAGTTGTTGAAACGAACACGAAAACTACAAACAAACAACAACAATAGTTATCTAACATTAAAACAAAAACTAAACAAAAAAATGAACTAAAAACTAAACAAAAATTAGAATGACTACCTTTAAAAAAAGAATAATTTCTAAAATAAACAAAATGGGCCATTAGTTGTTGAAAAAACAAACAAATAAACAAACAAAAAAATAAACTTGAAATCAAAAATTAAACAAAATCAAAGAAAGTTAACAAAACAAACAAAAACTAGAAAGATTGTCTTGAGTTATAAAATAATTAGTAAAATAAAAAGTCTGAGTCATAAGTTGTTTAAACTGACATGAAAACTACAAACAACAAACAAACAACAACAACAACAACAACAACAAGAATCTACCATGATTATATGTTAGCTAAAGAAACATGAAAGCTAAAGGAAAACTAGACAGATAAAATAAAATAAAATAAAATAAAATAAAATAAAATAAAATAAAATAAAGGCTTGGTCAATAGTTGTTGAAACTAACATAAAAAACACAAACAAACAACAACAATCTAACAAAAACAAAAACAGATGGCCTCTGATATATCTGAAATTTCTAAAATATAAATTATTAAAAAAAAAAAAGGCTTGTAAATGGTGACTGTGAGGAAGTGAAATGAGGCTGGAAGCGTTTCTGATGCTTCAGCACGGAGAGCTGGGATTGGCTTTAAATGAACACGGGTGTGGAATGTGATTAGTTTAACTGGTCACTTTTTCCCCCAAAGTAAGTTTGCTGAAGTTCAACGTAGAATCATCCACATTTGTATTCAGCATTGGTGAGGCTAATGTAGCTAATAAGTCCATGTTTTCCGTAAACATCTGCCTTAAGCCACATCCAGTTCTGTCGTGATAACTTTTGGTGACGGCCATTTCAGACCACCAAAATCTTTTCTCACTAATGTGCCTACCCACGAGCCTGTGGCTGCCCGTTAATGTGATGCATAATGTGCTCGTGTTTTTTGTTTTTAATGTAGCAATGCGTTGTGTATTTGTCTGTGCTGTTGTGTGTTATTCTGGCACGCTGTGCTGTTTGTTAGTGTCCACCGTGGTTGTTGTTAGCCCCGCCGCTTTCACTGGCTAGTCAGGTTCGTGGCTAACTACCCAGCCTGTCTTTGTGTCGTAAGCATGTTTTACACAAAGCTTCCTGGTCAAGCTTCTTCCACACTGACACTACAGTATGAATATTTATGAATGTGTTTACAGAAAGGATTGCGGGTGAGAAAGACTTCCATTAGCTGTTAGCAAACATCAGGCCTCAAACCTTGGCTGGCTGACTCCATGTGGATTAAGTGTAAAATTGTATTCGAATTGAATTTTCACACTTCAGTTGGTTGCTTTTTGCGCTCTAAGCATGATGTACCTGGTTTTGTATAGTCAGGATAGTTTTAAAAACATTTTCTAGGTATTTTTTCTAAACTCTTTAACTCTGTAGACCTGAGCTCTTTCACTGTTGCTTAAACAGACTTTTGTCGCCACCTTGTGGTCAAACTGCGCAGTTACACTTTCTTCTCTGAGGCTTCAGTAGGACCAGGACTGAAAAATAATCCTCCTAGAACATTGTAATATTGTTTCTAAACAAATAACACACATTAAAATAATAAATTATTGACTTATAAAAGAATTTACGACTATAATTCACAATTAAATTGCTCATTATAATGCTTTAAAAACAGCTAAGGTAGAAAGGTGAAAATATTTACCCATTCTAAAGTAATGGATTAATCCGTTTCCATGGAAACATGCTACCTGTAATATACAGTATGTGTGCTCATATTTACAGTAGTAGCTAGTTTAGGTTCGAGGTATGACTATAAATTGGAATGATGTTATACATGAATTGCCTCTAAAATAATTACTCTAATATAATTAAGCTACGTAACATTGTCCTACAGTACAAACAACAGCAAAAACAACAACATCAACAACAACAAAGCATTTCAAGATGGTGCATAAAACATCAATAATCAACACTTGCATTGGTATGTTAGGAGTAAAACACTTGGGGGAGGAGCTGTTAGGAAACTAATCAACAGTGGGGTGGTGTGATAAAGCGGAAGTACTTGCCAACTGTTACAGTTTCTTTAGATTAAAGAACATCATACTTTTATCCATTTCTAGTTACATTTTATGTTGTTGAACATCCACAGAACAAGTTAGTTCCTGTGATCATGTTATGTTATAGCAGCTATAAACATTTGTTCTTTCACAAGTTTCTATTATTGTTAATTATTTCAGTGCCAGTTGGAGCAAAATAAATTCAAATACAAATACAAATACAAATCTATGACACTGTGAACAAGTGCGAGCAGTAATTTCTCTAGCAGTGTTGTCGAATTAGACGTCATCACTTCAAACTGGCTATTTTAAAAAATCCTCTTATGGATGAAAAAAATCCTCTTGGACTGGTTAAGAGGTGTAATGCGTCAGAGTTACTTATCAGGGTTGAAAATGGTGCACTGTACATCGTCTCTGTCTATAACATGGACACAAGATGGAGACAAACATTTCGTCCTATCCTCAGAAGTTCTGAAGGAGCTTTGAAATGTGGTTATGATTCCTAATTAGATTATGCAGTGTGTAATATCTTCCCACACCAAGCTGAAGACTTTCAACCTCATCTACCTGCATGTCTAACTTCTCCATGTTTGAATTTGATGAATGAAATCTTTGTTTGTTTGTTTGTTTGTTTGTTTGTTTGTTTTAAATAAAGATGTAACCTGAGTTTCATTCTGCTGCAAAATATTTAATTATAAAAATGGTTAGAAATGTTGAGAATTAGGTGTCGTAGCTACTTTGCTGTTTTGTATTGAGCTGGTTAGCTAAAGCCAAGTTGTGTTAAATCTGTCCAGAAGAAAAAAAAAAGATTTTAGAAGGCATAACATGTTAAAAATGACAGTGATTACTGAGAGGTTACCTATGTGCTCATGCCTGTGATATTGAATGCAATGACTGCTGTTTATTATAGTTGGTTTAATAAATGTTCTTGAACCTCAACGGATTAAATTAAATTAAATTAATCTGAATGATGGCTTAATCACAGTATACCCGAGTGTCTGTGTAGACTGATGTAGACAAAACTGCTTGGCTCCTCCTCATGGTGTGATTTCATTCAGACAAACTTCATGAAAATTCCACTATAAAAGTCTGTCCATGCAGTTAACACTGTCTGAAGTTTATATAAATATGAACGCTTTAACTGGTTTCGCTGAACATACAGTATGCAGCGCTTTTCATGTAACTGCACACTTTCGCATTTTTCTGCTTCCAAACCACCTGATTCAGCTCACAAACTGTCTGAAAATTACACTTTAGGGTGAGTAAATGTGAAAACCTGATACTGTGCATTGGATCACCAACCTGAAAGACAAAACTGCGAAGCTTAAATCTATAAAAAGGTTCTTTGGTTGGTGTCTCTTGGTGAACAGAGTATTTCCCCATCTCAGAGGGTTGCAGCTAAGAGCCCTGATCCATCCACAGAACCTCTGAGGAACTCAGGATGATTTTCTAAGAGTGCAGGTTTACATTTCCCCAGCAGTCGGAGTGCAACATTGCGGCAGATGAACTCTGAAAGGAGTTTTTCTGCCACCTAGTGGAGGAAGAATGTAGTGCATGCTGAGAAAAGAAAGCGCTTTGAAGGCTAATAATTTTAACAAAATGAAACTATGCAGATCATTAAAACTTTTCTCCATAAAAATACCACTTACTGACATGGTTTGGGAGGTGAGAGGAAGCCAGA
Organism: Pangasius macronema; assembly: GCA_037577455.1. NCBI lineage: Eukaryota > Metazoa > Chordata > Actinopteri > Siluriformes > Pangasiidae > Pangasius > Pangasius macronema. The sequence goes on along the minus strand of CM074950.1, from coordinate 3,445,177 downwards.
AAAACCCGGAGGAAACTCACCTGGACACAGGGAGAACATGAAAGAGCAGAATATGGTCAATAAAATATCATTCTGATTATTGTTTTCACTTCTAATGCACTTTTTTTGGATATGATAAGATATAATGAGTGTTGTATTATAAACCTTATAGCAAAGAGAAAGACAAAAGCTTTCAAAGCTTAATGCTTAGTGCACAGACTTGTCAAAAATGGCAAAAAACAAAAAAAAATAAAAATAAAAATAAAATAAAAATTGGATGATCCCAAACTGCATTAATAAGGATGTTTGGTGTAAAAAAAAAAAGTACACTTAAAAAAAAAAAAAAAAAAAAGTGTACTTTTTTTCCTCATTTGATCTCTCCTTCTCATTTACAAAGTCAGTGTGGTTGTTTTTTTTCTTTCTTTCTTTTTCTTTCTTTTTTTTAACAAAAAACTTATTTAATCTCATAGCAGAGCAGTTTGATGGTGTGTTTCTTTTATTTCATTAAAAAAAAATTTTGCAAAAAATATTAAGCAATATTGGACAAAAAAACTTACAAAACAAGACAAAAAAATAACTCTCAATTTCTAAAAAATCTATGACAGCAGTAACAGAAGATAAAATACATATACAGTGACAATATGTGGAAAAATATAAATATAAAATGTGTAAAATAAAATAAAATAAAATAAAGTGCTTTTACACTGATATATAACACAAGTTTTTTCCACACACTTTGTACTCTTTAATGTTTACATGGCACTGAAAGGGAAGTTGTACAGTATTAAATTGTTGGACTTTTTAAGCCGTACGCTGGAAGATGGGCGTGTGCGTGACGTCACGCGAACTTGGGACCGTCTCTGCGCTCTCGTGCCAGAAAGTCCGTCATACGGCTCCGGTCGCAGGTCGCGCGCGGGTGCACGAGGCTCGGCACAGAGCTGCGCGCGGGGATGTGGAGTAAACACAGTGGACTCTGCTGAACTGGGGATAACTTGCTTTGAGATTGTTGTTTTTTTTAAAGCACCAGCAGCACTTACACACACACACACACACTCAGAGGATATTACCCGAGCTGCACGCTGAAACGGGATTATGAGCTGAACTGAGCTGCGGGTCCTGCTTTTAAAAAAAGAAAGGAAAAAAAAGTGCACTTAAAGGTAAAGTTCATGTGTTTGAATCTGATTTGTAGTGGACTACCATTTCACTGTTACTCTGCTACAAACATTTTACTGCTAGAGGAAGAGAGTAATACTGAGAGAGGGTGTAAGTCACTTTTCAAAACAATAACACACTCCAGTTGGCTACACTCTCAGAAATAAAGCTATTCAACTGTACACCTCCTTCAGACTTGTACCTTTAGTGTGTATCTTTCACCTTTAAAAACTATTTCAGCTGCATAATTAGACCTTAAATATTAGACCAGGGATGTACCTTCATTCCAAATGAAACAGTCACCAACCACATGCACCTTCTCTTAAAAAAGGATACACACTAAAGGTACAAAAGATGAATCCTTCCTTCATCAAGGAAACGTACAGTCTGAGAGCGTACACCTTTCCTGAGGTATTCATTTTCTGCTTTCACGTTTCGGTTTGCCAATGTGTCATGTCACCTGGTTAAACAGTAACTGCTGTGAACTTCTGAAGTGCATCCGTGTGGAGTTTGGAAAGAGCTGACAGATATTTGGTTAGGGCAGGTTAAACATTTAAACTGTCTCCTACACTCTGAGGTATAACGCTGCCAGACTGTACTTATCCTTGTCACTTTAAAGATCCATAAGTGGTCCTTAAGGTCCAATTATGTACCTTAAATTATTGTTAAAGGTGAAAGGTACTAACAGACTAAGTATACAAGACATGTTCCCCTGATGGTGCCACCCAAGAAGTTTGGTAGCTTTATTTCTGAGTGTAATAGACTTTTTCGTAGAAGCAAGACTTGTGTATTTTGTTTTTGTTAGTTATTATACTGATCATTTTTATTCTATAAGCTCTAAAGAAAGCTTGCTTTCTCTTATGAATATTTATTTAACAAGGCTTGTTCAACCCTTAGCTCCAGGGAACTCTATTTAGTTAATAAGTGATCAGAGAAAGTAACAGGAAACTGCAGTTCACTGCTTGCAAATTAATCTTGTCTTGGTTTCGCTTCGGACTGCAATGTTTGCACAGTGGCCTTGCTATGGATTTTAGCAACGAAGTCGATCTTTCCAACAACAACAACATGAGCAGCAACATCATCGCTCCTCTGTGGAAGAAGCGTGCCACGGACCAGATCTCGAATGGCAACCTGAAGCCCAAACCAAGACCTTTGAGTTATCAGATTGACGGTGTCCTTATGACCGATTTCCCTGTGGAGGACAAGTGCTCTTTCACCCTCACTCAACCTGCAGAGAAAATCACCACTCCACAAGGAACCATGGTGATCAAACATGTTTTGAACAAACCTGCCCGCAAGACTCGTGTTGTAAGGAGCATTAGCATTGGGCATCTATCCAGTGGAAGCTTTTCTCTGGCTAGGTTCAGATCAGAGAATAATAATGACTCTGTGGACAGTAACCAGGTGCCTAAAACCACCCTATCTACAAAAACTGCAAATGGCTTGAGCAAAAATGAGACCAAAAGAGATTGTGATCCTCTAAAGCGCCTGTCCAACCCATTTACCCTCATCTCCCAGAGGGAGCAGATTGTTTTTGGGGACTCGTCCCCAATATCAGATAAGCGAACCCTACAGAAATCTAGCTCATCATCCTGGAATTCTCCTCAGCAACTCTCTTCTCCAGTCGCTCTTCAAACTTCTTCATCTCACAGCTCCATGTCCAGCATGCCTTCCCTCTCTTCTTGCTCTTCCTCCTCCTCCTCCTCTGTTCCCAGCACACCATCCGAGCCCTTTACCCCTCAATCTCTGTCTCCATCCGAAGACAGCACAGTAACGCCAGTTTCACGCCGGTCCTCAAGCTCTTCCCAGGGGTCGGAAGTCAAGTCACCTCTTCCCAGCATGGTCCTCAGTACGCACAGCCCCGCTGCATTGAAGATGGGCACCCAGCAGCTCATTCCTCGCAACCTGGCATCTGAAAAACGACCAGGCAAAACCAGCCAATCTGGGGGGCTGCTAGACCCTTCCAAACGTTCCCAGCGTGCCCGCAGCATGGTGGAGAGTGGCTCGTTCTTCTCCAGCAGTAAGGACGTTGAAGAGACGGATGGTGAGGAAGCACCAGGGCTGTTCAGGAGGGGTCTAAGGTCCACGTCATACCGCCGGGCTGTGGTCAGTGGTGTAGATCTGGACGTGCCTTCAGACCTCTTAAAAGGGGTCGCTGAAGTGAAAGAAGGATCCAGGAGTCCACAACCCACCAAAAGCAAGGTGAGTGCAGCTTTATTGATATAAAGAACATCTAAAAACATCTAACGTAAGACCTTAACCTGGTGGTCAATACACTTTCAAATGATTATCAGTTCTAGCTTTCTGAAGGGATTCTACCAGAAACCTCTTTTGAAATGGAAACCTCTGTTGTAGGGTTCTCTGTAGAACTTTTAAATATTACCCCAGTTGTACAGTTTTGAACAATATCCCAACTGCAATCTGCAGAAAGCTAGAAAGCTTCCAGTTCTAGCCTTCTGGAGTGGAAAGTTTTCTAAAAAGGACAAACGTTTGTGGAAGTGTTCTACAAAGAGCCTTTAAGGATTTCCCCAAGGGGGTAGGTACTACCTGTAAAAACTAGAAGGATAGGACTATCTATAGGGCTAGAAAGTTAGCCAGCGAGCTTTGGAGCCTTTTCTTGAATTGAAAATCCTCTGATGTAGGGTTCAGGGTTTTTTCAGAGGGACAAATCAAAGATAGAACATTGTGTATGGTTCTCTAGTCGAGAAAATCAGTACACTTTTAGCAAAAAGGTTCAATCTACAGGCTTTAAGGATTTTTCAGTAGACTCTTAAAGTGGAACCCTACAATTGAAAGGGTTTCAAGTAGAATCCTTATAGCAAGCTACAAACCCTGAACCGCTGAGGAACCACTGAAGAGTGTACGCCAATGACAGTACAGATCTCACATTCTTATTTTAACCCTGTATCCTATGGTAAAACTATAAGGAATCGGTATCGTGATGGATGTAAGTATGTATTCTAACATGCTGACAAAGTGAAAGTTTATGTGCTTATGTCTCCATAGGCTGCAAAAAAAGCCTTATACAATAAGGCAATATAACAAGTAATATGATCAGAAGTACATCTGTAACAGAACATTTTGTCTTTAGGCTCAAATTCACATGGCAGTTGGACAGTCCCTGCCTACCTGAAATATGAACCCGTGTATTGTTTTGGTTAATTAGACTCAAAGTGCTGTTTCACAGATCAGTGAGCACAGGGCTGATGGTAATTATGGCTTTGTTGATAATTTACTGGAGTGCTCCATAATAAGCTGAGACATGCCTGTATTCTGTTTTATGGTTTATGGTCATTATACAGTTTGAAATATAAAAAGTCACGTGATTTTTGTGCACTGGCACATCCCCTGACTGTCCTTCATGTCTTCACACACAGACTTCAGCCTAATCTCTTCAGTCAACACTGACACACACTTGAAATTAATTATTTGAAGGTTAATATGACCAAACATGTTTCCTGATACTATAGATCCATTTCTGAAGTACACATTATGTATCATGATATAGATGATATAAAATGTTATAAATCAATGTCTCAGTGACAGTTTATTACCATAGTTATATTCCGTCCTCATGTTGTTCGGCTCTAATCAGCACAGCCTGGTGTCCCTCAGCTTGTAGAGATCTTTAGACTCTCTGATTTTCCTATCTACAAAGATAACAGAGCTCTTGTATAACTCAGGCGAGATAATCATGGCTGCCAAATACAAGTAACAGTAACAATAAATATGAGGGATTAAATACAGGATGATGTTATGAAGCAGACACCATTTTCTGTCCCATTGCAGTGTTTAAGAATACTGAGCAGGTTCGCTACAGCAATGTGAGAAGTGAAGGATGATGTTGTTTTTAGGAGCCTTAAGCACTCCACTGTCCTCAAATTAGCTCGGCCAAACACTTCCATGCAAGGCACAAAGGCTGTATAAAGGGGTCATAGAGGTCAAAGAGTTGAAATGTTGCGAGCAGGTAGAAATGGCTCGTGTCCGCTAATGTCCATCTTTCAGAGTTTGACAGGCCAGTGTGAACAGAAGAGCTGGAAGCAGGAATAGTCTCATGTGTTTCAAGCCTTTCAGCTCGAGACACCAGTCACATGACGGATGTTAGCTTTTAATGTTTAAATTGATCTTGTTGAAGGTGTTTACTGTAATCCTAAATGCTGTTAATGAAGTCAGTGCTACATGCTAAACTCTTTTCCTCTTTGGTTTTCCTTTTGCCTCACACACACTTCTCTCTAAATGAATGGGGAACAGTTAGCATAAACCCGCATCTGTAATGCTAACTGACCATTATTAGCAACAATCAATTTTTACCTTTTTGGTTTCTATTGTCCTTTTTATAACATTTTTGCCTTCAAACTTCACTCTGAAGGATTACTGAAGACACATATGCTAGCATTACTAATAATTAATTAAACTGATATGAGCTGTTTGGCATTGTTGACATGAGCTCATGCTAACTATTGTCCATTACTGAGAGATAATCTGTTTGCCGTTAGACTTCGAACACTGTTAATTAACAGACTAGACCAATGGCTAATTGCTAACTGGTGTTTTCTGCAGAGTGGAGAGAAGAAGAAGAAGAGACTACAGACCCAGAGGACATTTGACAGTGAAGGTAAGATCTGCTACACAATCGTAAACACAATCTTAGCTGGCTTTGCCCACAGCATTATGAACACACTCTGGTATAAAGGTGAGAAGAATTACGGTTTAGCTGCAGCATTTACTGTTCTTGGCACGTTACTACAGCGAAACCGGAGACACCTGAAATCTGTGCTGAAAAAACTAAGCAGGGCTTACACCAAACACAAATAAATTCAGTAGCAGAAAAGCTAAGGACACAGTTATTCATGGGTGTGGTTACTTTCAGTTTGGGTTGATGTTATCTAGGTGTACTTTGACCTGGGAATTTGTCAACCTCGATCAAACTAGAAGGTGGGAATGTGGTCTTATTAGTTTGTTAACAAAAAAAAAACTATAAATTTACGTTTAATCATTTATGCTGTTAGCACCGGGCGGATCCAAGCGTCTTCTTAGTAATTGTCACCTCTGCCAATAGTCTAAAAGCTCCCAACACAATATCAGCAACCTTGTCCTCTGTTTTTAAAGCTCCCGAGATGTTGACAATAATTGTTTCAAATTGAAACTGCAAAGATCAGGTTTCATGTGCTTAGATTTCAAGGAAATGATAAGAACATTGTGTACGTGTTTTCGTTGTCATCACACTGTTGTTGTCTCAAATGTCAAGGTTATGATTTTTGTCTTGAGAGACTTTCAGTCATTTAAAGTCAAGCTGCCAGTTTATTAAGAACACCTAAAACCTTGTAGCTACATTCACTGGCCTTGTTTTAGGTACTAGATCTGTAATTCTGTATATATTTATCCTTTATCCCATTCATCAGTGGAAACAGATCAACACTGAGCAGATATTATTTGTCTGGAAAAAAAAACCCCAAAAAAACCTGTTGGTACTCTAACTGAATTCTGGCAAAGAGCCAAAAGTTTAAAAATAGCCAAATAATTGCCAAAATAGTAATAATTGGGTTTTTTTTTTCTGCTAAGTATTACTAAATATTACTAAAACCTCGCTAGCTAGGAGTGAACGTCACACTTTGACCAAGTTGTTTTATAGCTACGTGCCATAGTGAAATAGACAATAGTTTTTAAAATGTCCGCAATGTTCACGTCATCATCAAAACCGAGAAGAGCTCTCACACACTCTGTACTGACAACAGTAAAAGAGATTAAAAATCTGAAACATACTCAGTAGAATGGAAGAGAGTGAAATACTCGTGAAGTAAATGTGCCAGTAATGTTGTTTTGCTGTAAGTAGATTAGATTATAAATGTAGAGGTAAGCATGGCGTCTTTTAGTTTTAGTTGAGTTTCACTTTTGGAGGATATTAAAATGCTAGAACTTTACTTATGACTGAGATACATGCCAAAGAAACATATTTCAGTTCAGCAAACTGTGGTAGAAGAAGTCAAAGTGTCACCATGTGAAGGGTTTTCCCAGGACACCTCTTATTTTTCGGCGCAGCAGTGACGTTGACACGTGTGTGTGTGTGTGTGCGTGTGTGTGTGTGTGTGTGTGTGTGTGTGTGTGATGTTGGTGTGAGGGTACAGACTTTCACACACCATTACAGCTTTTTCTGTAACTTCATTACTGAAATCTGTTTCTTTTTATCTTTTTTCTTCTTTTTTTTTTTTGTTCCTGCAATCAGCGCTTTTCCCGCAGCCACTTCACACCGCGTTGTTTCCTTTACCCTAAGCAATGAGGTGTAATTTTTCAAGCCACCTTACCACATCCTTTCGCTCATTATTGTTATTATTATTATCTACGCTGTGTTCATTATTCTCTACCCTGCATCAGTGTCAGTTTCTGACCGAAGGAGGATGTTTTTTTGGTTCGTGTTTCTCAGCCTATCATCACGCCTGTACCTGATACACTCGTGTTAGCGCAGTGCCGTGCAGATAATGAGCCAGATGTTATGCCATATTGTTCTGCCTATTGTGATGTCCCACCAAGTGTTTTGTTTCATGAAGACTTCTAACTGCATGCTACAGTAGAACAGCAGCATTCAAATAATTTGTAGTGAGTGGTGAATGGAGTGGATGCCAGAGCAAAAAATTCCAATCTGGCAACCCAGTGTACATTCACTAATGGATAATAACAATGGATCAGTTTGACCAAGTGGTTTCAGATGTTACAATCAGTCATGTACGTGTGTGTGTGTGTGTGTGTGTGTGTGTGTGTGTGTGTGTGTTTATTTTCTACAGAGGATGAGGTTCTGTATCAGAACTACCAGGAGAAGGCACTGCACAATGACTCGGATGAGGATGCTGAGTCTAGAGAGCCCAAAGCGGACGAGCGCATCGTGGTGCAGTACAAACCCATCCGAACGTCCTGGAGTCAGCTCAGTGTGGTGAGACACAACAAACGCACATTGTAACACACAACTGTGAATACGAAGCACACATGCACACTTTAACGCAACATCCCAGAAACCTGATTTAGAGTATCATTAAGCGATATGGTAAAAATATCATGCCATGTTGTCGCCTCTCAGCTCCAGGGCTCGACCCTATGCGGAGTTTCACATGTTCTTCCTGTGTCCGTTTGGGTTTCCTGTGGGTTATCCGATTTCCTCTGGGATCTCTGGGATAGTCTCAAAAATTCCCTGCAGCTCTGACCAGGATGAAGCAGTGCATCACTTTGAAAAACCATTTTTAATGAACATGTACAAAAATAACACATTTTCACGTTAGCTGCTTGTCGCTTTCAGTACAGTGGAGTTGGAAATGCTTGTAACACTCTTGAATTAGCATGCTGTGATTTAATTGTACTGTAATATCCATATATCATCACACCCATACACACTCACACCTACACCCACTCACACCTACACCCACACACACCTTATCACAAAACCACAGAAGCCAGCTAAACGCTCAACACCTCATACCACAATTATCAAGCAACACAAACACATCAACCAGCTCACCACCCAAAGGCATCCTGTAGGGCATTTCTCTCTTTTTTGTTTGTTTGTCCAGCCCTAATCACTCTCGCACAAACACACAAACACACACACACACACACACACACACACACAGATAGATGTGTTTTTAAAATTCATCACAAACTTATACACATGCAGGAAGAAACATAGTGGTGGAGTTGAGGAATGCTGAGACTGAGGAATGTGGTTCAGTCCGGTCACACGGGAGTCCCAATCATAACCGCCCTGAGAGAGAGAGAGAGAGAGAGAGAGACACAGAGAGACACACAGAGAGAGAGAGACACAGAGAGACACACAGAGAGAGAGAGACACAGAGACACACACACAGAGAGACACACAGAGAGAGACACACAGAGAGAGACACAGAGAGAGAGACACAGAGAGAGACACAGAGAGAGAGAGACACAGAGAGAGACACAGAGAGAGAGAGACACAGAGAGACACACAGAGAGAGAGACACAGAGAGAGAGAGACACAGAGAGAGAGAGAGACACAGAGAGAGACACACAGAGAGAGAGAGACACAGAGAGAGACACACAGAGAGAGAGACACAGAGAGAGAGACAGAGAGAGAGACACAGAGAAACAGAGAGAGACACAGAGAAACAGAGAGAGAGAGACACAGAGAGACACACAGAGAGAGACACACACAGAGAGACACAGAGAGAGAGACACAGAGAGAGACACACAGAGAGAGAGAGATATACAGAGAGACAGATAGAGAGAAAAACAGGGAGACAGAAATGTTAATACATAATAGATCTCTGTGAAAGAGTGAGACAGACAGAGACATGGAGACAGAGAGGGAGACAAATATATTAATGTTTTGATGGATCTCTGACACAGCGAGTGAGACAGAGATAATAATACATTTTAATTGATCTCTGAGAGAGAGAGTGACAGAGGCGACAGAGGCGGAGAATATTTATCGCACACAGATGATCAAAGTGATTATTTTTTATTATTTAAACAAAGCTTTAATGAAAGGCTAAAATGAGATTAGTTTTAATTCTTTGCTAATACAAATGGGATAAATATTATTTTAGAGAAGCAGAGAAAGTCGTAATGAGAGGCAGAAAAGGGGGAGGAAAAAGAAAGAGAGAGAGAGAGAAAGAAAGGCAGAGAGCTACTACATCCTCGGGGAAATGGCTTCAGTCAGGGAACGGCTCTGGCTCCTTGCTCGAATTCCGACCGATTCTTCCCCGTGGAAAAAATGCAGAAAATGTGGAAGGCTGGAGCTGTTGTGAAGACTCCTGTTTGTGGAATTATGTAATCGGGGGTTAAGTCTGGAATGGTGTTTTCCACCTTGCCGTTTCGTTCTGGGCCACCTTAGGCCGGAATGTTCTGGAAACATCCCAGTAACACACAGAGACGGACTGAGAGGATTTATCAGTGAATCGTGTGTGTGTGTGTGTGTGTGTGTGTGTGTGTGTGTGTGTGTGTGTTTGTGTGTGTGTGTGGAAAAGAGTGAAAACATGTGGAGGGATATGAAAGGAAACAGATGAGTGAAATGGTGTGGACTCTGACATGGTGTAGAGATGGAACACAAGCAGGAAAGATAGGAAGAGAGGAGTAAATGTTGGCTTTGTGTGTGTGTGATTGGGAGAGAGCTGTGTGTGTGTGTGTGTGTGTGTGTGTGTGTAAAGAGTGTTTTGGCAGGGCACTGGTTCAGGCTTTTGTGTGCTCAGGAAGCTGAGTTCTGAACACGGCACAGGTGTGTTTACTTGACCACATACACACACACACACACACACACACACACACACACACACACACACACACACACACACACACACCACAAGTTGGGAAAATAGGTGAACTGTTTGATTTGCATGGGCATGAAGTCTCATCCTGCTGAGAACTGCTGTCATTCCTGAATGTGTGTGTTGATAAAGTTTGGCAGTGGAGGTATGGAGATCATGGAGATCTGATCTGAGGTGGATAATGTAAGGTTTCAGCTAAAGGATAAAATGTTTTGGTCGGAGTAGTGGGAAAATCCTCGGCTTTCATTCCGTGTCATGTGTCCAGATTTTATTACACCAGGTTTTGCGTGTAGTATCCCGAATCTCATTGTTGATTCCTTGATGCTAATCCTTTATCCTGTAACCCAGAAATCAATCACCAAGTCCACCATTTTAAAGGAAACACCAGTTCTTCAAATGCACTCAGAGAAGCTTTTAAAGGTGATGCTTCCTACCTTTAATTTGGCACAAATGCTCCAAATTCCAATAAATATATAAATCTTAATTTTATTAGCTAACCCACGGGCAAGTAAACACTCCAGTGTGCCGCCCAGTCGCATGTTTGGTTGTCCGGCAGCCTAATGGACTAATGGGCATAATTTCTAATGTAAATTCACAAAGTTGACATGCTTGAGAAAAAGTTAGGAAGTTGTTGGCCAGTGTTTCAGCTATGAGATGTTATTTATAGCTGGAGAGCTGTAGGACAGCGGTTTTAATGTTTTAATTCAGTGTGTAATCATTGTTGTGTGTACTATAGGTTGACGTGTTATAGAGTTAATCTCTTAATTGCTTTAAAGTGGAGCTTCAGTGAGCGAGGGCGTCTTGGTTGGCAAATATGTTTGTCCTTGTTTCCTTTCCAGCCAGTATGCTAGGAAAAGAAACTGGAAGGCACAATCAACAAAAAGAAGTCTGCCTCCATGTGATCTGCATGACGTCACGGATTTTGCATGTCACGCTCCTTTCCAGATAGCCCTGGGGTTGTAAGCTCATCTTTGCTCCTGATTCTTAGTTTCACTCGCTCCTGGGCGTCTCTGAAGTGTCTGGTTTCCTGTGGTGACGGAAGAAAATATCATTCCGTTCACGGAGGATGCTTCCCGGTGTCATCATCTGATTTAGTGTACTTTGCCTCCTGGCGCTTGCTGTGCTCAGGTAGAGTTCAAATGAAAGTTCAGGTACTGAGGACGCGTTGCCTAGAAATGTTTAGGGAAGAGCTTGTGCTGCCAACCCTCTCTCTCTTCCTTTCTCTTCCTCTCTATCTTCCCTAACCTGTTTTTCTCCATCTGTTCTGTTCATCCTGCATGTTTGCTGAAGGTTCTTGAGGTAGCGCCATGAGGATATGATCCACAGTGAGCTTATGAGGCCAAGAGGTAAAGATAGGTAGATAGAGAGAGAGAGAGAGAGAGAGAGAGAGAGAGAGAGAGAGAGAGAGAGAGAGAATGTGTATTCTCTTGGCTAGAACCAAAACCAGACAGCTGTCTAAATTCAACACGAGACATTTATTTACATCCAGTTCCACCTTTATCTCCCAATGATCTGGCTCAGGTTAGGATCAGATTTCACCTTTGTTATGTCTTGCTTTGTACATTGTTTGACCTGCATTTTCCCTTGCTTTAGTCTTCTACTTTTATTACTACTTTTTTTTTTTACCCCATTTTCATTTGCCAATTCCCAGCCACCAGCCAGCTCTCCCCTCTCAACCTCAAACTGCTGCTCGTGCCGTGTCACAGGGCGGCGTATCACACTCGGAGAACAACGTTTATCTGCCCTCTTCCACATACATGAGCTCACAGCCGCCCGTGATTGGTCAGTGTTGCTCTCTTTGACCCGGGAGAGAAACATTTGTGAGACACTTTTATTACTTTTAAAACCTCAGAGAATGGGGAAAGGGCTCGGTTTGGTTTGTTCAGTTCAAAACCTGTGAAATTATGATTAAAAGCTGGGATCTTGAAGGGATCTGGGATCTTGGTAGAAGGTCATGAGGTCGAAAGATGTCCCAGAAGCATAACTGGCCCTGTTTTTTTTTTTTTTTTTGGATGGAAACGACAAACATGTTTCAATCTTTTAATCAGTGTGAGGCTCCAATAGGGACATAGCAAGTGGTCATAACTCAGTACATCATGACACAAAAATATCACTGCCGCATTGTGTTAATTGTATTGTTTTAATTATTATTTTTAAATTTAATTGTAATTGTATTATCGTATTGTGTTGATTCCTATAACACAGCTGCATTGTCACAGTGAACTTCATCATGTCACACACCCAGTCTTCAGATATGCCAATGTTTACAGTGTTATACCTCCGAGTTCATGAAAATAAAGAAAATCGTTCCATCCGAGGTTAAAAAGGAATCATTTTCAGTCATTGTTTTACTCAAAAACAAAAAAAGGTCATATTGAATTGGGGATGCTGTATTGAATCCGATTAAAACATGAGCTTTGTATATGAGTAGTTAGTGCTCTCCTCCAAGCATGTTTCACTTTCTTATGGATTTTAGAGCAAGCGTGTAAAAAATAATCTGTATGATGGTCAAAGCCATTAATGGATAAAAGTGGAACAAATTCAATGTTACAAATTGAATTTTAGATGGATTTGATATTGATATTAAATATTTTATGGAGTTATTTTAGGAAATTATTTTATGGAGTTAATTCGCTCATCACAAACAGCAGCTTCTCACGCATGTTGGAGTTTGACTTTAAAGCCGACGCAGTGCAAAAACCTGCCAAAGAGCAAAGTATAACTAAAACACAATGGGTCTCACTGGCTTGGATGACTGACTGCTCTCTGTTGTTGAGGATGTTGAGTTAATAGAGGGGAATAGAGGCTGTATAGATAGTAGTTTTATGTATTTTTCCATACTGAGCCTTTAGACACTATTTTTAGATCAGCTCCAAGCTACAGACGTTTCAGGATTTTTCAGAAGTCTCCATTTCTCTCCATTTCAGGTTTCGGGTTTCAGAGTGTTGAAGCTCAGTTTCGTATGGGGAATTTTTATTTCAGTGTGTCACTAGTATCAGATATTTGGTGTCGTATTGCAAATGAAAAAATAATGACCAGTTATATCATTAGGAATGTTATTTTTATTATATTTTTCCTCTCTGCAATTTTGACACGTTGTAATTGTTCCACTTTAGAGCTATATGACTCCAGGATTCATTCAGCAGGACTCAGTTCAGGCTTTGGACAGAATGTTCTGGAGCTGTGTTTGGGTCGTGTGCAGATTATCCGGCTCCGTTAAGGCTCACTCCTTGGGAGTGGTGCGGTCATTCGAGTCCCGCTCCTGATTTCCTGTGCAGTGTTAGATAGAATCTGATCCGTGGTTTTGGGCGCTCCTGATTTGGGAAGTTTTTGTTGGGCACAAAGCAGCAGCAGCAGCAGCTTTTGATTCAGCCGGCTCTCATAGCGCTGTGGCTTTACAGTCTTGTTTTTCTGCCCTGGTTATGAATGAACAGAATGCGGCTCAGGTGCCTGCAGTTTCTCTGGAGGAAACTTGATCTTGAGGGAAATGGTTTTATTTCAATCTGTTCTCTCTCACACACACACACATACACATAATCATTATAGGTTATTTGAGTGTCATCACACACTTATACTGTACAAACATAAGCTCTTGTATAAATGCGTGGCATTAATTATAACAACATCATAGCTCCAGAAAGCTGCTGTGAGGCAAATGGGTGTTACTTATTATTATTTAAAAAAAAAAAAAAAAACCCTCGGACACATAATTCAGTAAATCCCCATTCCAGTGAGTGTGCTCAGACCAGGTGTGTGAAGGGCGTCTTTGTTACAGCTAGCTGATATCTGATTCTAGCGTCCTCCTTTAGTGTTTACTCCTTGTAAGAGATTTTCTCTGTCCTTCCCTTCTCCTCCTCACCTCCCTCACTGGGGGCTGCACATCTCTGTAATTGTTTTTTTTGGGTAAAATATCTGTAAAATCTCTAAATAGAATCAGATTGCCTGTCCTGATTTAGCAACATTAGTGACGCTAGTAAGCACAGCACTGCACTAATATACTGCAGCAGCTATGTAGCTAGCTATTTGACTTTGTATCACATCGCTGTTGGATTCTCGAACCAGCAGTAGTTTGGCTCCAAGGCAAAGCATAAGAATGTGTAATTCTTTAATTACGAATAATTGTAGTCACTGGCAAATTGATATAGTATAAGAGGAATCCAACGCTTCAGGCATACTGTTATAGGAACAGAATCAACGCTGGGTTGGTAACAGAAACTCTGACGCCTCACTCCACTTTTTCCCTAAAACAGCACACCCCAAGTGTTTCTTCCTTACTTAGTAGCTAGCCAAGTTTATCAAGCCAAGGTTAAGCAACGTATAATGTACGTTAGCAAGCTAACAAGGGCTAACAATCATAGTGTGTAAGAGTAGCTAACATGCTGGCTTATGTTTGGCTAATCATGTAATTTAAACCATGTGCTAACAAGCTAATGGTTGACTGCTATGTACACAATAATTAGCCAGATTTGCTCGCAGAATTAGGTTAACTATTACGCCGTGCAAACTAGTAGGCAAGGTTACTACAAATATTTGGCTAACTGTTATACCATGTAATTACAACCAAGTGCTAACAAGCTAGCTAAAATTAGACGTCTGACTGTTTTGATCTCGCGCTAATCAGAGTTCAGTGCTTCATCCTGGTTGCTCTGGTCTCTTCCAGGTTAAAAAAAGTGGAGCGTGTGACAGGCTGAGCCAAGAGGAACGCAAGAAACAAGAGGTAATGTGCTTCTCTTCTTATAGCCTTCTACCTTCGTTCTTCTTTCTCTCCGTCCATCCCCCTCTTTCTCCGAGTGCTTTGGAACATGCCACTTTGAACAGCTGGTTTTTGTTGGCGAGCTCTTAAGACCAACCTGATACAAGAATCTATTACATGCGTGTGTGTGTGTGTGAGAGTGTGTGTGAGAGTGAGTGAGTGAGTGTGTGCGTGTGTGAGTGTGAGTGTGTGTGTGTGTGTGTGTGTGAGTGTGCTCTTCCTTTTCAGCATGCTCTCTCCAGCGTCCACTTAGTAACCGCTGTCCATTTGAGATATGTGTATTAAACCCATAAATCATACTTAGTGTAAACATTAGGGCTGATAAATAAACTTTGTGTCCTACTGACTAATAAACACACCCTAATATAGCCGTAACGGTTAGACCTTCTCATATCCAAGTCCATTAAGGTCTATAGCATTAGCAAACACTGCGTTATTAAATGTCGTGACATGATCGCCTGGCGTATTTGTGGCATCATTGTTTTTCAGCTTTTCCCATCAGAGTTGTCAGCATTTCTGAGAAACTTAAATGTTTTGTTAGTTAGTGCAAACTTAATCAGTATTTAAATAATCACCTAACACTCCCATCGAGTTCTCCTAAACGCAGCCCTTCACTGGAAGGGTGGAGAAGATTCCTAGCGGTATCTAGCACTATCAATGCATGGTGAAATGCAGCAAGGCCAGGACAGGATTCTGATTGGATTAAAATGCCTGCCATGTGTCTGAATCATATGGAAGGAAGTTAATAACATGATAGTCAAAGGACATGTCAAGAGTGCTGCTTAAATCCCGATTCTGATTGGACAGAAGGCGCTGATTAATTTTCTGTAACGGCAGCTTTGACAGTTGTTCTGATTGCAAAGTAAATCACAGGTTTATATTAATGCACTCGTTTTAATACCTTATTGTTTCTATAGTAACGGTTCGTTCGCGGGGATTTGTATGTACATGGATTTGATAAATGTGTAATTGTTTATTCAAGGAAAGCTGCGTATTTGGAGTCCAGTTACGTAGCTGACAGACACGCCCCTGTAGACACGCCCCTTTTTTCCACCAAACACACTCTAACAAAGTAACTCTCAGGATATTGTGTCACATGCAAATTTAATAGACTCCATATAATTGTTATGCTATCTGTATATAGAAATAGGTTTAATAGTCTTATACATAGTAATCAGTATCAGATCAGTATCAGATCCCGTATCATCAAGAATCAAAAATGTGATCCGTGTACAGTATCATGATTAAAAATGTGAAATACAAATCTTGAATCATTAATTAATTCCCAGACCGTAGCATTCCAGCGACAGTATATCGTCAGTGTTGAATCAGTCGTGTGTTAAATCAGTGGTGTGTCTCCCAGGCGATATTCGAGGTGATCTCGTCAGAGCACAGCTACCTGCACAGCCTCATGATCCTCATCCGCCTGTTCAAGAACTCGCCGGAGCTCAGCGACACCATGACCAAGACGGACCACCACCACCTCTTCTCCAACATCGTGGATGTGTGTGAGGCCAGTAAAAAGTAAGACCATCCTTCCCTTCTGTTTGAGACGTGCTCCGAGCTTTTCTCGTGTCTGGAGAGGCCAGATTTCTGAATGTTAGCTTCTTCTCTGTCAGAGCTAGGCAAAGAAAAATCATCATCAGTCATAATGTCATTAATGTTTTAGAAAAAAATTGGCAGTGAGCTGTTTGGGAGCCGAATCTGAGATTGTGCTGAGAGTGTGCACGTGTGTAAGCGTGTGTAAGTGTGTGTAAGCATGTGTAAGCGTGTGTAAGCATGTGTAAGCGTGTGTGGGAGGTGTGTGTGTGGTGTGTGCGCGGTGTGTAGCTTGCTGTTTTACGTGTTAATTGTATTCTTCTCTTGACAAAAGTGAGTCAAGAGTCGAGTGCTGCAAACCTGTGGACGGTTACACAACGGCACATGTAGCAGCAGGTCTGAACTCCGTGTCCTGTAGCTGTCACACTGTTTCTTCACTCACTTTAAGATTTCTCCCTATCGTTAACCCCTAGTACAAAACAACTCCTTTAAAATGATTTGCTCTACATGAAACAGTGCTAAAGATTACTTGTTGAATTCTCCTCGGGATCGGTCAGAAGGTGTCGATGAATTTTCTAGAACAGCGGCTCTGAGTGCAGAATAGTGCAGCAGGTTTATATTAATGTGCGGGCTGTAACTGTTTCTATAGTAACAGCTTAAAAAATGACTTGTAGGGCGGATGTTCCACATAATCTACAGACTAATAATATATGGATTAAAAACTTGGATTAAAAAACTCTCTAGTAGATGCTGTGGGTTTACGTATAATTTATGGAAGGAGTCTCCAGTGTCAGCGTTGTGCAACAGTCAGAGGTAAAGCTGTAACTTTTCAAGTTTTCCGGTGCAGGAAAACGTCAGGAGCGAGGATTCTTGTTAGCAAGGTGCATTTTTGCCTTAAGAAAGTGAAGGAATGACTATTTATAGCTGCTGTAACGTAAGTGATAACAGGAACAACCTTTTTTTTTTCTTCACGGACATCCCACAACATTAAATGTGACTATAAATGGATAAAATTAAGACTAAAAAGATTTTAGTGTTGACAAAATAAGAGAAATAAAACACTTTGGCACATGCTGTTATTCATTTTTTTTTTAATCTAGTATTAATTATTTCACGACAGATCTTCAGTTCAGTGTTTGTAGTCCACTGGAAGCAGGTTCGCTCGCTGTAGGTGAAGTCGAGGTTGTGTAAATATTGTCTCTGTTTGAGCAATGCTGCTAGCTGAAGCTTGGCAGAGTGTGTGAGCGAGTGTGATGATGTATGCCCTGGATATCCCTGGCACCTCATCAGGAATGATCGTACAGGCTGTCACTGGCTCCACATCGGTGATTTAGCCGAAACGGGACGAGTCCTGACACGAGAGACACGACGACTTCAATATAATTTCCACTGTTATTAATGAGACATAAACAAACAGCGTTTGGCCGCATGCAGTAAATCCTGCTCATGACTTCTTATGATTTTTATCTTCCAATCGAAGGCAGAGCTCAGACCTGTGGCTGTCTGTGGACGTGTTGGGTTTCAGATCGCTGATTTCGGATTGTAACTTGAAGACATTTCTATGATACACGATACTATCGAGGTATTTCGTTTTGCTGACAAACCGATAGTAAAACATGTCTTTTTTGATATAAATAAACCTGTGAACCATTTGGCATTCGGCCAAAAAAAAAAAAAAAGGAAAAAAGAAAATAACGAATGCAGAAGAAAGAATGCAACATAACCTGAAATAATTTTGTAATTGTTATTAAACAATTATTTTGAATAAGATTTTGCAATACTCATGTCTCAGAAACCTGTACTGTAATGGAATACATCGTGATAATGATATTATATTGTCATATTGCCATGGGCTGTTCTCGGGTCTGTTCTGTACCACACCGTGACCTCGGAGCGAGATAAGCGATGTTCACACTCCCAGTCGTATTTATTCCCTGTGTCACTACACGTGTAAGAGAACATGACAGAGTGTGAGCATCTCACGGTAGCATCTTTCTGAAAGATACGTTTTGTGATATTTGGTGAAGTTGTTCTCCCATTCCGGCCACATGCACCAGAAACTCTGGTCTCTGTTTTCTCACCGATGCCGACCACCAACATCGCGCCAATCAGGACAAGGAGGCGTCGGCTTTCACCTGTCAGTCATGCCACTGATCGTTTTGCTTGCCTTTTGGTTCAGCCACTCAAGTCTAGACATGAGTTTTGGGATGTGGCTCACGGATAACTCCAGCTAACGTCTACCAAAATATTATTCATTCCTTTCCTGCCCCTGACGTGGGTTTGGTGAGAGGAAAGCAGGACGGTTTTTCACTTTATTGCTTTCTTTTTCTGTGTGCTGTGGCTTCTTCCAGGATTCTTCTTCAAGGTTCATTTGGAAGATGCTTTTATTTATCCAAAGTGGCTTACTCTGGAGTGGAACAGATGAGGGTTAAGTCCCGAGCCTAGCAGGCTAGCGGGCTGCAGCTAAACGCTTTCATCTTCTGGACATGTTTTACATTTTTAAACCCGGAGATATGATGAAGAAGAGCCGTCTGACATCCTGATATTGCTTCTCATTGGTCTGAAAATGGCAGTGAAAGTGATCGAGCTCACTATCGACTATAACCCTGTGACACATTCATACACACAATGATGAAGTTTTGCTCTGTTGAATGACCCATTGAGCTCTGTGGAGAAGGGCAGGATTGATAGTGTGTCACTGACTTCATTCTGTCTGTGGGAAATAACAGCACTCAACGGGAAATCACGTGATCCCTAAAAGACGGAGTGCTCACCCATATCCTGACATTAAAGCAGGGATTCATTAAAGCCCTGGCGCTGGAAATAGTGCGCAACCCCTGACACCGAGTGGGCTAGGGGCCCAAACACCATCTGCTTTTCTCGACAACTGCTAGAATATCTTAGATGAATTTCAGAAATGATATGTTAGGCACATTTTTGGGTCATGTAAAAAAAATAAAACTGGAAATCAGAATTGGGGCACTGAGAAGAAGCTGGAGGATCACTGGAGCTATCACAGTTCCTGAGGAAATGATGAAAAAACGCTTTCTGTGAATGCGCCCACAAAACCGGTTTTATAGTCGGGTACATTTCTGCTTTCCCATCTTCGGTTGCATCATTAGGACTGTGTAAGTGGAATCTGTTCCATTCTGACTGGTTATGTACTATTATTATTCCTGTCAGGTACAAAGAATGATTCATATCGTCACATGTTCGGGAACATTGCGTCATTTCCATGATCAATATTTCCATTTACTCCTTTAATTTGCTTATTTGAGCAACTTGCCTTTGAGACTGGATACAATCCAAGCATCAAGCTGAGCACTGAGGGCTGTTTTTAAATCTGTTTTTGCATGTTTTGTGATTAATTCCAAAAATAAATGATAAATTTCAATCGAAATAAGATGTGTATGCCAAATACCTACAGCGAGCTGACCGCATGCACATAGAACACACACCTTCAACTTCTCACTGCTTTGGTTTACTCAATCTTATCTTCATTCATTCATCTCCAGCGAGCTCTGTATCCTGGTCAGGGTCACGGTGTATCCAGAGTCCATCGCAGGAACACTGGCTGCGAGACAGGAATATCTGCACACACACACACACACACACACACACACATGTTCACACACTCATTTACAGATAGAGTCTTCAGTCCACTTTCTGTCATGTTTTTTTGGAGTTTAGAGGAAATGGAGGGAACCCAGAGGAAACCTGATGATTTCAGACACAGTGTGTGTGTGTGTGTGTGTGTGTGTGTGTGTGTGTGTGTGTGTGTGTGTGTGTGTGTGTGTGCGTGTGTGTGTGTNTGTGTGTGTGTGTGTGTGTGTGTGTGTGTGTGTGTGTGTGTGTGTGTGTGTGTGTGTGTGTGCGCGTGTGTGTGTGTCATGAATGGTTAAAATGTCACACTGACAATTCTGGAGTCATGACCCATGTCATTTAAATAGAAATCTATGTGTTTAAACTATTTAAATATGAATCTTTAGCATTAACGTGATGAGATTTGTTTTGTGATCAGACTGAGTTGACTTTTTGGTTTAAACTTCCTTATCGGTTTATTTTCGCTTTCTTTAGCTTCTACATTACACATAATGCCGACTACTACTGATAGTGTTGCAGTGGGATTTAGCCCTTGATTTATCTCTACTTAAAGAGAGTGATGCAGCGGTGCTTTAGTCCTTTATGCTGTCCAACTCATAACTCCATAACTCAGCACAACTGTGTCACTGCATTGCATTCTGGGAGTCTGAGTCCAGCGTTTGCACCAACGCCTCCACAACTTTTTCCAAGAGTCAACTTCTAAGGATTGTACTCAAGATCTGGACACTATATATATATATATATTTTTTTTTTAAACCAGCTCTGGAATTTGAACTTACAGTCTTCCAACTTTGAGTTTTCTCAAGATAGATACGCTACTTTCTTTCATACTTTCTTTTTTTTTTATATAATTGTAAGAAACATAAAATTATCGACTTGCACACCTGGGCCACAATTCCCCAGAAATTCATTCGTAACATAAGCACTAGGAACACAGGAAACCCTTCTGAACCCGTTCTCTTTTTATTCATCCTCAGATGTTCTCATGCCAAAGTGAGCAGGATTTAAAAAAAAAAAAAAAAAAAAGCACACACACCCACGCTTCTCTCAGAGATGGACATGTACAAGAGTACAGGAGTCTGGAACATCATGTGTGAGCCATAAAGTCAGAGAGAGAGCGAGAGAGAGCGAGAGAGAGCGAGAGAGAGAGAGAGAGAGCGAGAGAGAGAGAGCGAGAGAGAGAGAGAGAGAGCGAGAGAGAGAGAGAGCGAGAGAGAGAGGGGGGGGGTTTGGATGAGGAACTGGGGTCAGACTCATTAGGTCAACTTTTACTGCATTGCTGTGTATTTGTAGTGCAGCTAAAAGCCAGCGAGCGTTACACCAGTAAAGTCCAGAACAACATTACACACACACAGAAAATCTCTGCATCAAAGCTCGTAAACAGCGATCACGCTGCATGTTCACCTCGTTATTTTATCGGGAAGAAATTCCAGCTAAGGTTTTTTTAAAGAATAGTCCAGAAGCTCCACCCTTTTTAACTCATGCTTCTGAAGTTTGTGAATTTTCACCCAGACGATCTTGACACAAGGTGAAAATTCCTTTAACTGTTCCAGTCTCCTATTGAATTAGCCGTTTTTCCAGGCAAAGCCTTCATTTAGTCTGGATTTAGTTCATTTCATTGCATTTCTGTTGACACCCGAACAGATTTCTCAGTGTCCTAGACCAGTTCTTGCTTCTGTCTGAACAACGTTATCTCACAACTGAGAATTCGTAATAATGTACATGATTTATTGTGTATGAGTGAGATGATGTAAGTTGAGCAAACAGCATCATCCATCATGGCTGTTGGTGCTGTTTGAGTTTCAGCAGGCGAAAGGAAACCCCCTCGTCTGATTATGAAGCTGTAGAGCCGTGGACTTGCTTCTCCGGAGCACTGCAGGACCAGCGTTGGTGGAAAAGAGAGCGAAGCTTTGCTTTTCCTGTTCCTGTTATAGTGAGCACGGGTATATGGAGGAGCTTGAAGTGGCTCTATATTGTTATGATTGTAAAGGTTATGAAATCCGAGAGTAACGTGGGTCTGCGTGGGTTTATAGCTTTCAGCCCTGACGTACAATCATGAAGCAAGTTAATAAATCTCCTCTCAATCTTCTCGTTGATGGAGCGTAAAATAAATAGCACGCGGTGTTTTAATATGACGAGGAATTGGAACTGATGTTTGTAGTATTTGTGTTAATCATGCGAAGAGAAGAAATGGAAAGAATCCACGTGTCGGTGTGAAATGCCTCGAGCGCAGTGTGACAGCTGCGTTTAAATCACTCGGCGTGTAAGAAAGGTGTGATGGGGAATGAACGTCAAGAGCAGGACGAGAGAGACAGAAAACCGTAAATATGATGGCGCATGTCAGTCTGATTTACTGGCTTAAGATGAAAAGGTTTTCGACTTCGAATTACGTCCACGTTTAAACCGTCATGGAGGCGGGGCTTGAGGTGCTGATTGACAGCTCACGATTCATCTGGCAAGTATCATGGGTTAAAAATACAAATGAGATTCATTTGAAAGAAGTGTAATCATGGAGACAACCTCCCACACACACACACACACACACACACACACACACACACACACACACACACACACACACACACAGAAGGACAATTCACACCAAGCAGTGTGTGTGTGTGGGAAATGTGAGTGTGTGTGTTGGACGTCTTGGACGTGTGAGCGAGTGGTCCTGTATGGGCTGTGTGGTCACATGAAGGGGCAGGGTGTGGTGTGTGTGTGTGTGTGTGTGTGTGTGTGTGTGTGTGTGTGTGTGTGGTTACTCTCTAACACACTTATTGGAGCGCACAGCCCTTATTGTTTTTCTTCGCTTGCAGTATAAGCATGGAGTTAAACGCTGTTTCGCTGAGCGTGACTGTGACACTTTTTAACACTGAGGTCATTGCTGAGTGATGCGTACATCATGTCATTTCGTGTTTAGGACATGGGAAGGTGAACCCAGTTCAGACAGTGCATCATTACCCACTATAGTGCCATATTATACTCCAGGGAAGTTAAAACGTTCCTGGTGACTTATACCATGCGATTGCCTCGAATGATTCCTCACGTGGTCCGACGTTTCTTCAGTTCCCCACTCACAACGTTAGTTCCTACCGGCAGTTAGTTCCCATCTACTGTGATACACAAACATGAACGAAAAAAAAAACTTATGGGTTCATCTTATCCTGTCACATACGTAAAGCTTGGAAGGAAGTAGGAAGTAGAGATCGTTGGTGCCTCTGGAGTGTATGTAGCTAGTACAGTTAACTTGCTTCGCTAATGTGTTAAAGAAGCTAGTATGAAGTGTAGCCCGTGACATGTAAATGAAACATAAATAAACAGAAATGGAGTGTGTAAATCATATAATGAGACATTTTGCCTGTTATTTTTGGTTTGTTTCTCATTAGCAGGCTAGAAAAACGTGCTAATTACACTAAGCCACATAGCACATGGACAGCTAGCTAATAACAGCGCTGTGAGCGCTAATTCTCTGTCTTCTCTGTCACACTTCATATTCAAGGATGGGCTAAAATAAAAACGACAGATTCTCTGAAGTCGTGAATGTTTTCACAGTTCACACTGTAAGATACAGAAGAATGAATAAGGACAGACAAGTGATTAAAGATGTTGTGAGAACATTGTTGCTAGGCAACTGAGAAATATGGACGCTAAGCATAAGCTAAATAATGCTAAGGCTAATGATCTGAGCCGTTAAGTCATATAGACAACCGATGTATGAAAGCAGAATCAAGACTTAACTATCAGGAATATCAACATGTCCCTCATATCTGTTGGTTAATTCCTAAAAAAAAAAGTGCACGGCTGAATTTACACTGTAATTACACTCGGCACCAACCGCTAACTGAACTTGCAGGCATTCTGTCATATTGTGAAACGTCCACATTACTTCACAACTCTTCTTCAAAATTCTTCAGCCTATCAGAAAATACAGATGTTTGAAATACCACAGCTGTGGAATTGAGAATCTGAAGTTGTAAATAACACAAGACAGGAACGTTCATATAGAATCTTCTGGAATCTGTTAATCGTAGCAAACACGATCCCGTTGGAGTGCGGCAGCAGCTGTGAGGGCGTTCTGTCAGGCTTGTACAAGATGGTGTGACGGGTCAGTTTTACAGTGCGCACACACACACACACACACACACACACACGTTATATCCTTCATTCGTCATGACTGTGAGCTATTTTCAGAATACAGAGTGAGGTGTGTTTAAAGCTGCCATAAATTGTACTGTTTGTGTGTGTGTGTGTGTGTGTGTGTGTGTGTGTGTGTGTGTGTGTGTGTGTGTGTGTGTGTGTGTGTGCGTGT
>CM074950.1:3385475-3404770 GCA_037577455.1 Pangasius macronema | reverse complement strand
CTATGTGTGTATGTACATATTATTGTGTGTTAGTAAAAGAGCCAAAGGTTTCCTATTGGTTACTGAGGTAAAGGCTAGTGTTAGATTTAGGTGTGTATTAATTAGCTGCATTAGTAATTATGTCAATGGAAGGTCCTTATAAGGATGGTAAGACAAACTGTGTGTGTGTGTGTGTGTGTGTGTGTGTGTTGGCTCACAGATAACAACAATCTTGATTACTTGCACATGGCTCGAGTCTGCTCCCTCAGAAAGTGCACACAGATCGAGCAGTAAAGGATTTAACAAGGCCCATACTCATACTCATACTCATACTCATGCGAAATGTGAATTCACTACGTTTTAGTTTTCTAAGGTTTTAATGAGCTAAAATGTCTCAGAGAGAGAGAGAGAGAGAGAGAGAGAGAGAGAGAGAGAGAGAGAGAGAGAGTCACTTCTCTCAATATGCCACTATCACTACGCTCTGAGGGATCAGATCTGGGTGGGGCCGTGCCAGCCGGAGGATCTGAACCTCTCGCCAACACGCACCACCTCAGGCATGCTGACATCACGGCAGGTCGGAGCCAATCACCTGTTCCGCCTCAAATTCCGCAGCAACCACTCAGGAGACAAAGTGCCCATGATCCTGGGGGCGGAGCTTCTGTAAGTTCCCTCCTTATATAATGATGTTTTGAATATTTTTCTCGGAGAACTATGCACGGAAACGGTGCATTCAGATGGAACCTCTGAAACGTGATTAACGTTGCTAGGCAACTGGGAAATGTTGAACGCTAAGCATAAGCTTAGCATCCACAAAATGCCTACGGATAATAACTGAGCTAGCTAGCGCAAAGCCTCGTGTTCTCTTCTCTTCCTTTTCTCCATGTGTTGTCTTTTCTTTTGCCTTTCACTCTCATCTTATTTTTGTCTTCTTTAATTTGTTGTTTAATTTGTTGACAGTGGATGCCTAAATGCCTAAAGGCCAATAATTTAGCTAGCTAGCTAAATCAGAAATGTCAACATT
The DNA here is from genome assembly GCA_037577455.1 of Pangasius macronema. Taxonomy (NCBI): domain Eukaryota; kingdom Metazoa; phylum Chordata; class Actinopteri; order Siluriformes; family Pangasiidae; genus Pangasius; species Pangasius macronema. The sequence continues at coordinate 3,403,770 of CM074950.1, read as the reverse complement.
TCTCTCAGTTCTCAGTGAAATGCTACGAAATGACTCTGTACAGCTAAAATTACACTGTAATTACACTTAGCATTGAGTGTTAGCTGTTAGCCAAACGTACACAGGTTCTTCCATCAGATCTTTTTTCTACTCTTTGTGCTTTATTGTTATTTTTTGTTCAGTACTTAGTTAAATATCTTTTAGCTCTACATTAAGCTTGTTTGGAGTTGAAACTTGTTTGCAAGTTGCTGACAGATTTTATCATCAGCAGATTTTATCATCAGAACCAGATAGAGAACCAGATAGAGTTGTAGAAGACAATCCTACAACTCGAATCCCTCTCAGTTCTGTTAGTTTGAGATATTTGAGGTGTTTATTACTTTTTTTTTATTTCGCACCACTGGATGTGGATCACTCTGTAATACAGAGGTTCTGTACTGTGTGTATGGAGCAGTTTGTAGATCTCTTCGGTTCTGCAAGAATGACAGTCCGTTAATGTTTCCCTCATCACACACACACACACACACACACACGCAAACAAACACTAGTGCACAGTAGAGCTGTGTGTTTTTGTGTTTTTGTTTTTGTGGCTGAGCTGGTTAGTTGAGATTTGTTCCCTCTGCTAGGTGTCAGTGGATTTGGCCTGCATTCACACACACCTACAGAACATCAGTTTATTAACAATACATAAACAGCATCTATAGTGCAGCAGGAAGTGTGTGTGTGTGTGTGTGTGTGTGTGTTAGGGTCAGAGACAGGCTGAGACCTGACTGGAGAGATTTCTTGACAGTTTTCTGCGGTGCCTGATTCGTCATGGCTGTACAGTAATGGCTGTGAAATTCCTTCAGCATGATGCCATCACAGCCAATCATCCACTGGAGCTGGTTTTATTTCACCCGTTCCAATTCAATTCATTTCATTTCACATCTTTCCAGTAGACTTCAGCTGCGTGCTGTTATGCCTGTACAGTAAGGAGAAATAAGTACTCAGAAACTTTTTTTTTTTTTTTTTAACTTCTGGTGCATAGATCCACTTCAAATGTACACACAGTGTGTTTTGACTTATCAAGTATGTGTTCATAAACATAAACAAAAATGTTAAAAATGAAATTGTACCTTGTTGCAAAGCCAATGTTGCCAGTTACAGCTTAGAAGTAATTAGCTTCTTGCAGCACTGTGGCTCAGTTTTGGCCCATTCATTATGGCAGATTTGGACCTTCAGTTCCCCCAAGGTTGTGAGGATCCCTCTGACGGACTCAGAATTTCAAAGCATTTTCATGAGGTCATGATTGGACTTGCAGCTGTTTGGGTTGGTTTGATGCTTTAAATCTTCTCTTTGTTGAGGTATACTCTGTAAAGGCTATGGAAAAAATAAATATGAAATTCTTCCAGAAACCAAGTCTACTGAAAAAATTGATAGACAGTCTTTGTAACTCATCTGCAACATGGCCAACAATTACATGTGAAGTTGATCCAATTGGACGTGCACATTAGAGCCAACAGAAAACAAAGTGGGATTGATGTCTATGTGTTCAGTTAAAAAAAAAAAAAAAGTTGGAGCTGCTTGTTAAGTAGTCTCACATCAGACTACCAAGTTCAAGGTTTTCAGATGGGTTTTGGGCGGTCCTCACATGCACTTCTGACAAAGGATGACCATTGTTAACAGTGGGACTGGAGTGTGTAGAGGTTGGGTTGGCAGCCACTGTCTCCCAGGATCAGAACACCCTCACGGATTTCATCATCTGACCCATTGTTTTTGGGGTTTATGGTTTTGTAGTGAGGTAAGTGTTAAAGGGTTTCTGCTGTGATGCCCTTCATAGCAGGGTGTTAATGGAGGAAGCCTTTGTAATAGCCGCTCATTTCCTCCTCAGTCTAACACCTCCCTGTCCTACAAATGTAGCAGGGCCCAACTGTTCTGCACAGTATGTGTGGGAGATGGAAAGCCCCTGGATTTCAGAGCTCGGGGCTCCGTGTTAGCCCCCTCTTGTGATGTGTTGATGCTGTGATGTCACCTTGTGTGTTTTTTTTGAAGTAGAGATGACACATGCTACACATCTGACTTATATAAAGAGCTTATTGTTGCAGTGTTTCCAGGCAACAGCTCGATTTGTTCCCAAATGCCCTCACCCCCACCATCCCTAGACGCATTTGTTAGGCTACATCCTAAATCACATAGGATTGTACTAAATAGTGGTGTTGTTCTTCTTCTTCTTGTTCTTTCAGCTGCTCCTGTTATGTCATGAATCTGCATGGAGTATCACATAATACTGAAGCAGAGGGGATAAATATAGTCTGCAAAATTAATTGCAGCTAAAAAATGTACAATTTCAATTGCATAAGAATTCACCTAAATTCACCCTAAGTTAGTTTCATGATGCTATCACCACCATGCTTCACTGTAGAGATGGGTCAACAATTGAACGTTCTGCGAGAGGTCCAGTCTCTGTGACTGTCTCACTACCTACATTACTCTGAGATACGTGGGCCTGAAGTATAGGCTTTTTTTGTAGTCCATGCTTTAGGTCACAGTACATATTCATCTACATACACACACACACACACACACACACACACACACACACACACACACACACACTTCCCTGGCATTGGCTTAGTCTTCACTTTCAGGCAGTGACATTCTGATGTTCCTCATGAAATTTGGACCCTGAGCTGAAGTGAACTTGATGAGGCAGCGATGAGTAAGCGATCCGTAGACTTCAGAAGATGCAAAGAGTCTAATCTCTATTCTAACCCTACATAAACACTCAACCCATCAGTCTGTCCATCCATCCATCTGTCCATCCATCCATGCGTCCATCCATCTATCCATCCAGCCATCTATCTATTCACTCACCAGCTTTCCACCCATTGATTCTTCCTTGTATCCATCCATCCATCCATCCATCCATCCATCCAGCCACTTACAAACTCTTCAACTATGCCATCTGTTCACACATTATTCATCCATCCATCTGTCCATCCATCCATCTATTCATCTATGCATCTATGCATCCACTCACCCACAAACCATCCACACACCCACAAACTGTCCTTCTACTGATCCTTCTATTCATCCATCCATCTTCAGATCATCCATTTATCCATCCATACATCTTCTGATCTACCCACCCGGAAAATGTCCAGGGTGGATGTTTGACAAGTGGATAAGTAGACAGGTGGGTATGTACTAAGAAGGTAGGTAAGTTGGTAGGTGAGTGGTGCCACCACCACTGATTCTTCCTTGCATCCATCCATGCATCCACCCACCCACAAACTGCCCTTCTGTTGACCCTTCCATGCATCCATCTATCCAACCATCTTCAGATCACCCATCCATCTCATCTTCCACCCATCCATTCACTGATCCACTCACTCAATCGTTCTCCCAGCCATCCATCCACTTACCAGTCCACTGACCATATATCTATCCACCCACTCATCTATCGTACAAAGAAGAGAAGAAAATAGAAAGAAAGAGTACAGGTATAGAGAGCATACCTTAGAGCGATGTTCGTAATAATCTGTATCTGGCTATCTAGAGCGAGCATGTGTGTGACCACAGATGTCATCCAGCTGTTTATCGCTCTCTGGCTGCAACTGCACCACCCTTGATTTATTTTTTTTTGTGTTTGTGCACATGGGCAAATGTGGCAGTGAATGGCTCTAGTACTAGTGCTCATCAGGGGACTTCCACAACACACCCACCCACAGCCCCTGTCCCCCCAGAAGCAGGAATAGAACCCCATGTTCCTCAAATAAGAAATGGACAATTCAGCTAGTCATTAAGCCGTAATTGGTGAATGGATGAGTCAGAGTCCACTCACAGTTGCTAATTGCTCGTGTGGTCATTCCTGGCTTTGATGTGGTGCTAAAGTGGACCAGAATAAGAATCAGAAAATGATGACTGAGTGGGGATTTTACTCCCAGTGTGTTTCTCTGATTGGGCTGGAGCCACACAGCGTCCGAGCATCCATCTCTGATTGGGCTGGCGTCTTGCTGTGTGTCGTGACCAGGCTCTGTGTATGTGTGTACCGCCGGCAGATGACTCATTGGGGGTTGTCTCGGAGTTCAGCACTACATTAATTTGGTTCAGCCTGCATGGTGGAATGACAAAAACAACTCTTCTGTGGAAGTGCAGCACTGTGAGCACAACCAGATGAAAGCAATCAAAAGTTAATGCTGGCAGCAGTATTATGTAGTGATTGACTCATATCCTGCGTGTCCCCGTGTGTGGAGACAGGACAGACGGTTCTGCGTCTGGTTTTAGTTGCTTTGTTTTGCACAAATTTGGAAGAGTAGTGTGCTCTTTATTTATTCCTGTAGTTATTTGAAAATGATTCTTTATAGATACACGCACCATTACAAGGCTGTTGAGGAGAAACGACATTAGGCTGGCGCTACAGATGACACTGCAATATATCAGATACAATTCATGGAAGAACCAAAAACAACACTCACAAGTGCTTGAGTACAGCTCACAGTAAACCACAGAGGCCTAAGAGAAGGCTATTTAGATCTATTAATGCATTTCCTCCAGGCACTGTGGTATGGCAAAGTACAATAACATCCATGATCTCACATTTGTGACATGGCGTGCCAACAAATCCCACTCCAGGACTAGCCATGTCATGGCCGAGTGTTGGTTTCCAATCTCATAACTCTACCCCTGAAAGTAGGAGTTTCTCTGGACTTTACCGAGTGGTGACTAGTTGTATACTCAATACTCATAAAATTTCAGTCAAACCAGGAATTTAGGTTAAAATTCGTGTGATATAAATTGTATTTGGGATACAAGATGGCCGAATTCACTGTGGGTAAAAATGGCCGAAGTTTACTGTGGGTAAATAGATAAAAAATATATGAACTAAAAATTGCTTTTTAAATCTTCTTCGATCTGCATCTTCTGCTTCAACACTGTTTTAGACCGGTGGGTGTAGACGGAGTCGAACGTAACATGGGCCCGGTCTTCCCACTCTAATTCAGTACAGGTACTTAGGTATGTACGTCCAGCAGGCCAGTGGACAGAGCGACAAAAGATGGGATCGTGAGTAATTCCCAGAGCTTGACCATCCACTGGAAAAACGTATCGGTTGTTCTTTACGTTGTGGATTGACTCGTACTGCAAGTCAGACGTACTCTTAGACCAATGGGAAGAACGAGCCCATGGTCGACATGGTTTGTGCCTGCATACCTACCTCGACCTTCATCCAGTTACGTTATTTTGGAAAAATGCTAGCTAGCTAGAATCAATTTTCTGCCAAACAATTGGTTTCTGGTTCGTTTTTATTTATTACCTCATCATTGTTTTCCTGTCACTAATTTAGCTCAATGTTACACTTCATCCACTGCTTTCAAAGTGGTCCGAATCTCAAATTTCTTCCTGTTCAGTAGAGATGCTCACTGCATGGGGTGTAACATGATGGCATTTCAGAACATACGCAGTGCATCAGACGCTTTTTGAGAGTTAGCCACGGAAAAGGAAAAACTCCTTGCATATTTCTTTCACTTTGAGAAATTATAGTAGGATATCAGTGCTTGACCCCATCACGAGTTCCCGAAAACTCCTCCTACCTCCACAGGTGTGGATAATTCTGCGTTTCCGTGCTGGAACAATGCCGCATGGCCTTATTGTTTTGCCTGTTCTGTGCGTGTGTGAGAAAAGAACAGCACATTCTCAGGGAGGCAGGATTGGAGACAAAGGCGAATTCAGAGCAGGGTTTTGTTCAGGGCCGTTTGTGGAGTTCAGATTTCACCTCGTAACCCTACCTGCCACTCGAGATGCGTTTGTAGAGTGTGCTGCTGCCATGGTGTTAACTCTCACACACAACTCTGCACAAAACACTGCTAGCCATGCTGCTGTCTGCTGTAATGGTTTCTTTTCTCTCACCTGTCGAATTCCTGTGTAAATATACACACTGGGTGGCGAGAGGTTAACAGGGTGATGCTTTGTGCTAGTGCTTAGAGTTAGTGTTTAAGTAAGGCCCCTAATCTTCAGTCTAATCTGTCTAATCTTCTTAACGGTGTGAGTGGATTGGACTCTGTTTCACTTGTACAATGCGTTGAATAAAACCGTTTGCCAAATGTGCACATGAACCCATTTTCCTGTAGGATTGGTTTGACAAAACGTTTGTTTATGAGTAATCCAGAGAAGCAATGACCAGAAGATTAGAGAAAATGCTTATTTTTAATTCCTCTGACTTTACCCCTCTCTCTCTCTCTCTCTCTCTCTCTCTCTCTCTCTCTCTCTCCCTCTCTCTCTCTCCCCCCCTCTCTCTCCCTCTCTCTCTCCCTCTCTCTCTCTCTCTCTCTCTCTCCCCCTCTCTCCGCAGTAATGAGCGTGCTCGCTGGATCAGTGCACTGGGACACACTAACAATGAGAAGAGGAACGCAGACAGAACAAGTGAGTTTTTGTTAAACGTTTCAGGATCAGATTTCGTCGCACTGAAGCAGTTAACGTGAACTACTTTTTTTTTTTTTTTTTTTTGGTACATTTGATATTACATCAAAACCAAACTCTTTCATTTTCATACCTACGGGTCAGGATAAGACCCAGAGTCAATACTTTTATTAATATATTTCAGTGCACCATACAGTGAAATGTGGGAAGTTAAATCAGTCAGGTGAGGAGAATGAGTTGAGAAAACTTTGAACCACACTTAGAGAATCAGCGCCTCCTGCTGGCCATGTGCTGCAGAGCACTTCGCTTGTGTGACAGGGTTTCAGAAATACCAAGACCCCTGGTGTTCACTGTTCTCATGCTGTGCTCTGTGTGTGTGTGTGTGTGTGTGTGTGTGTGTCAGATTCCATGCAGGTGGAGGTGATTCGTACGTACACGGCTCGGCAGCCTGATGAACTCTCACTGCAGGTGGCAGACGTTGTAATCGTCTCACAGACCGTGGATGATGGTCAGCATTTTTACTAAATGGTTCCTTCTCTCTTAATCTAATTTTATTATTATTATTATTATTATTATTATTATTATTATTGTCATCATCGTCAACTTAACAGATGATGCATTGACCCAGGCCATTTCTTGCAATTTTATAAAACCTTTATCTCAGTTATTAACCTCCTGATGGTGTGTGTGTGTGTGTGTGTGTGTGTGTGTGTAGGGAATAAAAAATGGAAGGAATGGGGATCTGACTACGATTACTTTCTTGTGTCGTTTCTCAAACGCCTTTATTTTTTATTAATGATTTTAAAAATCATTAATTTTAAAATGGTTAAAAATAAATCAGTGCAATGACATTTATGAAAATGATCCAGCTATTTGCATATTTGGCTCAGTATGTAAACGTGTATAATAATGTTTGCCTGTTTAAATGGTTTTTAATTCCGGAAATTTCCATTCCAAGAACATTTTTTAATATTCAAGTTGACATTATTTGTGACCATGCACGCTAATAAGCGCAATAATACAAAAACTACCAGAATATAAACGGAATAATTTTTTTAACTATATCCTCCTTTATACATCTAAAATGAAAATGGGCATTATATAAGCACACGCTCTGTACCTGTCGTACTGCACGTCCTCACCTGACCTCTTTATCGCTGTGCCGTTCGCCTCAGTGTCGTGTTCTTTAACCTCGGCGCCGGCGTGTGATGTGCAGGAAGCGCTCCGAGCTCTTTGTTTCTGATGTGGCGGGGTTGAGGGTCAGGTGACGGTCCCCGGTGATGACACTTGTTGGCCAGCTTTCATGTTGAAAGGCCATGGAGCTAAGAATAGGCCATCAAAAGCTCCCTAAATCTTTAAATACTCATTAAATATACAACACACACTTGAAAGCGAATCTGTTTTTGTAGTTTTTGTTTTTTCTCAGAATGTCCTGCAGTTAAAAAAGGAGCTTGGTGTAGTGTTTTGTAAGAGCAGAAACCTTCAGCACATCGTTAGTGTCTGTGTCCTGCTTCAGATTGACAGAAAATGATCACTGGTGCCTTTTAAAAAAAATATATATTTACTGTTTTACTAGTGTTTGTTCCTTGGTTTCTCCTGGCTCACAAGATTGAGGCTCGTGAATTGACAGGTCAAAGTTCACCTTGATAAAATCAGCATGAAGTGAAAGTAACCACTAAGAGAAGCTAAAGCATCTTTCACGTCCCACCTGCTTTCCCCTATAAGTGAATCAGCTTTTCTGTTGGGTGAATCTTCTGTGCTTATGACGGCCACTTTAGCCACTTTGGTACCACTAATATGAAATGGCTGAGCTTAAGCTCTAGTATTGATATATTTGCGTTTGTGAAATAATTTCAGGAATGCTCCAGTCTGTTAATGATCCCCTAAACGAGTCGTGTTTAGCATGTGGCACGTGTGTGAATGTGACTCCTTGTGCATGATCTGATGACCGTGTCTTGTTTCAGGTTGGTACGAGGGCGAGCGATTAAGAGACGGAGAGAGAGGCTGGTTCCTCGCCGAGTGTGCTCAGCCAATCACGTGCCAGGCCACCATTGAGAAGAACATGCAGAGGATGGACCGCCTCCAGGGCCTGGAGACCAACGTTTGAGCGGGATTCTCTACAGTTCTTCTCTAAACACACACACACATACACACACCTACAGAGAGAACGCTGGCCTGAGGAGCAGATCAGTGCGAGATGATGTTATTGATGACTGGGACATTGTGGAGCTCCTCATAAGCGCCAGCAGAGACTTCTAATAAAATCTCAACAGGACTGGAGACTGGCTCTTGGAAGAACATGTGGATAAACGAATGCGGTTCCAGGAGGAACGGTTAGAGATACTTTAAGCTCACTCTAGCACAGGGGTGTCAGACACACAGCCCGAGACCTGGCCTGATAACGCTTCTAATCCAGCACGCTGAATGAATTTATTCTAAATGAAAATCTCTTCGTGGACTGCAAATGAATTGAAAGGTTGAAAAAATATATATTATTCCTGATCCCCCGTCTTGTCTCATTATTTGAGTCGATGACGGTCTTTCACGATTACTCAGAAATAAGTGGTCGATTTTTTTAGATTTTGAACTAATTTTGGAGTTTCGCAGCAATGGAGGTGAATACTAACACACACACTAATACTGTTTTAATTTGTAAATAATTTTGCAAACTATATTTATTTTCACTCCACTTCAGGACATACAGTATAATCCTGATCAAGTTTAAATCACTTCCAGGTTGTAACCAGACAAAATGTGGAAAGGTTCAGTGGGGGTGAATACTTATGCAAAGCACTGAAGACATTCAGAAGGAACTGTCGATGTCTTATTGGTCACTTTTTCCCCAATCTGTCCCACTTACCTAAAATGAGTCTGACACCCCTGAGCTAGCACACGTGCTCTCAGACCAGCTTAACGTCCAACGACTGCACAGCAGCCAGAAGATTCCGGACTGATGTTCCTCACCCAAAAAACCTGCTCACCTGACCAACGATGAATCAACGCCAGCGAAAGCTAATCAGCATCACACAGCTCAAGATCCTGTTAACTGCTCCTGCTGGCTGTTGGTTATGGAAGCAGTAACTGCACTTGCCATGGCAATAAGCTTTTCATTTCCATAACACAACACAACACACCAGAAACTGCACAAAGGACAGGTTTACCTTCACAAGTCTGCGTGTGTGTCAGTCAGTCTGTATATAAGCAAGTTGTAAATAAATCAAGAGAAGATTTAAGGGCTCAGGGAAGGTTTGTAGTTTTAAAGTATAAATATATATATATACACACACACATACACACTCAACCTATAAAAGGCTCGAGTGGCGTACTTAACCAACGGCAATTTGCATGAATTGTCAGGAGCTCGGAGCAGGACGATGAGCCGCATGGTGTATAAATCTCTTACATAACGGCTTTTATCTTCCTAAAGATCAAACGCTGCACTTCAGCGGTGTGTGTGTGTGTGTGTGTGTGTAAAACTGGAAAATATGCAGACTTTCATGTGGTTCAAAAAGTGACGCTAGTTCAGATGGATGTCACTGAAGATACAAAAATCTGTTTCAGAAACGAACAAAAAAAAAAAAAGGGGGGATTTTTAAAATGAAGGGATGTTTTTCTGTCTGAAACGAGATGCTCTTCATCGCAGATCTGGGGCAGATTTGGGGCAGAACTGGGGCAGAACTGGGACAGATTTGGGACAGATCTGGGGCAGAACTGGGGCAGATTTGGGGCAGAACTGGGGCAGATTTGGGGCAGATCTGGGGCTCAGGGAGAAGAAGAAACACACGCTATGAATGGGTTGTAAAGCTAATGTAAATACTGTATCAGATCTAACCTCAGTGTGATCCTGTAACCAGTCTACACACGTGTATTCCATAAAGGTGTGGGTTTGTTTCAGCCGTGCTCGTGTCCTGTTCAGTTGCGTGACTCTGCATCAGACCACACCGTGTGCTGTGGAACGCAGCGGCTTTACGGCACCTTTAATAATTCATGGTGATGGAACTGGAGGAGGGAAAAACAATGCAAAGGCAAACCTAGAAATACAAACGGTGACCAAAATAAAACATTCCAGTGACTCTCACGATTCAGTGTGTGCTGATGGGAAGATTTACCTGCAGATTTTCACCTCATGCTATAAATACGGATTGTACAGATTACACATTCATCATTCAGTTAAAGTTAAAGGTACAATAAGCAGAATTTCTCTGAAGCCACTTCGGCGTAAGTCAGTGGTAGAGAGAATGACATCACAGTGACTTGAACATGTAAAGCTCTGACACTGGAGACTCCTTCTATAAATGTTAAACGCCTCATATATCACACAATATGTTTATGTGGAGTGTCTGTCGTACACGTGCGGGTTGTTACTATAGAAACCAGACGGTATTAGAATGAGTGTGCTGATATAAACCTGTGATTAAAGTGCGGCTGTCACTCGACGACTTTTAGGTAGTTGTGGTGGACTGGTTAGTCGTACCTCTGGAGCCGCCGCGACAGCATATTTACTCTTGTCTTCTGTGGTGGATTTCAGTTTGATGTGACTGTCTGAAAATCTCGACATCCTAGCATTTGCTTCACTGAAACCATGCTAACATGGCTAACACCACATAAAAGCCGCGTGATCACAGTCGTTCTTTTTATTGTGTTTATAGTGAAATGTCCTTTAANGAGCTGCTGAAAATCCATCAACACCACCTGACCAATCAGCATGGAGACCTCGGCGGCGCTGTCGTATAAATGAGAACATGGCTAACACCACATAAAAGCCGCGTGATCACAGTCGTTCTTTTTATTGTGTTTATAGTGAAATGTCCTTTAACAACTGATCTTAAGGAGAAAACTTTCTCTCTCCCTCTCTCCCTCTCCCTCTCTCTCTCGGTGTTAGCTGTGACTGTTAGGCGCTAGTCCCAGTGCTGGCGGCTTTTCCTGTACGGCTCTTGTGTAGACGTCGTGCTCTCCTGCGTGGTGATGAGGTCGATGATGGCCGAGATCACGGCGCAGTCTTTCGAGGAGCGGTCGCTCCAGTCCACCGGGCGCGGCTGCTTGATTTTCTCCTCCAGCAGCAGATCCAGCTCCTTCTTCAAGTTCTGAAAGGATCAAGAAGAAACATCAAACCACAAGCTAAAACCCTAACTAACTAGCCTAAGCTTGCTCTCTAGATTAGGTAGATTATGATCAGGAATGCAGATCAGAAGTAACGATTGGTGTAACTGTGGGGATGAGGAGGAGGTTTGCCATGGCTGTATTGTATTGTGACTTGATCGTATGCAGCCACAGTTAAAGTGGGACATCACATCACGTACCGGTGAAAGTCCCAAAAAGTATTTTTAACCATTATTACTGAAACATTATTATGAATATTGCAATGTTGGGATATTGGCAGTGGAAGATTTTCTTCTGATATTCTCTCACTAGAAAGACCAGCACATTGTCCTCCGTGTTGTCTCTTCTAGCCCCAACCTTGCGACCTGATTGGTTGAGAGGCAAAAAAAAAAAAGTGCTTACGTCACTCTGTGCTTTTCACAACTTTGGAAACTTTTAAAAACCCCCCATGTAGCCTTCAAAGTGACAAAGATTTGCGTAACAGTCTTCCATTTTTTTTACTTTTAAATCGAAGGTTGGATTTTTCGTCTTGAGACGCAGCTCATGACAACAATCACGATGATGGCAGAAAGTTCTAAAAAGAAACAGAGCTGGTTTTGGCCTCCACCAGTCCAGTGTGTACACATGGAGGAAATTCAGCACCACTGTAACTCCGGTGTGTTTAAAGTTGCTGTGCATGAAGTCAGTTAGAGTTTCACATGAAAACCTGAAGCACTGCGATGTTTCGGCTCTGACGTGCCATCTCACACTTTTAATCCTCAGGATGTACATAAGATACGCATGCGGGTGTGTGAACAATGCTGAACACACACTCACACTCACACTCACACACACACACACACACACACACACACACACACACACACAGTGGAAATTTAAATCCAACCAAATTTTAAACCAAACCCACTGGCTTGATAGAATTATATACCCAAATGTTCATTTAAACATCATAAAAGGTTGAGAAATGAAAAGTTTATTCTATAAAACATTAGCTCAGAGTTCAGGATCACTTCGGTCTCTTGTTCGAGGAAAGCAAAACTCAAATGTGCTCCAAAATGTAGACAGTCAGTCAAAGCACGTCCAAGTTTTGCTCTTTCTAGATTCGAGCAGACATCACTTTAACTTCGGCATCTGGTAAATGGGGGCATTTCATGAATAAAGCATGGAGGGTACAGCCTGAGTAGCGCTAGCTGACAGAGCACGGCTCGAGCAGAGACGGAGCGCCGAATAAAACGTGACAGAGAGCATTACGAGCAAGAAGAAAAACACACAGTAAAAAGTACAGTGAAAACTTCCATTAGCGTTTTTCTGGTCCTGAAATGAGGAAAGCGAGGCTGCCTTGTCGGAGGTGGAGTTTATTTTACTTGGCCCGTGTACACGTCTGACTCTAATAGATGCAGCACTTTAAAACTTTGGCTGAGGAGCTAATGGAAGCATGATTTAACGCGACCCCGAGCTCACGCGTACGCGGCGTCACGCTGCAGGATCTACAGCGTGCTAAAGCCTTTCAGATCACACGCAGGTGTGTCCAGGTGTTAGTGACGTGCTGTTTGCAGGTTTAGTGGTGTGTATTCACCGGTGTGAAGATTTACAGCCTAAATTTTTTTTTTTGGTAGTTTTAGACTATAAAGTGCTGCAGCAGCACTGAGAAAGTAGTGTGGAAGAGAGGTTTCTTTAGGTAAAGTCACAAAATCTCTCATATTTCATCCAGAGACTTAACCGTATGACACAAAAGATTCATTTGCACAACCCACTGTGATTGGTCGATGATAACCAATCCCCATACAGCACAGGCTGCATCCCAGACTGCCTAATTCTCAATATTACTACACTCCACTACACTGAGGTAACAGCAGCCACTCCATTTACACCACAGTGCTGCTGAATTCTCGATTCTGATTGGTCAGAAGGTGTTGAGTCATTTTCTTTATCAGCAGCTCTGACAGTAGTGCAGCTACAAGTCACATGTTTATATTCATGCGCTCGTTCTAATATCTTTCGTTTCTACACCAACGACTTAACAGGGACCTGGAGGATGCTCCACATTAAACAGCGTAAAAACGTGTGTAATTGTTAGTTAGAAAGTAATGTTGCTGGAGGACGTGTGCAGGAAATGTTTCATTAGAGCAGGATAAGCGATCGCTGGATGAACCTGGGTCTTGTTTTGATTTGTAAGCTATTTCATGGGTCAGATTTATTTTTTTTAGTCTAGAAGTAAATTCTGCGGAGAGGACTGCTGTTAAACAGCGCAGCTGCGATCTCCTGATTTCCTGCAGTGCGTGTGTGTGTGTGTGTGTGTGTGTGTGCGCGTGTGCTGACCTTGACCAGGTGAGCGATGCGAGCAGGAGACTGGAAGACGATCCATTCATCCACTGCGATGGTCTCCTGCTCCTGGTCCTTCTGGATGGAGATATCACCACCGAAGAAGAGGAGCGAGAACGGAGACACCTCTGTGCAGTCATACAGAAAGATCTACAACAGAGAGAGAGAGAGAGAGAGATTAACAAGAGAGAAACAGAAGATGGGAAAGAATGAGGTAGACAGAAAGAGGGGGAGAGAAAAAGAGAGATAAGGAGGGTGGGAGCAATAAAAAGAGAGACAAAAGGACAGAATTTAAATTGACAGACAGAGAGAGAGAGAGAGTGTAAAGGTCGTGAAAGAGCAAGAGAGAAAAAGACAGATTGAGAGACAAAAGTGAGAAAAAGAGAATGAGAGTAAGGTAGAGAGAAAGAAAGAGAGAGAGAGAGAGAGAGAGAGAGACAGGCAGAAAGACAGGGTAAAAGGAAGTAAACCAGAGAGATAGAGTGAATGCAAGATCGAGAGAGAGACAGAGAGAGAGAAAGACAGAAGAAGAGAGAAAAATCAATTGTCATTTTTGACTGTAGTGCACACTCAGGCTGCAGGACAACTCAGCCTCTTTAGATTGGACACAGGTGTGTGTGTGTGTGTGTGTGTGTGTGTGTGTGTGTGTGTGTGTGTGTGTGTGTAGTGTCTGGAGGAATCAGCATCCAGCAGGGATGTGGAGGAGTGTGTGTGCAGAACACCACTACAGTGTAGGATTCGTTATGCAAGTTTAGACCACAGCGCTGTTGAATTCTCGATGCTGATTGGTCAGAAGGTGCTGATTGGTCAGAAGGTGCTGATTGGTCAGAAGCTGCTGATTGGTCAGAAGCTGCTGATTGATTTTCTCTTACAGTAGCGCAGCTGCACATCAAGGGCTTACTGTATAATTATGCGCTTGTTCAACTACGTTATCGTTTCTATAGTAACAGCTTACACAGGGAGCTGTATGGTGGACGCAAGAGATAAACGGAATTAAAAAAAAACACGTATGTAATTGTTGATATGGAGAAGTTTTCTGTGAGGAGACGTTTGGAATGAGTCTCCAGTGTCAGAGCTTTGTAAGAGTCAGAGGTAAAGCTGTACGTTTCTCAACATGGGAAAGGACACAAGTTTACGCTGACACAAGCTGCGACCTTTGTCTTATTACCGTCAAGAAAGGAAATAAAAACACAGGCCAGTGAGCTGCAGTTCTCCCTCACGCACTCCCTCCCACGCACACACTCCCTCCCACGCACACACTCACGCACACACTCACGCACTCACTCACGCACTCACTCACGCACTCACTCACGCACGCACGCACGCACTCACGCACGCACTCACGCACGCACTCACGCACGCACGCACGCACGCACGCACTCACGCACGCACTCACTCACGCACTCACTCACGCACTCACGCACTCACTCACGCACTCACTCACGCCCTCATGCACTCACTCACTCACGCACGCACGCCCTCATGCACTCACGCACTCACGCACGCCCTCATGCACTCACTCACTCACGCACGCACGCCCTCATGCACTCACTCACTCACGCACTCACGCACGCCCTCATGCACTCACTCACTCACGCACTCACTCACTCACGCACTCACGCACACACGCTCTCACTCACGCACACACGCTCTCACTCACGCACTAATCTGTGCAACTCTGCAAAAACTATTGCAGCTTTTCTGAAGGCACACTGTAAAGCAGAGTCTCTTCAAATTACCCCTCCATCAGAGTTTTACCTGCCACAGGCTGACGAGTACTCAGAGTTCTCCCCGCTCTCTAAATGACTTTCTCTTTCTCTCGCCTCTCACTACATCGTTTTTCTTCTCTGCAGTTCATTCCTCTAATATCTCCCTCCTGTGGCATCACTCAGCTGTCATTTCATACCTCTCTCTCCTGCCGTCTAAATCACTTTTCACTCGCCTCTCCCTGACTCGCAATCTCCTCCCCATCTCTGCCAATACCCGCGCTCTCTAATTCACTCTCACTCAGGCCTCTGTCTGTCTGTCTGTCTGTCTGTCTGTCTGTCTGTCTGTCTGTCTGTCTGAACCCTGGACAGATGGGACCTGCTGCATTCTCCCAGTTCCATGTCTGTGTCTAAAGCTGAAACAAATCCAGACCTGGTGACACTCTCTCCTGCTCTCTCTCTATCAAAACCCTGCCTGGCTGGGTAGCTTTAAAAAAAAAAAAGAAAAAAGAAAAAAGGAAAAAAGCCAGGTAGAGAGGACATTATCATTTCCAATGAAAGATCTCCAGCAAAAGAGATAGCAAGAGAGAGAGAGCAAGAGATAGAGAGTGAGAGATAGCAAGAGAGAGTAAGCGAGCGAGCGAGCAAGAGTGAGTGAGAGACAGCGAGAGAGAGAGTGAGTGAGAGACAGTGAGTGAGTGAGTGACAGCGATAGAGAGTGAGTGAACTGAACTGAGTGAGTGAGAGAGAGTGAGTGAGTGAGAGAGAGAATGACTGACTGAGAGAGTGAGTGAGACTGCGAGAGAGAGTGTGAGAGAGAGTGAGAGACAGAGAGAGCGAGTGAGAGAGTGAGAGTGAGTGAGAGAGAATGAGAGACAGAGAGAGTGAGAGAGAGACAGAGAGAGAGTGAGAGAGTGAGAGAGAGACAGAGAGAGAGTGAGTGAGTGAGTGAGAGAGAGAGACAGTGAGAGCGAGGGATCTGGGCTCTCCGGTTGGGAAAGCAGCTTTGATCTGAGTCGAGGCAGTGGAGAGGCAGCACTTGAAAGGCAGACAGGTTCTGAATAAAAGATGGAGCTTTTCTTGAGCTGCGGCGTCGGTTTCTAAAGCCTCAGCTCAAACACAATACCCCGACTCACCGCTCAGAGAGAGGAGGAAACACGTCAACTGTAGATAACCTGCGGTAAATTTAACCTTATCTACTTTTATTTATACATTCCACAGCAAGATCACGTGTGTGTGTGTGTGTGTGTGTGTGTGTGTGAGAGAGTGTGTGTGAGTGAGAGTGTGTGTGTGTGAGTGAGAGTGTGTGTGTGTGTGTGTGTGTGAGAGTGTGTGTGTGTGAGAGAGAGAGAGAGAGAGAGAGAGAGAGAGAGAGAGTGTGTGTGTGTGTGTGTGTATGTGTGTGTGTCACCTGTCANGTGTGTGTGTGTGTGTGTGTGTGTGTGTGTGTGAGTGAGTGAGTGAGTGAGTGAGTGAGAGAGAGAGAGAGAGAGAGTGAGAGAGAGAGAGAGTGTGTGTGTGTGTGTGTGTGTGTATACTCACACTGGTGGTTCTCATCTTCAAGTGATAGATGAGCCAGGTGTAGTGGAACTGCGTCTCCTCAGAGTTGACAGATTTAGGATGTATACAGACCTTCCCGTCTGCCTTGGTGTACACCTTTGCTGGTCTGCGGGAACACACACACACACACACACACACACACACACACACACACACACACACACACGAGCCGTGACAGGGAACCTGCATCACAGTAACAACCCCGGGGACACCGGTATGACTCACATCAATAGCCAAACCTCCAGAGCTGGTGAGTGGAAATTGCTGGGCTGCTCTCAGCTCACACAGGATACCATCTCGCTTTTTATTTTTTCTCAAATACAGCTATTAAAGGTGCATTTCATCATTTTGAAAAGTCTTTCGAGATCTATAACACTCGCATACGTTCAAAGACGCCTTGGAAAAACTTCAATTCAGAATATCACTGTGCAACCGCTATGGCTACGCTCTGTTATAGGGCTCTATTCAACTTTTTCTGGCCCAGAAATGAGCCTGGTCTCCAGACAGAGCACCGCTCCGCAGTCTTGCTTCCTGTTTTCATTCAAATGCAACCCACAAGTCTGATGATGAATTGCAATTCAGGGTTTAATGAACTACTTCACTGTCTTTTCACTTACCCTCATAAGCACGGTTATAATGTGTTTATAATCTAACTGTAATGTACTAATGCACTGCATTCATGATCTAATAAATCACCTTAAATACCACAATCCGCTCAAACAACTAAGCGATTATAGAACAACTGTGACACACTGATCCGTGAGGAGACACATTTTCTACAGCGAGGTTGGATTTCACTTCACTGGCAGCAGAGGGCGCTGGGAAAAGACAGACTGCTCCTTTAACAGTCTGCTCCTTTAACAGTCTGCTCCTTTAACGCTCTGCACTCTGAATCTTCACGAGTGGGGAAACACAAACAGACTGCGGAATCGACTCTGGCCTCCTGCTTCAGACGAGGAGGATAAAAACAGGAGCTAGACAGATTTTTTTTTTGAAGCAGTGTGGTCTCGCTTCAGTAAAACACTCCCAAATCGAGTTTGTCTCATCAATAGAATATTTTCTGCCTTCCTTGGATCTCTCGCTCTTTCTCTTCCTCCATCAGTCTGCTGTGTTACTGTTCTTAGATTCACACACACACACGCACACACACACACACGCATAACACTGCACCGTGTCCTCATTAAAGAGGAGTCGATAAATAAAGACCTCAGGGCACCTACATGGCTCTCTTC
>CM074950.1:3352879-3363133 GCA_037577455.1 Pangasius macronema | reverse complement strand
CTGGACTCTACACAACACACTTCTCCAAAGTCTGGGAGCTGGAGGGAAATGAGAGATACACACACACACACACACACACACACACACACACACACACACACACACACACCCCGCACAATAATGCACCTGCAGCTTTTACAGTGAAGGTTTATATCTGTTTACATTAAACTTTTCTTCATTACTTTATTTACTGCATTAGTTCATATGAAGAGCAGCACTAACGCTCCAACTGTCCATTCACACGCTTCTTTATTTCTGTCTCTCGCTTTCTCTATCTCTCTGTCTCTCACATTCTATATCTCTCTGTCTCTCTCTCTCGCGTTCTCTCTCTCTATCTCTGAGTCTCTCGCTTTCGATATCTCTCTCTATCTCTTGCGTTCTCTCTATATATCTCTCTGTCTCTCAGTCTGTCGCATTCTATATCTCTCTGTCTCTTGCTTTCTGTCTCTCGCTTTCTATCTCTGTCTCGTTCTCTCAGTCTCTTCCATTCTATCTCTATCTCTCTTGCTTTTTATCTCTATCTCACTCACTCTCATTTTCTATCTCTATCTCTCTCACTCGTTTTCTATCTCTATCTCTCTCACTCTCTCGCTTTCTATGTCTTTCTTTGTGTGTCTCTCTCCTAACCTCTCTTCCAGGCTCCCATTTTCAAATGTATCTCTATATCTGTTTTCCTCTTTGTGTGCCTCTCTTGCAGTTTCTCTCTCAGTCTCTCTATCTTAGTCCATCGCTCTCTCTCAGTCTCGCTCTCTCAGTCTCGCTCTCTCAGTCTCGCTCTCTCAGTCTCGCTCTCTCAGTCCATCTCTCACTCTTAGTCTCGTGCTCTCTCGGTCAGTCTCGCTCTCTCACAGTCTCGCTCTCTCACAGTCTCGCTCTCTCAGTCTTTCTATCTTAGTCCATCTCTCACTCACAGTCTCACTCTCTCAGTCCGTCTCGTTCTCTCTCCGTCTCGCTCTCTCTCAGTCCGTCTCGCTCTCTCTCAGTCCGTCTCGCTCTCTCTCAGTCCGTCTCGCTCTCTCACAGTCTTTCTATCTTAGTCTATCTCTCGCTCACAATCTCACGCTCTCACAGACTTAAAGTCATCATTCCCCATCCTCTCATCTACCCTCTCATCCTTCCTGCCTCTCTGGTCGTTCTTTATCTGCTGATGGGATATAATGTGCAGATGCAGTGTGTGGAGCTGTCGTTCTCGCTGCAGCCCAAGCCCCCAGCGGGACACGTTCATCCTTCTGCAACTCACAAGTGAACGAACCTCCAACATTTAATCTGAGCTGTGATTAAATATAAATAAATCCCAACCTCAGCTCTCGTCTATAAAAGAACAGAACAAGCGAGTAGATAGATGATGATATCTGAGCTCCAGCGTTCCTCTTATCACGCCAGTCCTCCTGCTCTAAACAAAGTGTTCAGAGATGAGGAGTATCTGCTTACTGATGGACGTCAGATATTACAGAGAGGACGGTGATGAGAGAGGATCTAAAGACACGCAACTGACAGCGCAGTC
Source organism: Pangasius macronema (assembly GCA_037577455.1). Lineage (NCBI taxonomy): Eukaryota > Metazoa > Chordata > Actinopteri > Siluriformes > Pangasiidae > Pangasius > Pangasius macronema. Next base: position 3,361,629 of record CM074950.1, on the reverse strand, counting down.
AGCACCACGTCTCCTCTTCCACATCATATTCCCCAAAATAGAAAGAATTATCCGTCTCGCCTTGGACGAGCCTGCTCCACCGAGCTCACCGAGTGGACGTGCTTAGACTCAACTTCTTTCACTCGCACGCCGCTCTATGTTCACTTCAGGTTAACTCTTTCCTATATTACCCACAATGCTGTTTGACTGCTCGCTGATAGTGGCGCAGTGCGATTTAGTGCTTTCTTCATCTCTAGAGGAGTACGATGCAGCAGCGCTTTAGTCCTTTTATCTGTCCGGCTCTCTCACCTCCTCATCTGTACACTCTGCTCAAACTTCCTAAACTTCTACTTCCGTAACGCTCGTCACCTCAGAGCTCGTTTACTAGCCGGCTCGAGTCTCGGGTGTCTGCCGTAACTCAACTGCTGCGTTGCATTCTGGGACTTTGAGTCCAACATTTACAGCGACGTCTCCACTACTTCTGTGCCGGATTTCTCTTCAATATGACAATGCACGCTGCTGGAAATGGTGAGGAACAAAAGAAGCTCTGTTTTGTTTGTAAGTCCATCCACCAGTGACACCAGGACGACACACAACGGCTAACTTCTCCCAGGAATAAACTAAAGTCTGGCTGCGTTTTTATGGGAGATGAAAATAAATAACGTGCGCCGATCTCAGTACAGTGTGAACACGCATCAGATCACAGTGGCTTGTGAGTTAAGTTCTGCTCCTTCAGTATTACCTTGAAAGCAAATCGTTGAGTGTGATTTGAAACACTGTCCAGTTCTGATCATGGCCTATACGCTCACCTCTGCAGCCGGATCTGATATCCGCAGGACTTCCCCTCTCCGACAGACTCCGCCCTCTCCGCCGCCACCCTCTCGGCCACCTGCACACACATCACACGGCGCTCTTCACCACGGCTCGCGCTCCAAACCATTATAACATTCAACAGCGACAGCGACGATGCCGCTACTGAAGCATCGTGTATGTCAGTCGAACCCGCGTGCCATGGGCCGGCCGATCTCACGCACCGATATGGCGCTGATGCGGCGGGGCTGCGTGCACACCACCCTGCAGAGCGAGCCCACGCCACGCTGGATGTAGTCGTCCAGGATGAACTGCGTGACCTGCGTGGTTTTACCGCAGCCGGTTTCTCCGCTCACCACCACCACGCTGTTGGCCTGGATCAGCTTCACCAGCTCCTGCACTCACACACACACAAAACAGTGTAAAATATTTTTCTATTTTTACATAGCTATGTGTGTGGAGTACTGAGTGAAGAGTGTAAGTGCAGGTTTTATCTGTCTCGGTGAATGAGTGGATGAATGCGATGCCGTTAGATTCATTAGACTGATTCACGCTGCTACAGAAAAACATGCAGTAAGTAAATCATATTAAACTGAGACGTGAGACGTGAGACCGTGGCAGATCCCGGCACGGGCGGTGCAGAGTGAACACGTGCACGTTACCTCTCTCATGCTGTAGGAAGGCAGCTTCTCTCTGAACGTCTGCAACGATAAGAATGGCAGGTCAGACACGCCTCATTAATTATTCATTAGCTGATGAAGATGATAGAAGAGATAAAAGGACAATAACGGCATCTCGCTCTGCCTCTCACCAGCATTTCCAGATATTTCGAATTCTGTCTCTTGCTCTGAAGGTCACGTTTCAGCTCTTCATCCAGCGAAGGCTTTCGATCAATCTCCTGCACCAGGTACTCCAGCTCCCGATCGATGCGCTCCTCCTTTACGCTCGTCTTCATCTCCTCCTCCTCTTCCTCTTCCTTCACTTTCACTGTCACTGACTCGAGTTTAGCCACTTTCACCGTCTCCTGTGGCTCTGCTGGAGGATCATCGCCATCAAAGTAGCTACGAGGTGAAGAGAAAGCCAGGTAGTCAGGCACAATCGGTGAGTGAGTAAGGAATAAAACACTCTGGGGTGTGCTGCTTTAGGAAAATAATCAACAACTGTATTCAAAAGTTTAGGCACCCCTGGCCAAAATCATGTCTTTTGTTGATTTTTGAAAAGACGTAAACACAACCTCTGTAGCCAAAAAAAAAAAAACTGCAAATGTCACTACACAGGTTTATAACTGATTAAATGAAAAACAGAATGCAGTATGTGCAAAAGTTTGGACACCCTTCCAGATGTTATTGGGACTTGTAAAGCATGTCAAGAAATTGTTAATTCCAAAGCATAATCATTTTTATAAATGTTCGAATAAAATATGCCGTTTCTTAGAAATAAAACTATCCCAAAAAGTAATTTTTTTGGCTCCTTACTACATAAGCACTTCCTCCAGTCACGTGTGCCTGTTTAGTGTACTTCTAAAAATAATTCGGGATCACACCAAAATAGCCCACTTAATGATGGTGAAATTGAATCTAGATCATAACACAATGAATCATTTCTTAACAATCGTAACAATACTTGAATTGGGTCATTGTGAGGTGTGAGATATATCGCCGTGCCAGCCGTCAGCAGTTCACTGTGAACCATAGTGAAGTCCCACAAAGGATTTACAAAAGATTACAGCCTTTGGTTACTACCCCACGATACGCTTACAGCATACAAGAGCTTCTGATTGATCAGTTATGGAAAAACTAAAGCAATTTCTCAAACAAGACAGCTTCAATATTCACCAAGTCAAAGCAGTCATGTGCTTTTTACTGACAGCAAAGCAAACATAATAATCAGAGATATAATAATTCCATACATCAGATTTCTCAGCTATTAAAAAAATGAATGATAAGCGTGTAAGTCGGGTGTGAGGAAGCTCACCTGTGGCCGCTGGGTTCTGGCTTCAGCTGCCGGTACGGAGGGACGGACGGCTCGTAGTCACACGACGGCTCTCTCTGGACCGAACTCAGCAGCTGTGTGATGTGCTGCTCTCTCGACTCATCCATCTGAACTACAGCTCTCTGAGAATGAACAGGAAAAAACGGTTAGTTTCTCGATATTTTCGTCAGCAGTGTTAAACAGACACTAAAAGACATGCGCTGGCTCTGCTGTATTCCTACTGCAGCACACGTTGACTGAGACAGACCTTTCAAAACCTTTACACGGAAACGTTACAGTCTGGATTCTGATCAGAAAGTGTAGTAGAAGAGGGACAAAACATTTCTTCATGCTGGTATTAGAACAGACTAAGCTCAAGGGGGTAACAGTAACACCAGTCCATCGCTGGTTATTTTCCTGTAACAGCACAACCCGAAGTGCTTCATTTGCACATGATGTGAACTTTTTTCATTATCTGGACTAAAATAATGTGTGTTTCCTGGAGCATGTGGATGATTGCATAACGTCACAGGAGAAAAAAAAGGCTTTGTTCAATCCTACTGCAAAAAGCCTTTAAACTATCCTCATATTTAATAATAATAATAATAATAATAATAATAATAAAGCCAATACATGCACACATCTCTGCCAACTTCATCATCATACCTTTGTTCTTGGAGTATTTGTGTGGATTATGAATATGTAAACATGTCAAGATTTATGTTCAGATGCTCTTTTTGTGTGAATCTGGTGCAGTAAAGCTGCTCACCGACTTCCTCTCGGCTTCTGCTCGCGTCACTCCTCCCCACTTGGCGTACCACAGTCCGATCTCTCTGCCTTTCAGGTGCGGCGGGTGTCTCCCGCGGCCTCCGCCGCCCCGAGGCTGCTCATCCCGGGCTTCCCAGTCGGAGCTCCACCGCTCTCCTCCTCCACCTCCTCCTCCTCCTCCTCCACCTCCTCCGCCGCCGCCGCCTCTCCGGCCCCTTCCTCTCCCGTAGCCATAACTCATAACGAAAACCAGCCCCGACTCTTATCCACGAAAATAACGGAACACAGTAACGCTTTTCTGTGTCTCATGCATCAAAACAAAAGACGCCGCTAGATTTAACAGTTTAACTCAGTTTGTTTGAGTCAGAATCACGTCTTATGACATGTAACCTTCAGTCAGAATATAAATATTTCAGATGTAAAAATTCCCAAAAATCTGCATGCGAGTTTACCATCATTTTTGTGCTAATTACAAGCCGGCTTCCTGGCGCACAAAAATAGCGTCATCAACCTTCCGGGTTGTGGCGCCGTTGGATGACGAACTGACGTAGGATTGGCTCGCGCTTCTCTTGGAGTTAAATAATTGGCAGGCAGCGTAGTCTGACGATAAAATGTGGCGTTTATACCGAAAATGTGTGAAGATTTTCAGGGTGATGAATAAATAATAAGTGTAAATGGAGGGTAGTAGGAACTTTGTGGTCAAAAACATAAACATGCCCAATATTTTCCACAAAAAAAATGTACATACAGCAAACTGTACCTGTGTGCATTGCCTTGTGCTGTAGTCAAAGCCTGTATACACTAAATGAAGGAATTTATTATCTGTGACCTTTTTTTTAATAATCATTTGTGTATTCTTCTGTGTTCATGGGTTAGTTTTGAATTCCCTCACTACTACATGATTCCCATTTCCGTTACAAACCTGAAGTTGATTATTTTCCAATAACAGCATGTTGTGAAATATACCTCAAAGATTTGCTAACGATTACAATTACTAATTAGATTACTAAAGGATGATATGTCATACTTTTAACCTTTTATAGTTATATTGAATGTTGTGGTGGCAAGTTAGATCCTGTTACCACTTACATTATAGCAGCTATAAACAGTCCTTCCCTCACCCACTTCTCTTGAAATTAATAATAAAAAATTTTTAAATTAAATAAAAACACAGCTTATCATTACTGAGAAACAAGAAAAACTCTCCCGTGATGGAAAACTTACTGACCACACTGACATGTCAGACTTCTTCCAAACATTTTAAAATCACACATCAACAATTATATACTCTTCTTTACTAATTCATAACATGTTATTAGCCTTCGATTATGTGGACCATCCACCTTACAGGTCCCTCTGAATGAGCTGCTACTAAAACCCACCATACCAAAACACAAGGAATAAGAAATAGAACATATTCAAAGACAGCTTTAGTCAGAATATGAAATACATGAATGAACATAAAACTTTAGCAAATGATCATAGTCGAGTCAGGAGGCAGATAAAAAGTAAAAGTAAATAATTAAAGCAAATACTTCCTTCATTAACTTACTAAACCCTCCTGGACCCACAACACAGCCTAGACTCGGGGCACCTTCCCTGGCTGTGGCTCCATGTAATTCAGAGTAACGTTAACTAACTCAGAATTATGCGATTTTAATATGCAATACACTTGCTGTCATTATATTCAGTAAACCATTTGAATACCCCAGAGACTATCACTGCTGCAGTGATTATCTCAAAACGCCAATAACTACGATCCTATCAATTGCCTATTCATTTTGTAATTTTTGTCTTTTTAATATATGCCTGTTTACTGTGATTATCAAAAATCCTATTATATGGTGTTGCCCAAAGGAGATGGATTCCCTTTGGTGTCTAGTTCCTCTCCCGGTTTCTTCCTTATTCCATTTCTTTCCCCAGTCACCTCTGACTTGCTCATTAGGGAGCGAGACATGAATCTCTGTAACACCTTCTCCCAGAAGGCACACTGTCAACACTACATTGCCCCTAGGTGTGAGTGAGTGTGTGACATGTGTTTGGCTGGATTTGCAACCTAGTATGTAATAAACAGGTTTGTGTTTCACTTATCTGCAGAAATAAAGACGACGCTCGTCGTTTAAAGGTCGACGTGTGCCTGTTCTCAGAATAATGTCTCACAAGCCGAGAGCATTATGAAAGAGCAAAGAGCAACAAGAGCATGTGGTGAACTTTCCATTCAGTGGCTTAAAGCAGAGCTCGCTTCACATGATTTATTACATACAGTGGATGTAGTGCTATAGGCTAACACTCTGGCATGTTTATTATACCCTTCTGTTATTATACCACAGCCCACTTTAAGTGCTAAGTGCTACCAATATGTCATGTGTCACCTCGGGAATTTTTTACTTCAGCAAACAAATGTCTTTTGCAGAAGGAAATTAGGTTTTTAATCGATAAAACAGTAGTGGCCTTGACAGAGAATGTTCTCTTACAGTTCATATATGTATATATAAAATATGCAGCAGTCTGTCCCATGACTGCATATGTATGATCACGTGTGTCTGCCCTGCATACAGAGTTCTACAGCACTGTTGTTCCCCTCTGCGTTTAGTGTCGTGACTTAAGGCATGCTGCTGATGTTCATGCTCTAATTGGTCCATATTTACCCCACTGGCCCCTTGGTTAAATCCTGGAGGTTGTAGAAGGCATTAATTGGGTGGTTGTGAACACTGGCTTTCTCCTGGGATGAGAGGAGAGTTAATTAGGAGTCGGCAGGACCTGGAGGTAAAGACGGCATTGGAAAGCCCTGTGCAGCCCCAGTGAAGCATTCTACTTAGCAAAGCTCAAGGAGGCATAATGAAATATTCATCAGATCTTTAACACGACGATGCTTTGAAATGCAGACCCCACTACTGTCGCTCCCAGAGCATTTGAGAGCCATTTATTTTCTTAGTTTAGTGCCTGTTAACTGTCAGGCCCCAGGTTAATATTAATAGGGTTGTTAAAAGGAGACTGTAATGGTTATTCCAAAATATACAGTACTGTGCAAAAGTCTTGGCACCCCATTTTTTTTTAGTACAAACTGTGTTATGGATTTTTATTTTATGACGTCTACATTATTGAATCAGTACAAAAACTTTTTAGATTTCCAAACATTATTTTTATGTTTGTATGTAAGTAAAGAAAGCAGCAGATTCCGTAAGAGACACTTTTCAGACAAAAAAACAGAATGAAGGCTGCTGGGTTTCGCTGCAGAAATAAGAAGCGAGTGTACATTTAATTGCATTATTTTTGAAGGCATCTTTACTCTACAGCATTTCTTTGCATGTGCCTAAGACTTTCGCACAGAACTGTATATGGATATTTTATGTGGATGTGGAGTTATATGTGTGTTTAAGTCATTTATTTACCTACTAAAAGAAGCAAACTAGGTTTTGAGCTAAAATTACCAGGTGGAATATCCTGGTTTCATGTGGTTTCAGCCCTGGTTTTCATTTACACTGTCTGAACTGGCTTTTATGCCATGTAGATGTTTATTAATAAGTGGTATTAGTTTAGTTTTGTGTGTGTGGGTAAATGTTTAGTCCGTTATCTGTAAAACGACATCCAGATCCATTTCAGCTGTATTATAGACTCTCATGATATTGATTGTTGATAGGCAACAACAGTAATTATATTATTTCCTCAAATAATAATTAGAGCACCGTTTCTAATTTTGTTGCAATAGTTATCTGTGTTTAAATACTGCCACGTTTTGGCAAGTGTTTGTGCATTCATGTGTGTCTATTGTGAGTACAGTGTATGTGTACAGAATTAAGACTATAATGTGTGAAGGAACTGTGCATGTGTGCGTGTGTGTGTGTGTATGTGTGTGTGAAAGTCACTGTAGCCAAATGACTCAGTGGTGCTGTTAAAAGCCTGACAGTTGTCCTTGTCGTCGTTTTTGTTCCTTTCGCTCTCCTCGCTGTAAAACTGTCTTTAGGCTCAGACTACATGACAAGCTGTCCTGTTTGAATCGTTTCCTTCCTGGAACTCGTGCAGTAATTGGCACCGATGTCAATCTCTTGGCTCCTCTTCCACCCTTTTCACCCTCTTTGTCTCCCATTAGTGGTTTTAAAAGGGCGTTCAAAACAAATGCTAGGTGATTGTACAGAGGTGGTGCAGGATGGAGCGATGGTGTGATGATGGGAGTGTTAATAATGTCCCCTAGATGAGAGGAGTCAAACTTTTTTCATTGGGGGTCAGATTAGACCTCATCAAAATACCCAAGGGCCGGTTTTATATACAGTATATGCATGTATTTACATCCCAGTCTTCTTCTTCTTCTTGTAGTAGAACATCTTCAGTGTTTCCTGAAAGAGAAATTCAGAGTAGTTTTAGTCTACACGACGTGTGTGTGTGTGTGTGTGTGTGTGTGTGTGTGTGTGTGTGTGTGTGCTCAGGAGCTCAGCATCTCCGATCATGTTCATGATTTCATAGTTGTTCTTGCCCTCTAATAGCATCCAGGTGATCTTATTGGCCAGAGTCGGGTGGATTTTCTCAACCAGCAATAACATGTAAACACCTGCAGAGAGAGATGGAGAGAAAGAGAGCGAGAGAGAGATAGAGAGAGAGAGAAAGAGAGAGAGAGAGAGAGTGACTTATAGAGTGGATGTGAATTACTAAAGTGCCAGACTCTTTCTATGCACTATTATTGTATAACAAAAGTAAAAGGAGTTGAAAGCAGGTGCTTGTAGAAGTTTTATGTGTTTGCATGTGTGTGTGTGTGTGTGCTTTGCTTATTATTATTATTAATAATAATAATAATAATAATAATAATGCATTGGGGATATATTCACCAATCACTTACTATCTGAAGTTTCCAACCGGGACAATGCGGCGGTTGTTGTGGTTGACGGAAAATGCATCAATGAAGCGTTGAACGTCCAGAGCCTTCTCTCTTCGGGTATTGATGGCCAAATGTTGCCAAGCTGCTCTTGCCAAGTTGCTGCTGCTTCTCAGATATGTCTTCAAGCGTCAGAGACAGGAGAAGCATCTCTTACATGACACGGATGTCACAGGAAGTATCAGGGATACGCTGAGGAGTTTGTACGAGTCCATAAACGCATCTTTATACGTTTCCATAAGCAACAGCAATTCAAAAGTGGTTTTCTATTCAATTCCATTCAGTTTTATTTGTATAGCGCTTTTAACAATGGACATTGTCACAAAGCAGCTTTACAGAAATAAATGGATTCACA
>CM074950.1:3350054-3352779 GCA_037577455.1 Pangasius macronema | reverse complement strand
AACTCCAACCAGAAGTAGGGCATCAGGATGGGTCAGACAGCGAGGAGGAGCAGAAGGGGCATCAGGATGGGTCAGACGGCGAGGAGGAGCAGAAGGGGCATCAGTATGGGTCAAGCAGTGAGGAGGAGTAGAAGGGGCATCAGGATGGGTCAGGCACAGAGGAGGAGTAGAAGGGGCATCAGGATGGGTCAGACAGCAAGGAGTAGCAGAAGGGGCATCAGGATGGGTCAAGCAGTGAGGAGGAGTAGAAGGGGCATCAGGATGGGTCAGAGAGCGAGGAGGAGCAGAAGGGGTCAGGATCACTGGCATCTCCGAAGTAGCACGTGTAGCTCGACAGAGAGAGAGAGTTTTGATAGTGGAGTGTCCTTATTTTCATTTTCTTTTAAGCAATGTCTCTAGATGTCTCTAGACTAGACACACCGCATCCAATCTGGCACCGAATATGACATGCTTTTTGATTTTTAAGAAACCAGGGTTTCAGTATGATATATCTTAGAGCTGCTTCAGTGTGATACTGACTTCACACTTGCGGTTTTTCATTACTCGGTGCCTCTTGCCCTGAGAATTCTGTCCATTTAGCGAAGCCTGAAAGCTGATTTGAGCCCTGTAGTGAGCCAGGGATCTGACACCTGGTCCTCTTGAAACCGGTAGCCTGGGGCTCGCTTCCACCGAACCGTGATGTGGTCCACAACGTGTGTCAGTTATAAGTAATATAATTGGTCCAACTTGTCAAATTACTTCCTGTTTCAAGTTTTATGATGGTAGGGAAAGGGTTGTTGTGGTCAGCAGAGGAGGTAGAACGCCATACTGGTAAATACAACCAGACATTCATAGTACTGAAGCACTGTAATGATTCTGTTAGTGGTGAAAGTACTCGCAGGTATTCCTGTGTAATGACATGCCATGCATCCACCTTTTATCCGATGCGTGCCGTCGTGAATTTGTCCATCTGCATGATAAACAATGAGACTGAGGCTCTGATATGAATCAGTGAAAATTCTAGTAAATTGTATGGAGCTTTCTGAATTGAGCTCAGCTGCAATTATGAATAGAAGGAATAGGAGAGTAATGTGGAAGCAATGTTCTGTAATAAGAAAAAGAGAGAAGCAAGAATGAGATAAAATATGGAGGAGAATATGGAGCGAGAGAGAGAGAGAGAAGAGAGAGAGAGAGAGAGAGAGGGAGAGATTGAACCTGGGAGTCAGTCATGACAAACCCTGTATGCTGGATACATGTGATGGCCAAGTCCCATATGTATTTCTGCCTCAATCTGTCTCACACACACACACACACACACACACACACACACACACACACGCACGGCGGCTGTTAAAATGCCAGCTCCTCTCTGACTGACCTGGAGGAATTTCTCCTCCTCGATGCAACCTAGATGCTGAAATCAAGTGCTGAATATAATGAGTAATGATGCAGAATGATGTGCAAAAGGCTTCCAGGCTTTAGAGCTTCACTTATGCTTTAAAAGCTCATACTACATTACTTAAGACCTTAAAAATTAATTAAATTGTGAAGCGTAACATGTTAATACACATATTTAGATATAAATACATAAACGTCTTCATGTTGACACTCCTGTAAAGCTCGTTTTTTTTCTTTTGTAGACCCGCTCGTCATTTCTTTTCACGCTTAGGCGTAAATTATTCCACACACGACTCCTACACATGACAGTTCTTCAAATTCTGCTCTTCCTCACAGTTTAGTGGGAAAACCTTAATTGCAGTATGTCTTTAAGTATGGCATTAAGTAGTGTAATGCACATTTAATGTAAAAACCCACATTTCTGAAACAATAGTAATAGTCCAGATTTATAGCGACGCACTCGTTCTAATAAGTTATTGTTACTATAGTAACAGTGCGTACACAGGGACTTGCTCCACATAGTCTTATTTCCTAATCTAGTGTTTGTAAAGAGGTGTTTATTTAACATTCACGGAAGGAGTCTCCAGCGTCAGCGCTTTGGATCAGTCACAGTGCTTTGTAAAGTTTCCCAGCACGGGAAAGTGTTCAGGACAGAGAAGTTTCTGCTTTTCGGTTCCTTGGGAAAATGACGAGCTGCATTTTTTCTTTGAGAGAGAAAGAAAGAGAGAGACATAGAGAGAGAGAGAGAGAGAGAGAGAGAGAGAGAGAGAGAGAGAGAGAGAGAGATGAATGACAGTTTATTGTTGCTGTAACGTAAGTGCTAACAGGAAATAGCTTGTGTCTCAGACTATAAGCCTTTAAAATGTTTACAAACTGTGTGGTTCTGCATCTAGGAAGGTTATGATGTCTTTTACCTTCTATACAAGGAACCGGCTAATATAAAGGATGATTTGAATGAATGAATGAATGAATGAATAGACACTTGTGTGATTCGTTATCTGCAAATAAAACTTTAATGAGCAAATTCAGCAGAACAAAACACTTTGTCAGAAAACGTCTTGGCTATTTTCCTGCTTAAAAGAAAATACATTAAAAAGCACAAATTATCGCTTTTTTTATCCGAACGCTGGGTGGATAAAGCTGATATGGATCAATAATCCTGTCGTCCAACCACGAGAGCTTGAAGCAGTGAATATTTTATTTCCTTTTTCACATTTTTATGAACAGAGTATACTACAGCGTAGAGCAGATGGCACTAAGCATCATCTTCCATTCTCATTTCCACCGAATCACATTAATATTCCAATACAGAGCTATGAAATGGAACCCAGTGGCCATGGCTGCATTT
>CM074950.1:3342554-3345054 GCA_037577455.1 Pangasius macronema | reverse complement strand
CATGGCATTTCAAGTTAATGGTCTTTATAGTTTTGGTGGAGTTAGTCATTCTCTGAAGCTAGTGTGGTATGGTAATATCCATCCAATAGTTCTTGGTCTGCAGAAAAGTTCCCAGTGTAGCACATGACCTACAAAAGTTTCTTGGTGAATCTAATGAACTAAAATTGCCTCTGATTCCTCAGGGTTTGAAGTTCCTTAAAGGGTTCCTCCTGTGGAAATGCACACACTCAGAGCATGGGTTTTCAATCTCATCTTCTTATCTACTGCTGTGGCTGCAGGTTTTCATTCCAACCAAGCAGGAGCCACCTGATTCCATCTGTTTAATCAGTTCATCTTGGTCTCCAATCAACTATTATGTCTACCTCCTATTTGACTGGAATGAAAACCTGCAGTCACAACAGCCTTTTGTGGATAAGTTGAAGATCCCTGCTCTAGAGAAAAGAATTACTCTGAACAGGAACTGAAAATGAACTAAAATCCCTGAAAATGTTCCTGCCACTAATGTGGAAATCTCACCAGCCCTTCTCAGATCTTAGATCCACCCTGTCAGACACACTGGACTTTTCTTGCTAACAGTTAACATACTTTGGCAGATGACTGAAGTGAGATGAGAAACTTCATCTACAGATACAGTACCAAGCCCAGCTTAGAGATAAAGTCCAATCTCTAGAGATCTGCCTCAGAAAAAGGGGAAAGAGAGGAAAATTCTCCTCATTATTCTCCAGCGCAGTGAACTATGTCCAATAAAAGGCTGTGAAAAAGAATCTGCCTCTAAAAGCAGCCTGGCTCTAGATTTGATGAAAAATGAATCAACTTCTAATTAACGATGCATGAATTACATTTTATCAGTGGAAAGGCAGACTGCAGTTTGTCAAAGTGCTCAAGCTATTATGGGAGAACACTCATTACCATCCTTTCTAAATCATTTTCTTTAATTAAAAGGCACATAATAGGGACTTTTCCTTGTTGGACAAGAACACGGATAAAAAGCACTTTAATTGCGATCGACATTCAACTATGACGAAAACATTAATGACATTCACAAAGCCGGCTGAATTTATATGAATAGTACTGTGCAAAAGTCAATAACAAAAAAAAGACAATAATAATAATACATTTAAGTAGTAATTTAGCAGCAGAAATAGAAAAAAAGTAATATAACAGAATGCACAAGGATAAAATAAACCGTGACGTTAAGCATAAGCAGATAAAGAAGTACACACATATAAAATATATTATTAAAAAAATAAAAAATATATATTAAAAAAATACTAATGCAGTATATAAAATATATGCAGTATAATAAAAAAAAGAATAAAAAAGTCAGGAGTAAAGACAAGAATAAAATAATTTTTATAATAATAGTAAAATAAATATAATAAAATACAACAAAAATAAATAATAAAAGAATTTTAGAATAATTAAATAAAAATAAAAAAAAATAAAAGAGAAAAAAAATAAATAAATGAAAAAAGCTTCTAAGTATCAAACTAACTACTGTAGTATTGAGCAGTAAACACTAAAACAACCAATTAAAAATTTAATATAATATTATCGATAGTTGATACAAAATAAATGTAGGCTGGCCGAGTGTTTTGCTTGCTTGGAGTTAATGAGTCCTGCATGTGGAAGCCATGCAACACCAGTAGGACACTAATCAAACCAAGACACGGAGCTAATTGTTCCAGCTACCTATTTACACACACACTAGAGAGACTTTTGCTAATGAGTCCGTCTCCTTCATCACTCTCTAAATGAGAAGTTCAGACTGGAGCAAGCATCCGTCTCCATCCTGTTGTCCTAAAACGCTCCGGTCATGCCTCAGCTGAGAATTTAGAGGCCTCATCTCGAATTGTCGAGGCGTGGCAACGATCTGCGTCAGTATTAATTGTGTTGCAGGCATCTGTTGTCCTAGACAAGTGGTGCTTTATTGGACTGAAAGGCATTGATTGGTTTTAAAGAGAGAGCCAATTTAGATGTTACAAAGCCACAGGAGTAGTGTAGGGATAGATTTGTGACAGAAGATTGATGCACCACACACCATCGAGATCTAAATTATTCAAATGCTTCGTTGCTTGTCATGGTTCCGTCGCAGATAATGATCTGCATCAGTTTTTATGTTACCGCATGCTACGGTGCGTCTCTCGTCCCAGTAAACCAAATTAAATATTGATCAATGTTTAGAGACGCAATACAGACGCATGAGTCTGTTTTATCTCGACAGCTGAGAAAGAGAAGACCTGCCTTTATTTTATCTTACAAGTCTCGAGAATGTTTTCTTCCAATTGAATTCAATTCAAGTCACAAATGAAATGGTCACAGGAAACTTGAGCAAATTCAGCCACAGTTCCATCAACTTTCCTGGTTTGTGCCTGATAGTATGTACTGTAACTTTTAAGGTTACAGGGTGAAGAGGTAATGGTGTAATGGTGAGTGTGGGAAAGAGGTGAAGAAGCGAGTGCAGGCAGGTTGGAATGGGTGGAGAAAGGTGTTGGGAGTT
>CM074950.1:3311713-3333982 GCA_037577455.1 Pangasius macronema | reverse complement strand
AAAGAAGAAGAAGACTTTCATACTGCCAGAGACATCTTTTTCAGATCTGTGTGCGCATTATATGCAAATCTACGGGGTGACACACACTTCCAGGAGTGTAAATAGCCCTCAGTCTTATTCTCTTATCATGCATATCTATGGGACTTACCTGTGCTATCCTGTTTAATAAACTCTGCTCCACTTCTACTAAAACTCAATTTGCACATTTCCCATGCTCCATTTTCTCTTCTCTGCTGCAACATGTTTCTAATCCTTCATCATACTCTATACGTGAATATAGATTGGACATCAATAAAAATCTGCTTGAGTTGGAATTATATTGGAATACTCTAAATATTCATATCAGTGACATGGTTTTGCAAATGAGACACATTTTGGAAGAAACAATCAAACCTATTTAAGCGTGCTTTGGCATAAAGATTAGAATTTTGACCCTTTAAATATTTAATGCCACTATTTCTTAATGCCTTTAACCCAGTTTGTAACCATGGGCAGTCCTTTTCTGGTCTGTTTGCATGCATACTGGGACTTACTATGACTGGTCCTTTGAATAGAAACTATTGGATGTCAGTGAGTAACCATAGCTATTTGGAGCTCCAGCACATTATATTAGAACTACATAGTGAACTACATCCATCCTCACTAACTGTAATGAAAGCAGATGAGCTACTGTGAAAGTAGAAGAGGTACACTAGGTGAGCAATAGATTTGAATAGACTTAAGCTAAACGGTGGAACATTGGAAAGAAAATCAGCGCACTTACATTCTAAGAAAAAGGATTACCAAAAGTTTTTGTGGATGATTAAGGGTTGTAGCTTTCTGAAGGGGCTTTACTTGGTAGAACCTCGGCTTTTATGAAAGGAAGACCATTTACTGAAGGGTTCTACTGAGGTAGAAACCAAAAATAGAATATTTTAGATGGAATCTTTTTATAAGGCTAGACATTGGCTTAAATACACATATGTGCATGCAAGATGGCTTAATCTGCATTCATTTTGCACAATAATTGTGCACATCCAAAAAAAGTATATGTGGGTCAATACCAACATAAACAGCAGGAACAGTATGAGAGGCAATGCAATAGTGCTTTCCTCGTCAAATTCTCTTAGCCGAGGGGCAAAAACAATATATTCTCCATTGCTGTGGTGGGTTTAATGGCCTGATATTCCATCAACATTGGCACTGCTGCCACTATTTCTGCCATTTTCTCAGTGGGGGCAGTCATGGCCTAATGGTCTGAGAATCGGACTTGTAACCCAAAGGTCGTGGGTTTAATCTCGGGTCCGGCAGGGATTGTAGGTGGGGGGAGTGAATGACCAGCGCTCTCTGCCACCCTCAATACCACGACTGANTGCCCACTGCTCCGGGTGTGTGTTCACTACTGTGTGTGTGCACTTGGATGGGTTAAATGCAGAGCACAAATTCAAAGTATGGGTTACCACACATGGCCACAAAGTCACTTCAAGATACAGACCATTAATGCCAGCTCAGCTCCTGTCACCTTCATTGTTCACCTTACTGTGCAAAATCAGAGGTGGTGGTCAAAAGTTTTCTAGTCCTGGAGAGGCATGTCTTAGCTCTGACCTACACTTGCATAGTTGCCACATCAAGTATAACCCCAGCCTAGGGGGTTAGATGCAAGAACCATTACTGCGAAGGCAAGTCACCTAAATACCTGTCCTTGATAGAATAGTGTTTCAGAACCCTCTCGGAAAGTTATACCTTCAACGTTCCCCGAGAGTGACAAACTGAACAACTGTCACGTCCAACCATGACAATTTTACGTCCACACCCTCAGCAGTCCCTCTCTCCTGAATACTAACCACGCCCTCACCATTACTTCCTGTTTACAGATTATATAAAGCCAGTAAAACTCATAATCATCACAAAGTCTTGCCCACATCTCTGTTTGTCTAAGTTCCGAGCCTCTGCTTGTTATTTCTGTGTTCTTGACTCTTGACTTTACCCTTCGTCTACATTGATTGTGTATTGCTGTGTTTGACTTTTGCCTGTTTTGACACTGATTTTGGATTATGAATTGGATTTGTCATTAAAACTCACGCACATGGATCTCCACACTTCTTCTTCTGAGTACTGTTCATTACAGTAATACTTAATAGTGCTAGGTGGGATCTTTTTCTTCCAGGAGTGTATAGGTGTGGTGTTACCTGTCTTGGCGTCCTCTCCGATTTGCTCCTGCACCACTCCCAGTCGGTCAGCTCAATCTTGCGGCACTCCTCATGTGAGAGCCTCCTCTCTGGACCATCGAAAACTGAGGAAGTGTCGAGGTTCAGGTCCTCCCCATCACAGCCTGACACAGCAGGAGACACCTTTCCGAAAGCGTCCTGCTCCACTGAGTTCAGCTGCTCTGGGGCTTCTGTTCTCACCTGGCGTGACACACTGTCCAAGAGCAGCTTGCCGTGGAGGGAGCAGTCCTCCTCCTCTTCCACCACCGTCTTCCTGGAGTCACGTGAGGCCAGACTCGTGATCTGCCCACTGCTTAGAATCGCAACTCGGCTTTTGGAGAAATCGTGATCGTACAGACTGCTGTAGCAGGGCCTCTCTACAGAGGGCGAGGGTGCATGAGGTATCTTGTAAATGCCGTAACCTTGCTGGAAGGAGAGGTTGAATTCAAACCTCCTTTTATGCACTGAAAAGACACAAAGTGGCACACATTTTGGTAAAGACCCTTTATACACATAGCTACTCCAGATAGTGAATAAACCATGTCCAGATGCATGTTATTAAATACTCACTAGCAGAGGAGACAGAGCCGACATCCTGACCACAGTTGATGAAACAGCCACAGGGAAGATGAATCCAGCGCTCTGAGAGACAGAACACTGGGGTGACAGTGGCTGAGAGCAAGGTCAGGAAGAAGCACAGCGTCTCCACGGACGAACTATGCACTCGAACAATGTGGCTGACGAGGATCTGCGTCTGCAAAGGCAGCATTAATATCACTACAAAAGGAAGGTTACAGCTGCTTTGTGTTGAAAAACAAACCGCGGGTGTTGGAGAATTTGGGTTGTGTGAACAGCAGAGCCGAATTCAGTGCTATTGAATACTCAATTCTGATTGGTCAGAATAATTTCTAACTAAATTCAGGATATGATTGTTATCAAAACGAAATCAACTTCGATGTGGGAACAATAACAGTGGCCTCTTACACCACCCTGTCATTTAATATTTTCCTATTACAGCATGCTCAAGTGTTTTAGGCCTTACATTATACATATAAATGTTATTGTTCCCACATTGCACTCTCCGCACCTCCTTAATGTCTGTATGCTGTAGCTCTACTATAATGTTCTATACTCCATAGACACAATTATAGCCCTCCCATTCACAGCAACACAAACATTAACAACAGAGCCATTACGAGAGCACCTGTAATATCATGACGCTGAACGTGTCTTCTTCCGTGTTAATTTGGTCACTAATGCATGACATTATCTTTGTAAATGTCGGATTTCAGTAAAATCTTTTAGAAGATAAGAATATGAGTATAAAGAACCTAACTCACAAAAAATAGAAGCTAATGCTGAATCATAAATGGCTTTGTACTGTATAACAAAGAGTTTACTAGATAGGGTGCAATATTATAGATCCTGGGTAGAACAATTACAGGGAACACACAATCATTTCAGAGCAAAGCCTTTAAAGCTTTACTCAGGGCTCTGTGTAACTGAGGTGGAGCTATTTACCCTGAAAAATAGGTGATATCCAATAATACGTTTCTTCCTAATTCGTCCTTTCTACAGCCTTTAGACAGCGATCGACCGAAATCTGCTATCTTTAAGGATGCGTCAATTCTTTATATTCACTCAAAAGACTCAAGTAATGAAAGAGCAAGCTTCCAGAGCAAGGACACACTAGTGCTTCCTATACAGAGGCCTTTCGTATTGTACAGGATTCTTCTAGGGTTCTTTGGAGAGTAGAAGGTTCTTACCATCCCTTATTTTTTCCTGCACTTTAGCTAAATAGATAGTTAGATAACCACCGGTAATGGTCCTCGACAAATGATAGCCTACCATACAAGATAAATTGATTTAAGGTCGGCAGCTTTCCCAGTTTGTTGTGCAACATGATGGCTACATTATACACCGCAGGTGCAACACATGATGCTATCACCATCATATGCACCATATCGCTGCGTATGCATGTGTTTACATCAGTCATGCAACGAGGTACAGAAAAAAAAGGTATGTTTTTTTTCACCCAGCATTATAATATGTTTCTGAAGTGACGATCAGAAGCTTTCTGAATCAATAGGCAAGCAGGTAAGAAGTGAAGCTTCCTTCTCCGGTGAAATATCCAGCTTGCAGCTCAGCTACCACTTCCAGAAACACATGCTGTTAGATGGAAACAGTTTATAAATTGCTTGGTGTTGATTAGTGGTTATTTTGATTAGTAGTCCTGCATTATGTGTCATACATTCACCTTTTGTACATTCAGTATGTGTCTTTTGCCTAGGAAGGTGCATGAAGATTAGCTTTAAATCCCTTTTCTAAACCTAACTGAAGTTCAATTATGGAGCTTAAATCTTACACTATATCCACTCTATCTCTATATCTAACTATATATACTATATATACACACTATCTCTATACCTATCTATATCTAACTCTTGCTCTGTTGAGTTAATGGTTATTGTGTGGAATTAAGGATGTGTCTGAGGAGTTAACTCAATACTGAGAGATTTTTTAATGGCTTAAATCCACCAGCTGTCTCCTATTCATCTCACCATCATCGGCATCCACAGCAGCACTCGAGCCATTGCCAAAATCAGCGAGAAGCGTTTCTGCGCGAAGAGTCTGGCGGGGCAGCGGCGCGCGACGTCCTTTCCGAAACGCAGCTCACTGGCGGGCGAAGAGCACGAACACGTCTCAGTTTTACTCCTCAGGCCTGTCACATGGGACCCGAACCCACTAAAACTCCTATCCAAACTCTCCCGAGACAGAGAGGTGAAGGTGCTGGGCTGGAGCGCCTCGGCGGAGCACAGGAGCCGGTGCGCGAGAGGCGCGGCGCACACCGCCAGTCCGCCGGCGCACAGCGCGTAGAGCGCGAAGAGGAACGGCGCGTAGAGGTCATCGCTGTGCGGCAGGCAGCCGAGGGAGGCGCGCGCAAAGCGGCCCCAGCCGCACAGCGGGAGCGCACTCACCACCAGGCTCAGCACCCACACCAGCGCGAGCGCGCACAGCACGCGACCACGTCTTCCGTTTCCTTCTTCTCCGTTGCTCTCCTCGCGCGCTCCGATGCGCTTGGTCGCGTAGAGCGCGTACGCCACGACGAGGCACGCCTTGATGTTGCTCGAGAGTCCTTGGAAAACGTACAGGAGACCGGATAAAGTGCACACGGTTCCGTCGCGAGCCTCCGCCGTCTCGTCGTTTCTCCTCCACTGCAGGACCATGGCGAGGCAAAGCGGCACCACGCAGATCAGGTCATCCACCGACAGCGAGGCCACAATGAGGCACATGGCGGACCTGCTCCTCGTCCTGAGCAGAGACACGAGCGAGAAAAAGCCACCCGCGCAGATCACGGCAGCGAGCGCGAGACACGCGCCGAAGAGGACGTGCCAGTTGGCGTCGGTCGGGTCCGCGGCGTCCCGGCTGTCCGCCGTCAGGTTGGTCTTGTTTACAGTGGGTGACATCCTCTGCCCCGTCTGATCTCATGCGCTCGTGCGAGAATCCATCAGAACGAGCGCGCTAAAAGTTCGTGTAGACCTAGCGCGCATTAAACCTGCTGTGAATCCTCGGCACGCGAAGACACACGTGCGCTTTAATTCTACCGATAAATGTCGGAACGTGGCCTGGCTGCACTGCAGGGAGGCACAAATGAACGGTAATGGAGAGTTTTCTTGGCAACAGTGTGGCCGGCTGATGCTCATCGTAGCCTTCTGTGCAGCAGGTGAGCCACCGGGGCCGCGCTCGCGCAGCACGCTCCTCACAACATGAATGAGCTCGAGCCGAGCGAGGAGCAACGGGCTCGTAAAGGGAGGAGCGAGCCCTCCTCCTCTGAATGAACATGTGTGTGTGTGTGTGTGTGTGGGTGTGTGTGTGTGTGGGTGTGGGTGTGTGTGTGTGTGTTGCACGCATGACGTGGTCGCCCTGTCACTGTAATTAATATGCTGCCTCAGTGCTCAGCACTCCTTATGCTTCTACAAAGCATGGCATTCCGTCAAGGTGTTCATTTCTGTAGCCTAATGATTAAAGCTACATAAATGGACTGTACTTTTTAGAGTAAAGCTTTAAAGGTATACTACATGCACCTATCCAGGTAAAAGGTACATATTAAAGGTGTGTGCTTGAAGAAGGTACCACACCAGTGATGCAAAAACATTACATTATTTTGGTTCAGTGGAATTATTTTCATCTCAGGATCTTTCTAAAATGCACATTCCTGTTTTATGGCAAAATGAAGGGTTCAGTTCAAATTAATTTATGTTTTAAAAGGTCAAATTGAACAGAACATAGTTATGAGCTCACTGGGACACCAAACAATGAGCAACTAAAAGACATCTGTAAAATGATTCTGTTCATCAGAGAGTCACTAATGCAGTGTTTGCTTTTATTTTTTATTTTTTAATTCGATATTGATATCAGAGTTTTGAGTATCAGCCATTAGCCGTAATCCAGCCAACGCATTAATGTCAGCTGAGCTGAAAAAAACATCATGATGGTGTGCTAAGTTGTGTTTTGTATTCACTTGCACGATCCGTGTGTTGTCACATGCATAAGACTGGAAATGATGTAAAATCCGAGCCGATGCCACTGAAGCGTTCCACGTCGACTTTAATTCATGTTTTAATGCATTTTCCTCTTACACTTGGAACAGTGCAGTCTGTAATGTTTTCACAGTTTATATTTAATTATTTAATAATATTCTTTGAAAACACTAATGTACTTGTATTTATCAGAGAGAGAGAGAGAGAGAGAGCAAGAGAGAGAGAGAGCGAGAGAGAGAGAGTGAGAGAGACAGAGAGAGAGTGAGAGAGAGAGAGAGAGAGAGCGAGAGAGAGAGAGAGCGAGAGAGAGACAGAGAGGGAGCGAGCGAGAGAGAGCGAGTGAGAGAGAGAGAGAGAGAGCGAGAGAGAGAGAGAGAGCGAGAGAGAGACAGAGAGAGCAAGAGAGAGCGAGTGAGAGAGAGAGAGAGAGAGAGAGAGAGAGAGAGAGAGATTTATCTCATCTGTTAATGGCTAAGTTTAGTAAGAGTGCATTATCAGTCTGCACATTATCAATTTGAAAAATGATAAATATGCAAAAGCACAGCCCCAGTTCACACATTTTAATGTGTAATGTTAAAGAAATTCAGAGAATATCTTATGACAAACGTAACTATACTCGTTCCTAACTTCCTAATGTTTCCTGAAATCTGGTTTGAGAATTCCAGTGTTGTAATCACTCACAACATACACAGGCTATTCAAAAATAAATATATAAACCTTATATAAACACTAATCTCATAATCTGACCCGAGACATACCTTGACACAATCAGTGTATTCCTGTGAAAGCTACGCTTTTCAAAAAATTTTAATTAGTTTTTCGTTTTCAATAAAGTCTGTAAAGCAAACTCTGTAGCAGAAACCTTTTATCCGATAAAGCCGATCTCACCAGCTGGCCTTCCTGTCTAGTCCCTGCACAAAGACACTTGATGGAGTAACTGGCTAATTTAATCAGAGAGAGAGAGAGAGAGAGAGAGAGAGAGAGAGAGAGAGAGAGAGAGAGGAGGCGATATTGCTGTTCAGACGTGTTTTACATTTACAGTGTTAGTGTCCATGTCCTTATCACAATAAGGGCTCAACTTTCTGTTATACCTGACCATTAAAGCCCAGTTCTGAGTCTATGGATCATAGTGTCTTCTGTTTTGCATAATTTCCAATATCATCACATCCTGAAGTGTTTTATTCCTCTCATACCACAGCACCTTTTTTTTCTTTATCAGAGGGACAGCTCATGTTGGACGTTTGGGGGACAAAGTTTGGGAGGCCAGATTAAGATGGTTTGGACATGTTCAGAGGAGGGAGAGTGAGTATATTGGTANCAGAAGATAGGGATAGGTGGAGAGTGATGATTCGCTGTGGAGACCCCTGAAGGGAAAAGCCAAAAGAAGAAGAAAATTATATATATATATCAGTAACCTAGTGCCTTAACCACTGAGCCACCATTATACCTTGCACTTTGCCATCACAAACAATGTTTAATTGATCAAAGAACAACACGTCATGCTTTTGATCCATTTATTATCCATTTACATTTAATGTTTAGGAACATCCACAAAGCAAGTTGCTTATATATACTGTATATATATCCTGAACCACAACTTGACAAGCCTCCCTGGAAAGCTGTCCTGCAAATCCTAGTGTGTGTGTGTGTGTGTGTGTGTGTGTGTGTGTGTGTGTGTGTGTGCATGTATGTGTTTGTGTTTGCACGATAAGGGCCTTGTCCTTTCTTCTTTCTGACATCCTCAAGGCTCATGTTTTGACTGATGTGTCTCTTTGGTGCAAGGTCACTGCAGAGAAAGCGCTCACATGCTCTATTATCTACAGCCCATTTCTGCAACAGAATTTAAAGTGGATGTCTGTCTCTCATTCATACATTTCTTTTCAGTTGACAGGGTGGATACAGAAATGGTGGGATATCTGATCATTTTTATGAATCTCAACAGAAAAGAGAAAAAAAATGCCCCAGATTAGCAGCGTATTCTATCAAAGACAGTAACAGGAGGAGAAGCAGTTCACCGTTCAATGGCGCTTAAACAAACAGACAAATTCCCTTTGCTTTGCTTTGTGGGTAAAAGTGTAAAAAAAAAGGGGAACAGCCGAGTCTGTCATACTGTTACAACACCAGCACAGATAACAGGGTGTTGCTATACCTGATTGTTTTTGCCAAAGTAATTAAAGCTCTTAAGTAATTATCATCGAGCAGCAGGCCAAACATGACCGTATCAGTGAATCAGCCCAAACCTAAGCATTTCACAGACTGATCTACAGTCTGGGCTAGAAAGAAATCAGCACCAGCAAGCTAGACATCCAAAACATGCTAAGATAACATTAAACAGCCAGCTAGCTACCTAGCTAGATAACAAGCTAACACTAGCATCTATCAGATTGCTTTATTGTATATCCAGCAAGGTATCTTCTTAAATATTTCATTTTTAGTTTCTTGAGGATCATGAGAAGAAGGAAAGCATGCTCTCCCATTCTTTTTTCTTTATTTTCACCATTTCAATCCTGTTACCTGAATAATAGATTGAAAATACATTATTAATTAAAAAAAAGTAATTAGAATGTCCTTAATAGGATTCATGCCATTAGCATAGATGATACGTTAGTTAGCCACATTTTGTGTATTTGCTGTTTCTCTGCTAAAGAAAACCCCTCAACCTTGTTACTCATATATATAATATATAATATATAACATATAAATAATAAATAAATAATATATATAATTGTGCAATCACATGTATACTTGGTGCTGTCATTAAAAACGGAGAGAAGTGGCATATTTTTTTGTCTCGGATGCTCCATTCATAACCTTTTTCATCTCAGCAACAAGGACTTGGCACTGGCAGGGGAAAATAAAATCATTTTCTGACACACACACACACACACACACACACACACACACACACACACACACACACAGAGTGAATGCATCAACTGACCTTGTCTATCCTCATAATAGATATGATAAATATGAAAGTTTGAGAAAAGCAAAGAAAGGAGAAAGTGCATGAGAAACTGAGGTGGACAAATGTTGAGTAACACAGGTCTCTAAAGCTGTGCAAATTAAGCCTCTGATTATACAAGGAATAAGACAATCAGTGTCATGCTATGATATGAAATTAATCAACAACACGGTGGTGTGATGAAGCCGAGTTGCTGTTGCCAGTCTGAAGCTGATTGCTTTTCAATAACAGCACACTACAAAGTGCTTAATTCCTCCTCTAACACCACAGCAATTTGTCAACCATTACAATTTTCATTTATTAAAGAGCAACACATCATGCTTTTTATCCATTTATAGTTACATTTAATATTGTGTAACATCCACGAAACAAGTTCCTGCTATCACTTATGTTAGAGCAGAAATAAACAGTCACATATTTAAAAAAAACAAGTTTACAAGTCCCTATAAACCTACTCTCAGAACTGCTGTAGTAGAACATTAATGACCTTCTGACCAATCAGAGTTGAGAATTCGACAGCACAGTGGTATCAATAAGAAATATGCTGTAGTGTGTGTGTGTGTGTAGGAGGTCTTCTGAGATTTATAATCATGTCATGCATAAATAAATAAAAAAAGACTCGTCGATAGACACAATTCACCGAACTTTACTTTGTCGGTCCGGACACGGTTCTATTTATACTGTGTGTGTGTGTGTGTGTGTGTGTGTGTGTGTGTGTGTGTGTGTGTGTGTGTCAGTGTATCAGGCAAGAATCAGATGACAGGATTGAAAATTGTCGTGAGCACTTTAATCATACATTCATACACCTTTTCCATACACATGCACACACACACACACACAGGTTTTCCCTTATAAATTGAGTTATGAGTTTATTATTTACTAAATCAGCAGATCTAATAATCTCAGTGTTTATATGTATTTTTATTCTTATACTGAAGCCATTTTCTGCTGCACAAAGTAACGGTTCCTTCAGCCAGCAGATTCCAGCTGAATGTTTTTCTACTGGATCAAAATTGGTACCCATCGGAACTAACTGTACTTTGGGGCAGAGCTTGCTGCACTGATCATTATTAATTGGTAAAAAAAAGTAAACAAACACACACAAACACACACACACACACACATATGGAAAACAGGGTAGCTTCAGCTCAGGTAACTATCTGTGTGGAGTTTTTCATGTTCTTCCTGTCACCATATATGTTCCCTCTGGGTTCTCTGGTTTCCTCCCACCTCCAAAAACATGGCAGTAGGTTGATTGGCTACTCTACATTACCCCTGCTTGTGAGTGAGTTTGTGAATGTGTGTGTGTGTGTGTGTGTGTGTGTGTGTGTGTGTGTGTGGTGCCCTGTCATCCCATTTGCCTTGCACTCAATGTTCCCGGGATAGACTCCAGATCCACAGCAACCTTGACCATTGTAAAGCAGTTACCGAACATAAATAAATGAATGTAAAAAAAAAAGCACAATTTATTTAATTTGTGCTACAGACTTAGGATAAAAAGGTTCAGTCTGGTGCTCTAAGGGGTTCTACAGTGTATTCCTGAAGGAAACATTCAATGTAGCATAACAAAAATGGGTTAGTGTTTTCCCATTTACAAAAAAANGCTAGCTAGCTATCCAGGTTACAATGCTTAGATAGCCAGCTATCCAGGTTACAGTGTTTAGCTAGCTAGCTATCCAGGTTACAATGCTTAGATAGCCAGCTATCCAGGTTACAGTGTTTAGCTAGCTAGCTATCCAGATTACAGTGTTTAGCTAGCTAGCTATCCAGATTACAGTGTTTAGCTAGCTAGCTATCCAGGTTACAATGTTTATCTAGCTAGCTATCCAGGTTACAGTGTTTATCTAGCTAGCTCTCCAGGTTGTAATGTTTATCTAGCTCGATATCCAGGTTACAGTGTTTAGTTAGCTAGCTATCCAGGTATAGGTAATGTTTAGCTACAGTAATGATAGACTCCTGATGTCATGGCAGCATATTTAATGCCTTAATTTATTGAATACATAATTTTATAAAATGATAGATATCTACTGAGCTAGCTGAATATTTATGTTTACAAACTCTAATGACAATTCCTTGGTATAGCAACAGCAGTGTAACACAACTCAGCTAGCTTTATCTATTACCTTGGCTTAGGACACTATTAATTAGCTAGTTATTTATTTATTTAGTTAGTTAGTTAGTTATTTGCTAACCTGCTCACATACACCACACAGCTCTGTGACACCAGGTAGCTAAAAGCAAGCTAACACTTAGATATCTTTACAGAAGTACTATTTCTTTATTAATAACTAATAAACTGGCAAAACACACTCCCTACTTCCATTAGACACACACTTTTACACCTCACTTCAGTCACACACATTCTCTCTGTCTCTGTGCAATTATATATTCAGGAGCAGTGCTCACAGCTGTTATGTGGAGGTGTCTCTCCACATAACATTTCATCTCTCTCTCTCTCTCTCTCTCTCTCTCACACACACACACACACACACACACACACACACACACACACACNCTCTCTCTCTCTCTCTCTCTCTCTCTCTCACACACACACACACACACACACACACACACACACACACACACACCTTTTCCTTCACACTCTCATTCATGACATGGATAAGGCATTGAAAAATGAGGCTTGTGAAATAGAGCCCACTGAAAATCTCAGACATTCATATTCACTCATCAATATGGCAGTGCTCTCTCTCTCTCTCTCTCTCTCTCTCTCTCTTACAGACACACACACACACACACACACACACACACACACACACACACACACACACACAAAGGATGTAAGTGAATATGAATACATTATTTAAAATGAAGATGATGTGTTCTAAATGAATACAAATACAGGAAGTGCATGATTTGTTTGAGATCAGGGCATCTGGTTGAGACTACAGGTGTGCATTGAGACTGGAATATGTTCATTTTAACACAGTGTTTGTTTATTCATCCTTAGTAACTGCCTGGTCAGGGTTGTGGTGTTTTAAATCAGCCTAATAGTTTATATTTTGGGAAATAGAAGCAACTAAAATCATTAGAAAGTAGGTACAAACAAAAATAACAGCTGTGTGAATGGGATTTAAAAAACAAACAAACAAAACAAATACAGTCCTGCACACATCCCTAGTGGAGACCAATTATGAACTAGAGTGATGTAGCTGCGGTTGAGGAACAATCAGATCCAAAATTCACACACCATGCAAAAAAAAAAAAAAAAAAAAAGAGAGCGAGACACAGAAAAGATTAGATTAGAGATACGGATATTTTGAGCACTAAACAAATAATGATACTGATACTCGCATTACAACCCTAACACACACACACACACACACACACACACACAATCTATACTGTACATCTCTAGATTATGCCTCTCTCTCTTCCTCATACACACACACACAGACAGAAGGTCTGTCTTCGTCTGAGTCCGAGGGGACCTACCTGGGAATTAGTCTAACAGCTACCACCTACTACTCTACCACTGGCGGCTGGAGGAGACAGCAGCTCTCAGCATTCAGACTCAGCTGCAGCCTGCAGGTTAAGCAACACCTATAGGGTGAGAGAAGTGTGAAAGGCATTAATCATACTAATGAATAATGGGTTGTTGGGGACACAAATATTTTGCCTTGTGTAAGTATTCACTCTCTTAAAATGTTCCCCCATTTTGTAGTGTTACACCCTGGAACTGAAATATACCCCAAAATTATTTAAAGAAACAAAACAAAAACCACAACAAAAATTGTGATTGCTGAAGTATTCACCCATGTTGGTGAAAAACCTCTAAGTTAGCTCTGATGCAAACAGTTGCCATTAGAAGTCAGTAAATAGTTGAATGGAGGGGACCTGTGTGCAATTAAAGTGTCACATGAACTGAGTATTATTACACCTTTTCTGGAAGAAGAAAATGGATAGAATATGGTATAATCGTGGCTGTGTAGAGGAAGCTGTCCAAGAAAGGTCAGTGACTGAGTAAATGAAGCATTAGTCAGAGAAACAGCTAAGAGGCCATGGGTTACTCTGAAGGAGTTGGAGCGATCCAGACCTCAGATGGGAGAAGTTGTTGACAAGACAAGCATAGCCTGGATATGAAATCCCATGTGGAGTTTGTCTAAGACATGTTAGAGACTCAGCAAACGTGAAAAAAAAGGTTCTCTGGTCACATGAGAATGAAAATTAAATTTTTGGCCAAATTTGGAAGAAACCCCAAACTTGTTATCCTGAAAAGACCATTACCAGAGTGAAGCAAGGTGGTGGCAGCATCATGCTGAGCGTTGCCCTTGGCTCCTTGCTTGCTTCTCTGACTAATGCCATCCTTACCAAGTAACTGACTGAAAAGAAATTCTGCTTTATTCTTTCCTTTTTTAAATAATGGATTTAATGGCTCTCTGTAGGACATTAAAAGATCGGGATATTTCTTTCTAACAAAGAAACCTCCTTGTTCTTCATGATGCTGTTGGTTTGGATATCTTCTCTAACAAACTCTAGAGCCTTCCATGAACAGGTGTAGTTATATTAAGATCATACAGGTGAACTCCATTCAATTAATTCACACATTTTATATACAGTATAGTCACGATTAAGTCAATTTCAGCTCCAGGCTGTAACACTATAAAATATGAGAAGGTTCAGGGGGTTGTATATACTTATGCAAGCACTGCAGGTAATGGACGAAACCTGCGCTGTTATCTTTGGGTAACATTTATAGACAGAGTAATGGAGGACTGATTACGAGCCTCTCTTCATCTCCATCTAAATCTCCAGGATCTGTATGTGTTGCCTCAGCCTGAGGCTCAGATTGATGAGGCTCTGAGCCAAATGTCTGCTCATTATTGTTATTATTATCACATACAGTGTGATTCTGGTAGACAGAAGTCTTCCACTTCAACCTCTCCAACTACACATCTTGACATCTGGTGTCACTGTTTATTATAAGCATAAAGCTTTATTCTCGTGATTGCTAACGTTGACAAGCCCTCCCTTCCTCGCTCGTAGTAGTGCATGTTTTCATTTTTCACATGATTTTCAAATACACGATATTTTTTTTAAATGTATAATTCATTTACTTTAACTTGTGATTTTCACACAATTCAGTTATTTTCATACGGCTCATTCATTTGCCCATAATCTTACAACACCTCTATTGTCTGCTTGTTGTGTAATCTTTCACACTAGAAAACAGCTTCTGCCATTTGCTTGATTAAACGTACTCCATAAAGAGCACACTGCGCTTAGTTATCTGTGTGATGGGGAAATTATGAACCTGTAAATGGCAGTAGAATATTCATGAAGACATTCCCTAATCACTCATGGCTGAAGGTCAGAGGAGACACATAGAGTGTGAAGTGACACAAAACAAACAGATCCATAATGACCCACAAGTACATTTACCAAGAGGAAAAAAAAACATTAAAGTGAAGTGATGTGTAGCCAAGTATCCTCGGAATTTGTTCTCTGCATTTATCCCATCCAAGTGCACACACACACACAGTAGTGAACACACACACACAGTAGTGAACACACACCCGGAGCAGTGGGCAGCCATTTTAGCTGNCACTCCCCCACCTACAATCCCTGCCGGACCCGAGACTCGAACCCACCACCTTCAGGTTCACCTTCAGGTTATAAGTCAGAATCTCTCCATTAGGCCATACATAAACGGAAATATTGACAATATACTATACATATATTTTATGCTATATTGAATTTCGCTTTAATTTACTAAGGAATATATCATCATAGAGTTGCTTATTTGTAGTTTATACCACAGAACTCTGATTGGTCAGAAGGTGTTGATTAATTTTCTGCAGCTGCAAATCACAGGTTAATATCAAGGTGCTTGTTCTAATACGTTATCATTTCTATTTACACAGGAATGGTGTAAAGGTTTGCTATGTATAAACACATTTAAAAACATATGTGACTAATATATGGTGAAGTTTTCTGTTTGGGGATTTATATTTAACATTTATGGAAGGAGTCTCCAGTGTCAGCGCTTTGTAACAGTCAGAGGTACAGGACAGATGAGGTTACGCTTTACAGCTTCCTACAGTTCCTGTATCCAGCTGAGGGTCATGGTTAAGGCCAGAGCTTCCAATGCTTTTATTTGTTGTTTCTGTTTTAAGCTTCATTATCACTATTATTATATTATATACGTTATTATAACATTATTACAGTTATTATAGTATTATCAAGTTCCTTGGTACCTGGTATTTGAAATGTGCTTTAATTAACCTCCTCTGCCTGTTTGTGTGGATTTTTGGGTTATAGATTTGCCAGTGCCTGCCTGTTTCCTGACCTTGCCTATGGATGTTCGCAACAGTTCTCCAGTAACCTGCAATAAAATTCTTGTATTTAGAGCCACACTGTTTTCCCGAGTCCTACTTGTTACAAGTGTGGACTGAAAGGTTCAAGGCATACTAGGTCAGCCCTGGGAAGACATGCACTGCACAGCAGGGTGCATTTTTAGACTTAACTCAGCGGTCCTGAGGGAGACGTGTCCTGCATACCGATTCATTGCATTCTAGATAGAGAAGGAGAGATAGACAGAGAGGCTGCATAGTGCTCAGATAACGTAGAAGGGACACTTTATAAGTGACCGGACGGTACTGTACATGTACATATGTGTGGTATGTTCATTTACAGATGTATCGCACATTTAGTATTTAACAGTGGAGTACATGAGTACAAGTTATCACGCGAAAATATGCCACTCTGACACACACTGTCCCTGATAGGCTGCATGAATGTACAGTCTGAGCTGGAAAGAAATCAGCCCCAGNAGCGACTTACATTTTATCTTATTTACACAACTGAGCAGTTGAGGGTTAAGGGCCTTGCTCAAGGGCCCAGCAGTGGCGGTGCTGGGGATCGAACTCACGACCTTCCGATCAGTAGCCCAACGTCCTGTTTCTTTATACCCTTTTATATGCTTTTCTTACAGGTGGTGGTGTTGTGCTGGATTGCACAAAAATCCAAAATAATGCACTTTATGAAATTTGATAACACCAGATTATCTGAAATCTTAGGCTGAATGGGAAGGGCTTAGCCATGCTAGTCCATTTATCCTGGCCATCCCTGCTCAGAACAGAATAGCATGAAGTGGTAATACACTTCTCCATAAATATTCCCTCATGCAGAATGTCTGGATGAATTACTGAAGCATACAGGATGAAGAAAACAAGCTAAAGTTTAGACTCCTGTAAGGCAAAGTGGAAAAGTCAGGAGAAGCAGAAGGAAGAACAGGGAAAAAAAAAGACCTGCGTGTTGAGAGCGTAACCTTTACTGAGCCATCTGCAGACTGGCCACTGCAGGGGTACACACGCCCACGGTGTCAGGCTCCATCCAGTCTAGAGTGATTAGTGCGTGCACTGTGCGTCACTGGGTATGACCTGAGTTTACGTCAGAGCGTGTGTGTGCGTGTGTGTGCGTGTGTGTGCGCGTGTGTGCGTGCCTGTGTGTGCACGTGTGTGTGTGTTTGCCAGAAAGTGGGGATTGTAAGTCATGGAAGTGATACAGAGAAGAAAAGGACATTGCTTTATAATGTTATTTGCCCGGGACACATATTTATGCAACAGATATATTGTTTCATGTCACTTTTTTAGTGATTTTATAGTGAACAGTAGTCACTAGACTGATGTACCTAATAAACTGACAGTACATGTGTCAAATACAATAGCTTACATAGCTTAAAGGTGAAAACACACCCTTCGTTCTGCACTGTAACACTTTCAATTCTTCTATGTACATTATATTACACAGAGATGTATTTTAATGACTTATGGTTTTGTCTTAATCGGCTGATTTGTACTGTACTGCAGACTGTTATTCTGAATAACGGCTGAATTCTCTAATCTGATTGTGGTTGAAGACGTTGATTAGTAGCGCGGCTGCAAATATTAAGACTACAAATAATAATAAATGACTTCAAAACTTATTTAACAAATAGAAATGTATAAACATTGATATGGTTATGTTTTCTATAAGTAGATGTTCCTTAAACATTTATGGAAGGAGTCTCCAGTGTCAGTGCTTTGTACCAGCACTTTGTTTTCCGTGTTCAGGACAGAGGAGTTTACACTTTGCGATTTCTGGTTGATATGTTTTTCTTGTCTTCTCAAATTAAAGAGGGGAAAAAGAGAGGCTGGTGAGGGAATGACTGTTTATAGCTGCTATAGCATAAGTGAAAACAGGAAGCAACTCTGTAATAATAACTTTATGTAGAATAAACAGCCATCACACACAAAAAATGTTACATCTTTGACCCCTGTACTGTTTGTACACAGTTTATGGATAGACCAATAAACTTTATAGGTGTAGCTACTAAATAATAAACTGGTCAGTCAGTATGTGTTGATATATGCAGTACATCATTTAATACATTTCTACTGAATGCCTATTAATACTATATTATATGACTTTTATTAAAAAGCCCCTTTATAAAGCGATTATGAACGAACTGTCTTCACTCGTCAATTTCTCCACGTTATTTGGAATTCGTTCCTCATTTTCGAGGTCACTTTAAGTGGAAGACAGCAGAAAAAAAAAAAGGTGGATGCATAACTGCTTTTATAAATACACAAGCCGATGATGCTACCTTTTTAATGCTAATGTATAGATTGACATATTTGGTATTCTGTATTGTACTTCCATGAGCAGGCAAAAGCCCAAAGACCTCCAGGAAGATGAGTACAGGTGTGTAAAATCAGCTTTAACACCCACTGGGTGCTCAGTATGCAGGCATCTCCCTACAAGCCTCCAGTTCCCAGGTGCTTACAGCAAAGCGGTGTAAACTGTTGTCCATGTAAGAAACAAGGCGAATTTTCACCCCCCTAGCATGCATACACACTCAATCCCATTCACACACACACTAACTGAAGCACACTGGAAGTCACTTTTGGGTTTGAAGAAAGTGTCGAGTATAAAGTTTTATAACAGACGGAGCTGTTTCAAGTGCCTGCTAGGTTGCTTGAAAGGTTGCTTCCAGTGGTTAGGACATGTTGATTATGATTATGATGTTGATTATGATTAAGTGTAGACTGATTTTCAGTGGTCAAGTGACTTATCTACCAGTTCATCTTACATAACTAGCTACAGTTACATAAAGAGGTACAGTTATATAAGGAAACACTGAGAGGGAAAATAGGTATCTGGAGACTTTTTTTTGGTTATGCTTCCAATGCATATACCCAACTGTTCAAAAACTGAAGTTCTATTGATTGGCACTTCGACTGCTGTAAATAGATGTAAAAATGTTAAACTTACAGTGGATGATTGCCAGATTCTTCCTTCTGATTTTTGATGCACAGCTGACTTTTAATACTCATTTTAAGAATGTTACTAAAGTAGCTTTTTATCATCTTTGTGATATTGCACGTATAAGACCGTTTCTCTCTATGCCTGATGCACAAAGGCTTATTCATGCCTTTATAACATCTGATTATTGTAACTCACTTTTTTTCAGGGTTACCTGCAAATCTGATTAAGAGGCTGTAATATGTGCAAAATTCAGCTGCTCGTGTTTTAACTTATACTCCATCCTGCATCCTGTGCTTTCTCAACTCCACTGGCTTCCAGTTCAATCACGTATTGATTTTAAAGCTCTTATCTTATCTTATAAAGCAGTACATGGGCCCCAGAGTAGATTTGTAATTTGGTCTCAGTGTCCACACCATCTCGGTCTCTCCGCTCTGCTGGTTCTCTCACTCTGTACCAGCCTTGCTGTAAACTCTAAACCATGGGCAGGAAGTCTTTCTCTCGTATCACTTCCAGGTTGTGGAATTCTCTGCCTTGTCCTATTAGGAATGCTCCGTCTTTTGATTGCTTTAAGACATTACTCAAAACATATCTCTTTACTGAAGCTTTTAGGTTATAATCTTACAGTTGTTGTTATTGTGTTGTCATTATGATTGCTATCATGGAGTTGTGTTGTTTCATTTACAATGCAATTTCCAAAATGTCCACTTTTTAGGGAAACGTTACTCAAACGTCACTTATGATTCAGATACATGCGAAAGAGAAGCATAGTGCAGTTCAGGAAAGTTTGTAGTTTTTGGCGCTTTAAGTACTAGAAAATGTCAAGTTCTCCATGAGAAGGAGCTGCAGTATACTGTGTTACTACTGCTGAAGCAATCAAAGTGTGGATGAAAGCAAACACTGTATTTATTCAGCTTACTCTTATTCAACAATGTCTTCACGTTTATTTCGAATTGGGTCATTTCAAG
This sequence comes from Pangasius macronema, assembly GCA_037577455.1. NCBI lineage: Eukaryota > Metazoa > Chordata > Actinopteri > Siluriformes > Pangasiidae > Pangasius > Pangasius macronema. The sequence goes on along the minus strand of CM074950.1, from coordinate 3,314,058 downwards.
TAAGTAGCTCTTCATTTTCCCATTCCACCTTAAGCGGAAGACAGCCAAAGAGGTGGATACATAACTGTTTTCATTAACATGCAGCCCATTGAAGCTGTTTTTATAATTTTCTATTGTAATTCCATGAGCTCAGTGCACTCCTGTACAATGATTACAGCCATTAAAAGCACCTTTAACACGTGCTGTGTGCTCTGAAATATTGCCTTTTCATACAGGGGGAGGTCTCCTCCTCCTCCTCTCAGCACAAACGCTCCAAAATGAATCATGTGGCGACATCTGGTGGTGAAATCCTGTTATTACACGCGCTGATGAAGATACTTGGTGCTGTGGTACACATATGATTTTATTTTCTTTTTAAATATAGCATTAAAGCATTAAATAAAAAAACAAAAATAAAAACGTGTCCCTCTTTCAGTCTAACTATTACACTATTTCACTGTATCTCATGGGGGCTTAACGAAACATATAGTAAATATCAGAATTATTGCCACTGTTTTACACACAACGATTAACATCTTCCACCAAAATAATTACCTCTTACCTCTAAAAAAACTTACCTTTCAAAAAAGAAAACTTCAGCATAATATAATATTTTATACTTTAGTATTGCTCTCTGTCTGTACACTCGCAGTTAGCACAATGAGTGAAAGAAAAGGGAAAACTGTGGTCTGGATGTTTACTCTTCATCACTTTATCCCGTTATATTTGTGCTAATTCTTTTATATCATTACTGAGACTTATAACAATGTAAGTCTAAACTTTTGCTATTTGGTCTTGCTTTTTTAGTTATTTTTATTATTGTATATTATTTTTAATTTAACTGCTACTACTACTATTATTATTATTATTATTATTATTATTATTATTATTATTATTATTATTATTATTACTGTTAATTATAGTCACCACCTTTAACACCTGCTGTTACTGAGGCTTATAAAAATCTAGTTTAGTTTTTATACTAATGATATAATTGCTATAATTATCATTTTGCTATTATTGTTGTTTTTTTGTATACGTATAATTCTGAATTTTCAATGTAGAATTGATTTGACAATGCAGTAATAGCAATGATAGAATATTAATCTCTCTCTCTCTCTCTCTCTCTCTCTCTCTCTCTCTCTCCCTCTCTCTCTCTCTCTCTCTTTGTGTATGTGGGTGTTGTTTAATGAGCAGAGGATAATTAGTCAACACCTGCAGCCTGGGGAATTTTATGCTTTCTTCATTACTCGAAATTAAACCCAGTGTGGGACTCAAATGATCTTTAAAGGCTGCTGACACTAAAGAACGAAAGACAGATATGGATTTGGTATAAGTAAAAGAAAAATTAGACATGGGACACAGAAAAATAAATGCTACACTGAGCGTAGTAGGTTTGTGATTACATTGTAATAATGTCTAAAACTCTGTTGCAGGAGGTGTAATGAATTAACACTATGTTTTATAAAAACTTACATTTCAGATGTTAATAGTTATAGTAGTGTAATAGTGATAGCGTATATTAAAATACACCAAAATATGTGGGCGGGAACAATCTCATTTTTTAAAATATATACACATTTTTGTGTATTTTAGGTAGCAAAGTATTCCAGTGAATATTTTGGTTAGATAAAGCCGTTTCCTTTGCGCAGTGCTGTGGACGCTTTAGTAAGAGATTGCCTCTTTTGTGCTGTGGCTGTTATTCTTTCAGAAATCAGAACTGTTATTGCTAAAATTTGTTGCAGCCACTATTTCAACACAGAGCTTTCAACAGACAGATCTCCTGTCGCCAGTGGGACTAGATTGGAATTAACCTTCCACATTCTTCTGATTCCTGGTATTTCTCCAGATTCTAACATTTCTGCCTTCCAATGTTTGCTCCACCACTCCAGTTACCACTGCTGTTCCCGATTTCATGAGAAATTTTGTACGAGTTCGATGCACACTTCTCGTCTCAGCCAGATGCCATGTGAACGTTTCTGGCAAGCTTCCTTAAAAAAGAATAGCACAGCTCTTATTTGTATCTGTATCTCTATCTGTATCCGTTTAGAAAACATTAACGAATTAATTAATGTGCTCTGATTAATGTATTCATATTGGATTATATACCTAGATGTACCATTTCTATCCTGATAGGCGTGGTCTCCTCCAGGATGACCACACCCACGCCCACACAGGGCATATGCTATAGCATCAGATCTCAACCCGGTTGAAGACTTATGGGAGATTTTGGAACGACGTGTCAGACCGTACCGTCATTAAAACACCAATTAAGGTGAAATCTTTTAGTGAAGTGAAGTGAAGTGACTTTATGGCCAAGTGTGGTGACCCATACTCGGAATTTGTGCTCTGCATTTAACCCATCC
>CM074950.1:3296451-3311613 GCA_037577455.1 Pangasius macronema | reverse complement strand
CTTGAACCCACCACCTTCAGGTTCACCTTCAGGTTACAAGTCCGACTCTCAGACCATTAGGCCACGACTGCCCCAGTAGTAGAACAGTGTTCTAGTGCAGTTCCAGTAGAGTTGGAGAATCTTTGCTAAGGTGCACTGAAGCTCTTTGGGTGGCTCATGGTGGCACCTCCAGATGGGTGACAAATTAAAGGAAAAATAAACACAAAATGTGATAGTATGGTGTTGGGTTACCACGAGCCACCCAAAGAGCTTCAGTGCAAAAAAGTCTACTAGTCTCTGGAAGTGTTTTGGGCAAAGGGATGTGGTTTGGGGAATGTAATTTGGAAGAATGGTGCTGCATCTCTCCATTACACGCTTAGAGACATGTAACACCTTATTATTACACCTTATGAATACACCTTATGTCGGTTTTCCCTGGGTAATTTGTCACCCGCCTGTAGGCGTGGAGAAGCTTGGACACTAGAGGGCAGCACTCTCACACTGACGATAGTTATGATTTACATCTACAAATGATGTAAACTACAGTAGATTGAGTCTTTAGATTCAACATTAAAAGCTTTATCTTACATCCTAGTCTTGGAGCTACATTTACTTCTAGCTGAATAAGGCAGCAACTTAACTGGGATGCAAACACCAAAAGCAAATCCCTCTCTCTCTCTCTCTCTCTCTCTCTCTCTCTCTCTCTCTCTTGTTCTCTCTTAACAGTCACTCAAACTTCTCTTTCTCATTCTAATACACTCATACAAGCCCAAGCAGGCAGGATGTAATATTCTGTGGTCAGGCAGCCAGACTCTCATTCTCTTTCTGTCTTCAGCATAACATCGCTCCCTGTGGATTTGTGGCCTGTGGTTTCCTGCTTCACGGACAACGTCCGCATGAAAAACATTGATTGAAATGACAGTGCCAGCTCTGGCGCCGAGCGGAGGTAATAATGCAACTCCAGGCTTGGTATAGCTGTCATCTGTATTTGTTCTTGTTTTGGCTCCTTGATAATCGTGTTCCTCACCCTGCACTGAAGCCTGTGCATTAATTACTGGCTTTAATAAACACTCACACGTGCAAAAGTCCACACTCTTCACATCTCATTCTAAAATGATTAACACATATCGTGTTAGAGTCTCACCCGGCTTGTATTCCCACCTCACACACAGTGTTCCTGGGATAGGCTCCGGATCCATCCTGACCCTGACCAAGACAAAGCGCTTATTGATGATGAATGAGTGAATATCATGTGGGACCAATTTTGGTCTCCAGTTTGACACACACAACACAACGAACAGCTGGTATTGTGTGAGTGGTAGATAATTAACTGCAGTGCTGTTGAAGTCTCGATCCTGATTGGTCAGAAGCTGTTGATTAATTTTTTTATAGCAGGAGTAGATCCAGCTGTAATTCAAATCACAGGTTTATATTCATGCACTCATTTGACTATATTATCATTTCTATAGTAACAGCTTACACAGGAACTTGTATGGAGGATGTTACGCATAAACACGTTAAAGCCGGTGAAGTTTTCTGTGAAGAGATGTTTATTCAGTATTTCCGAAAAGAGCATCCAGTGCCAGTGCTTTGAAAAGTCAGAGGTAATCTGTAAATTTAAGAAGCATAGTGGTGCTGTAGAGGCCATGTCAAGATCGAGTCCAAATGAAAGCAAGAACTGAGTCAAGAACGATACCAAAAAACATCAAATTGTTTCTGAGGCCAAGCCTTTACTTCAGCTAGTTGGCTACAGTCACACACTGCACCAATGATTAGGCTGTTTTCTAGAAGAAAGGATTACTTCTTTTCTTTCGCATCCAAAAGAAAAGACAAGACAAACTTCATTTTTACAAACTCTCAGTTGAGACCAAGACATCATCAGTGAGATCAGTGCCCAAGTCAGAGACAAGTCCAAATACAAATGTCAATAATTCAGAGACAAGTCCAAGTATAGAGAAAATGTCTGTAACGCAGACATGAATACAAGATCAGACTCCAGTCCTAGAGCCCTACAGCAAAGTCTTGAGGACAGAGGAGTTTGTACCTTCCTGTTTCTCTGTGACACGGCAAGCTGCTTTTTTTTTTTTTTGCATTATTAACTTCAAGAGAGAGAGAGAGAGAAAAAAGGCTGGTGAAGGAATAAATGTTTATGGCGGCTATAACATAAGAGATAACAGCAATTTCCACAAGAGTAAATGTAACTATAAATAGACAAAAAGTAAAATTTGCTGTAGTATAAGCTTTGGTATACTTGTGGTGTTATTGGAAAATAATGAACTTCCTTGCAGTAACGGTTAAGTGTTTTATTCAGTTCAGTAACGGTAAAGTGTTTTATTCTTTACATCTTTAATTGATACTAATTTTAATTTAATTGAACTAAAGCATCTTTACTGTACTTTACTGTAACATTGAATGACTCAAACACTGAGTAGGTGGAGGTGAAAGAGTTTTCATAAACGAATCCTCAACCTTAAACCAATTTTTTTCTAATTCTAGTCTTGTTTTAAACCTGGACGTCTCTTTTTAGCGCTTTTACACCGGTCTGAACTCATCGGACTCCGTCTGTCGGCAGCGTTGTGATGTACCAATGTGTAATTAAGTGAAAAGTAGATTCCTTTCTTCAGTAACATGTTTGAAAAGAATGAAAAGTTCTGCCAGTGGAAAATTCTTCGAGGTGCACATTGTTCCAAACTGCTCTTAAGTATGTGTAATTGTAAGTGTATCTGCGCGCTGGTCCAGGTATGGAATATTAAAGAAATGAATATTATCATCATTTAGCAAAATTGAGGTTGAATTAAATTGCGATCAAAATGCTTCAGTACTCTTGTTTTGCCTGTTTTGTAAAATGTCTTGTAGGGCACAGCTGTCGCTGGCGAGTTGTTTTTATTCCTGCTCCTGCAGGGCCGGAGACCTGCAACAATTCAGCATTTCCTGTGCTGTAACACACCTGATTAAACTCATCATCTAATTAAAGGCCTCATTAGTCCCTGGAGGTCTGACAATGAAGTCTGAGACGTTACAGAGCTCTACAAAGCTCTCTCTCAGATGTCACCATTCGTGTCTGTATTCATGCCCATTCAGTTCTCTATCTAAAGTGGATCAGCTCACTCGTCGCTCTGTCCTGGGAGAGAGGCAGCTATGTGACTGGTTGCCAGATCAGTGGAGCAGCCACAGGAATGTGCACGGATAGCTTTCATCAGTCTCTGGTCATTTAACACACTCAGTGTGACGAGAGATGAGAGCCGAAAAAATGCCCCGCAGCCGCAGTCCGGACCTCTGGGATTGTTAATGTAGTACATTCTTGCAATTGCTATTTCAACATCAAAATCCTAAACCACTGTTTCCCAATTCTAGTCTCATTTTTACACCAATTGATCGACAATTCACAAACCCTGCATGAGGTTAAGATGGATGCATTACAGCTCTGGTTCCTAATCCTGGTCCTGAAGGATTTATTGTGTATTATGTTTTAGTATTTTTTTCTGATCTAACACACTCAGGTCAACTCAGGAATGCTGGTAGTTTTCAGACAAAACACAACCTGGCAGCTCATTGACAAGCCATTCCTGGGTAAAAAAATGGTGAAGTGGAGCTGCAGTTCCCAAGCCTCGTCCTGGAGTACGCCTGTCCTGCACATTTCAGCTCTTTTCCTGTTCAAACACAACCATAATGACTCAGGCATGGCCTTTTATACTTTCTTCCCCAACCGCATTATTTTGTACCAAATTTACTTTGTCACACAATTAGCACACCAGCTCTCTGTATGGATCAACCTGTAAATATGTAGCTTTTTATTGTTTTGACACACAATCATTTAATAAACACTCTTCAAAACTGCATACATTTTGTGACCTCAGTATTATAAGGTTCTGTGTGGCATTGTGGTTGTAAACATGATCACTGGAGGATACCCTACCTCTCATTGTTGTAATATTTGAACACATTAAAAAGAAAAATTTCTACACTCATCATCCAGGGTGGTTGAACACAGGAACGTAGCGTACGTGACGCTGACCAGTCAACATCCATGTTATATGTACACTCTGAGAGAACAGAACAGACTTGAAGCCTCAGCGTGGTGAGCTAGAGGAGCTCGAGGGGAAACATTTAGCTGTAGATGTAGCTGTAATGTAACTTGGACAGACGGTCAGCTAGCAGAAGTGCAAGACGTGTTTGTGTAGTTGCACAGAAATGTGTACTGTGTGTTCTAATATATCTTAATACTGTTAAATATTCTACCGTGAAATCTCAAGGTACAGCATGTCATTTAGGAACAACATCGTGTACAGCATGTGGTCTTAATTGGCTCCAAATGTCTGAATTAGCAGTTGGGATTAAGTATAATAAAAACAGCCAGTATTTGATCTTACAGTATAATAAAGTTATGTGTGAGTTTGGCCACTGTTCAAAGCTATAAATGTAAAAGCTGTAAAAGCTTTCTAAATGCCTCAGCATTTCCATAATATACATTCGATGTAACCTTAAGTTTTAGGTCTTGAGGAGCTGTAAATATACAGTAAAGTTCATTACTTTAGAGGTTTGCTAGGTGCAAAGTCAAATGTTGATGCCCCATGTCTACAAACGGCTCTAAAGTTTTCCACTAATTTTCTACCACCCGCACTTTGCAGCCCAGTTTACACAGGTTTACATACTTAGTTTCAAATTTGATTACATTAAAGTCAAATGCTTAAAATTTTGGATGAACTTAGGTAAGTAAGATTTCATATAATGGACCAAAGTCTAAAGCTTAAAAAGAGCCAGTGTGAAGGTTCTGAGCCAGAGAAGGTCCATGTGTGCAGGACACATCACAAGATCATATCACAGATCCCAAATCAACATACAGTGCAGAGAGGCTTATTTTATTTTCAGATGATCTCTATAGAAAGCTTGAGCCTAATGAAACAGATGGACAACATGGCATTTCACTGTCCTCATAAGCACACACACACACACACACACACACACACACACACACACACACTGATTCACCATCCATTCACAAATGAGTCACTTTTCCTCCTCCATTATTTACTATTACTTACAGGGTTTTTTAAACGCAACCGCTAAGAAGCATTACTCATTACCAAACTCATTTTGTCAAAGTGCTTCATATCTCTCTCTGTACAAACACCCAGCTTAGCACATCAGTTCATTTCATGAGCAAAATGTACTACAACGTTAAAAAAAAAGAGCCACCATAAACATGTCTCAAAATAGTCTTTTATCAAAACAACAAGAACTACTTCTCTTCTAACAAGAACAAACAGAGCACAATGGCCAAAACACACCGACATTAAAACACCAAGCACCATCTGATGTCATCACAGTAGATAATATGGATTGTAAACAAATCTCTTAAACCCCAGACCTGATATGAAGAAGACGGTGCGTGAGATGTCAAGAAGGATAGGCAAACATTCCTCTTAGAAAGGCAAAGAATCAGCGTAAAAGTTAGAAAATATTTCTATCACATTTAGAAAGCACTTGTTCTAAACTGTGTGAAAAGCAAAACACAAGCAAATGTATCGCCTTCATTGTGTCCAACGGGTGTGCAAACTTTTGCACTCCACTGTAAAGCGTGTGAGGTTGAAGGAGTTGATAGTTGGGTAATCGTGTACTGTATATTAGCATTGAGTGTGCTACTGTGTACTTTTTATCTCTTTACGGTTACATTTATTGTAGTGGAACATCTGCAGTCCTTCCCTCACCTGCCTCTGTTTCTTTCTCGATAAATAAAAGAAATAAAATAAGTTTGGCACTCCTCTGTCTTGCAGACTCTTTTGACGTGGAGAACTTACTGACTATTACCACAGACATGACATTTTTTTTATCCATTTATTGTTACTGATGTTGAACTCCTGCAAAACAAGTTATAGCAGCTATAAACATCCATTCCCTCATCCGCTCTCTATTTCTCTCTCTCTCTCTCTCTCTCTCTCTCTCTCTCTCTCTCTCTCTCTTGAAGCTAATAAGACATAAAAATGCAGATTATTACTAAGAATCCATAAAGCACAACGTCCTCTATCCTGAAGACTTTCCTGTGTTGTTAAAGCTTTACCTCTGACTGATCTAAAGCGCTGAGACTGGAGACTCCTTCCATATATGCTGAATAAATGTCTCCTTAGTGAAAAGGTCACCGTATCAACGATTACATGTTTTAAATTAGTTTATTATTATCCATAGATCATGTAACACACCCGTATTACAAGTTATTCGAGAACACAGCAGCGTTGTGGTATAAAGATAGCTTGTGTTGATTCTTTCTTCCTTTGTTGTCCTTTCAGAAGGAAAGGTGAGGGATCTTGGGTAATTCTGAAAATCTGGTTAATTCTTGATTCTGACTGAGTCATGTGTGGTTTGGTGGAGTTCACACACGCATTTATTTATTGTCTATGCATGTGTTTTATACAGTACAGTCCCTGTGTGTGTGTGTTTTGTACTGTATGTTCTTTCATCCCCTGAGCCCAGAAACATGAACCCATGGTTCATAAATATCAGACAATACCAAAGTGCTCAACTGGTTAAAATAACACACTGCATTATTACAGGGCACTAGATATGGGAGACCAGACACCCAGACAAAAGCAAACTCCACCTTCCTATGGCTTTTATGGGATTTATAAAGTGTTGTGTGCCTGTAAGGGGGTATTTAAACCATATAATTTGAGTATGGAGCCTAGCCAAAGTGACATATATGTGTGAATAAAGGTGTGTTTTATGTGACTTTGAAGAAAATTGGCAATAAATCGTTCTCAGGCCCCATGTCGCTAAACGAGCTGAAAGCGAACGTGACCAAGGGGTTATAGGCAACTCATGGGACTGTACACTCAAGGCAGTGCAGCCAGACGAAAACATACACACATACCCATATGCACATGGAGGACTTTATATATAATTTATGAGTCTCCATTAATTCCGTGCTCTGTTTTGTCTAAAAGCAGACCTTGGCCACATCATGTTTTCCATAACACGGAGCACCCTACAGGTGGTTGATAAAGTAGCTGCGAACACACAGTGTCTATGACCCTTGTTCCAACCACATGCTGTAAGTTCATGAGCCCTTCTTCTTAGCCACCAAGACATTTCAACAGGGCTGTGCATCCAAGCTTTGTTTAGCTGTTAAGGTCAGATTTATTAGATATGAGCTCATATCACGTTTAATTAGTGGTTTCACCACATCTACGCCATCTGGATTATGATCAAAACAACTAACAAAAACACACTGCATAAAAGAGCTGTTTATATTTGATTCATATTACTTGTGACTTGTGCATGCTCAAGCTGAATTCCTGAAACAGACTGTTAACAAGGCATGCTGTTCTCTCATGTAGCTCGCAACAGATCCATTGGCAAACAAGCCATTCGCACAGGCGAAGACTGAACAGAGCAGTAAGTAATTGTCTCTAAACAGCCTACACACAAACAGCTTAAACACGGGGGCCTGGTTTTCAGGGCATAGCTTAAGCCTAGTCTTAGACTAAATTGCACTGTTTATGGTAATTTTGTATCGGAAAGCCGATTTTAGACTCAATGTGTGTCCAGAAAAAATAGGCCTTAAACAGGAATATTGATAGCAAACACTTTTAGGCAAACAAACCTTCTCTCTCTCTCTCTCTCTCTCTGTCTGTCTCTCATATAATGGAAAGACAAGTACAAGTTGCTGTGATATTTTTTTCCAAACAAAAAAGACATTTTTCAGAAACTTGTCGCAGTACAGCATTTCTTTATGGCCCCTGGCACCAGTGTGATAATGGACCTGCTATTACTCCAGCCATAATAGCTGGGCTACATGCAACATACTATATCGAACTTAAGGCCGTTATATGGTGTGCAAAACACATCAACAAAGCAAAAATACAGCAAATCAGAAAACACCACAGCAAAACCAAAAGTACCACAACAAATCCAGAAACATTAACCATAAACGTTAGCATGAAGCAGAAAGGGCAGCTCCTTATTGAACACGTGCTCATGCTGAGAGAGAAAAGCTGTAGAATGTTTATGGTAAAAGGAAATATGGCCCTAAATGAATATACTGAGGCTTGTATTCATGCTTATTTTTAGCAAGAGAATTTCTATGATAGTATTTTCGATACATTGCCAACTTTGCATGGCGTCACTACTCGTATGTGATCTCTGAAAACCCACAAGAAAAGAAGAAAGAATTACTCCTTACTAAAATAACATAAGTAACTCAGCATTACATCTTTTTCTGTAGGATAACTAGATAACAGACTGTGCTAGTCATACACAGCGTCCAAACAACAACAAGTATGTGATAAGGATCAAGCATTTCTGTTTCCAGTAAGTGCTGTTGTGTTTGTTTTCTGTTTCCAGTAAGTGCTGTTGTGTTTTCTCTTTTGTTTCTGAATTTGTTGTTTTTGCTTTTGTTGTGTTTTCTGGTTAATTGTTTCGGCACTGTTCCAACTAACACACCGTTGTCAAAAACGATCACGAGGACATGAAGTCACGACACACTGTTTCTATGTGGCTATTTGCTAGTTTTTTCTCCATCCCAGGGTTATATGTAGACCTGCAATAAAGCCAGTGAATTCTCACACCACTGATAATGCATCCTGATAATTCATCAAGAAATTTAGCACTCCAGAATGTCCAAATGTTAGACGTATCAGAGCCTCAGTTAGAGGTTTTCCTAAACTTTCATTATTTCATTAAGTGCGTAGAAAGGTACCCTTTCTCCATCATGGAGTAAGATCATGTTCAGAGTTCAGTTACACATGCGTAGTGAGGAATGAAAAGCGAAACTGTGCTCACCGGTATTCAGCTCTCAGGTGTAACTACAGACTTGCGTGCCACTCAGACAGATGTGTGCATGGGGAGGAGTTTGCTGAAAACAGACGTGTGTCTCAGTTATATGCGATTTTGACAATATCACATCTCGGTCATGTCTACTCAAGAAAAACCTGGCAATCTCGGAGGTATCAGTTATCATTTGGATAATCTGAAGGACCACCCACAAACTGACATTAACTTATAAGTCATCAAATCTGAATATGGCCCATAAAGGAAAGGAAGGAACCTGGAAAAAAAAACATTTCTTACTTTATACTAAAGGCACAGGCAACTGTACCTTGTTCACAAGGTCAAAGCAAAACCTTACGTAGATGGACCTGATCTTGTGAAAAGTTTGGATGAAATCAATAAAATGAGGGCAAGATGGTTGGCTATCATTCAAGTTTATACGAGTCCAGTTATGATATGAACTCTAGCGGCATCCAAACCCTTAAGCTTACGTGCAAATTCAGTTGTACAAATTGTTCTGAATTTGTATGCATGAGATCATGTGGCCTGCGTGAGCTTCTGTGAATTTATATCATTGTCATTTTTACGGGGTTGAATGCAGAATGACCTTTGATCGTTCTGCATCTGATTTGTATCTTTGCACTTTTTTTCCATTTCTAAACAGAGTTATTTCAACAGGGATTGAAACCATAAAACACATATGTTACCTTAACATTCAGTTGTTGAATGATTTCACCTTGACTAAAACTGTAGTGGTTTGTGTCGTAGTTAATTAGTGTTGGAATGACTCTTCCTAATTTTATGCAGTAATTTAACAATGACAGGAACAGGACCACATGCCAGTATCCTAATACCAAACAGATAGACCAGACACAGGCACGAAAAGAGTGCTTGGCTCTAGCCAAAGCCTAAATACCACAGATCCCTACAGGAATGCCTGCACAGTTAGGGCACAAATTGCTCTGAATTGTGGGGTGCATCTGAGTTAGAGGGAAAAGGAGGAGAAAATTCTAACACAGTGACTCCCAAACTCCAGTTCTGGATGGGCACATCACTGCCTAGGTTAACCTCTATTAAATATATCTGTCATAAAGGTCAATTGAGACGTCTAGTAGGAATCAGGGAATGAGACTAGAACTGAAGTGCTAGGTGTACCACTCTAGCCGCCTTTCCTGCCAGGGCACCTGTCGCATACACCTTGTCATGAACACTGTCATCTATACTGCGCTATATATAATGATTTACTGGACAAATGCAGTCATCACTGACTCGTTACAAGACATCGTGTGAGTAAGACAATGTCATTTCTAAGAAAACACTAGCTAGCTAAATGATGTCACCACACCACAACTTCCAGAAATAAATCTAACTCTGTAAAAGGTTCAGTTATTCAAATACAAAGAGACACATGTACATGACTAGTGTATGGATATATGTGGCTGCAGATTATTAACTGCACCCTATAATGTCATACTGCACTGTTCAGTCTGGTGGAAAAACTCTTTTTCAAATTCAGGATATTGCCTTGACTAAGATGGCAAGGATTTGGGAGGTCAGGGTGCATCTGCCAATCCCACCCACTAGCTAGCTACACTACTCTATAGCTACTGTATAGCTGAACACTCTTGGAGGAAAGTGGAGGCTCTTCAGAGGAACAGGCCCACGAGTGGCTAGTGTCACTATTCAGTCTAAGTGACAGAGGAGAGAGTAATGCTGTCCCTCCAACCCACAGAGCACCAGCACCAGCATCAGCATGAGCATCCAGATCTCCCCACAGTAGGGCCAAAGCTTTTCTGTTCCACCACTCGTCAGTGTCAATTAGCATTGCTGAATCAGTATTAGTCATGGGCTGAACTTTGGTATAAGAGGAATAAAGCACTTCAGGATGTGCTGTTATTGGCTAATAATCAACTTCCATGTGGTAACAGTAACTCTGCTTCATGTCAGGTCACATGACCCCACCCCACACCATTGTTGATTATTTTCCTGTAAGAGCACACTCCCAAATGTTTTAATTATTACTTATATAACAGAACGTAAGCCCAAAACAGCACTCAGAACATGCGCTCTGTGTGTCCTCACGGATGCTTTAACCTGTGGCATGTCGCTGACCTTACACGTTTAAGTCCTTTAACTGTCTCCACCTTCCGGTACACCCAGGAGCATGTTATATACAGGATAAAATGTTTAATAGAGTATGAGTATTAAAGCAAGTAGTTGCCAAAACTATAGTAATTCATTTATAACAGTGGTTGGATTTGTACAGGACTCTTTCTAGGATTTTTTTTAAACCTGAAGAATAAAAAAGTAAGGTGTGTCAGTTTAAACAGAGGGAAGAGCCTGATGATTTCCATGGGCTTTGCTTCCAAAACCTGACAAAAACTTTAAAGGAATCCAAATTTTTAAGAGAAATACTAGACATGTATTAATCCCATCATATGCAGCTGCAGAACTGTTCAAACCACAGCTCATTTAAAATTCAGAAAACGATACAGGATAATGTCATGTTTTGTAGCATTAAATGCAAAATGTAATATTAAAATATTATATTCCTAAAAAAATAGAAATTGAAAAGACAATAAATTAGACTTAACTTTTTTTTCTACAAATGTGTTAATGCACGATATGTTTTTTTGGCTATGATTGGGATACGAGTATTTTTTTCTACCACAATATACTGCCGAGGCCTGACAGGAAGGCTGACACACACACACACACACACACACACACACACACACACACACACACACACACACACACGCACACACCAAAAAGACATGCTTAAAATGTAATTCTTGAAAAATTAAGGTCTCACAGTTTGTGATTTCTCTAATATTCTGGTGTAATTTCCTAACAGGAAACACACAGAGGAACAAGAAAAAGACATGATCATAACTCTTCACATTCGTTCGAATCGCGTATGATTCCAGTGATGGCTTGCTACAGTTCTTCTTGTTAAATTCAACCTGCTAATCATTTCCTAGAAGATAGTGAAAAGGGAACGTGGGAGCTTCCCTTGACTTCCCTTTCCCGTGACTTACACCTCGGAGGGTATTAATGAGAGCACCAGTGTGTCAACCCTCTCAAAGTACCACAGAAATACACTGATCAAAGACAGATAACAGCTCTGACAATATCGCAGCTGCAGATCATAGGTTTATATTAATGTGTTATATCTGTAATACATTACCTTTGTAATAAGTTATCGTTACTATAGTAACAACTTACGCAGGGACTTGTATGCCATTTATAACCTAAACCTTATAAACCGATATTACAAACATGTTTCTGTTTAACAAAGAGGGACATAGAATCATATGTCGAAGGTGATATGGTGAAGTTTTCTGTAAGGAGATGTTTATTTAACATTTATGGAAGGAGTCTCCAGTGTCAGCGCTGTCATTAAGCTGTCAGTACGTTTTCCACCACGGGGAACTTCAAGAGAGATAACAAGTACTAATATACTAGTAATAATAAATTTAATATAAATAAGTTTAATATAAAAATGGAATATTTGGGAAATTGCTGTTGTGTAAGAGTGTAACACTTTGAGATGTGATGTTAGAAATAAATAATCAACACGATGTTTAAAACCTCATTGTACTGATATACTACTGGTAATATTACAACTACTGCTACTGCTGTTCTTCTTTCGGCTGCTTCCATTAGGGGTCGCCGCAGAGGATCCTCCATCTCCATTATGGAAATCCAGTTTATGATCTGCATATTTGATTTGGCAGAGATTTTACGGCAGATGCCCTTCCTGACACGACCCTCCCGCTTTATCCAGGCTTGGGACCGGCACTGAGAACGTACTAGCTCATGCAACCGCAGTGGCTGGGTTTGGTGCCCAATGTGGGGCTCAAACGCACAACCCTGAGATTAAGAGTCTCATGCTACACTGACTGAGCTAGACTTGTAATAATAATAATAATAATATTGATGATGATGATGATGATGCATGGTCATGTCTACTCTGAATAAATCATTTCTAAGCATCCGTGCAGTGAGGCAGAGAGTACGGTGAAATATTAGGTAAGGCTAAATGTCTTTTTTTTTTTTTTTTTTTTTTTGTGAGAAATCTACTGTGTAACGATGTGTACCGTGTGTGTAAATCATCTCCATGACCAAAGGAATGAACTGTGAGAGTGTGTGAGCAGAGTGTACAGTACAGCACAAAGCACAAACCCTGAACTGCACGTTGTGAAAAAGGCTTCAGCTTAATATCTCATCACTCAAACTTAAGGACTCATTTATTCAAGATATTGTGCCATTATTTTAACGTAACATCTCATTATTTCCACTTAATAACCCCAGCAACTTTAAAACAATGGGCTAAGTCAGAATAAGAACATGGTAATGATAATAAGTATAATGAGTTATTAAGTGAGAATACTGAAATATTACTTTAAAATGATGACATACTCTCTTTAACAAGATATTAAGTTAAAATAAGAACAATATCCTGAAATATGTTTTTAAATCAAGAGAACAAATTAATTAACGTTACTATCTGGACATTCTGAGATGTTAAGTGGAAACGATGACAATCTTTTATTATATTTCAGTAATGAGTTATTGGGTCAAAATAATGAGATGTTAACTTGGAATAATGACATAATGTCTGGAAATAATGAGTTATAAGCTGGAATATAAAACTTACTACATACTGTCCTAAGCGAAGGAGATATTGTGGTGATCATGACATCATATGAGGAAATAATGAGCTATTAAGCAGAAATTACGGTTCAGGGGATGTGTAATCAAAAAATGCGTGAGATAAAGCTGTGTATTACACACACACACACACACACACACACACACACACACACACACACAGAGAGAGAGAGAGAGAGAGAGAGAGAGAGAGAGAGAGAGAAGATAAAGAGTCTGAAAATTGTGACACTGAACACCTCGAAACCAAAGCTGATAAACCTGCTTTAAATTTTATGAAAAGTGTACATATATATAAAGCAATATATGTTTGGTCAGTAAAGCTGCACTTTGTGTATTCCTGAACAGCTTCAGATCTGTTACATTTATTTGTACCAAAATTAATAATAAACAACTGTTTGACATGAAACATCTGATTTGTTGATACTCATCCTCAGGGCCATAACCAGGATCGGAATTATACTGAGGTCCACATTGAGGTCTCACAGTTAATGTCACAATGCTGAATGTGTACAATTGCTCAGTTTAAATCTCCAGTATGTTATTCTTCCATTTTTCCATAAACTCCAACTCAACATTAGATGATACAATATCAGTACCATATCATCAATAGTTAATAATAAACTTGTTATGTTATTTTGTTAATGGGTAACACTGCACAATGTTGTTGTTACTCCTTTGGCTGGGGTTAACCATTAGGGTTCGCCATAGAGGCTCATCGGTCCATGTACGTGCACTGTTACATGCAACCCCAGTGGCTGGTTTTGGTTCCCTGGCCAGGAACCGAACACGGGCTTCAGCGGTAAGAGTGCTGTGACCTAACCACTAGTCCTCTAGGGACTGTATAACACTGCACAAAACAGCAACTAAAACAATATAAATATGAAATGTTTATTTATAGTCGATTAGAGCTTGGAACTAACCCGATCAGCTAGCAAGCTGCAACTAGCAAGCTGATTTGGCTTGTTGAAGTTAAAAATAATCTTAAAAGAAATTCCCCAATAAACACTTGCAATTATATCATGATCTCGTACATTTATATCGTAGCTATGTCAGTTGTGAATCTTCAGCTGCTCTGAGGTCAGCTGAGAACCAGTCATCACTGCTGATTGGGCTGTCTTGGAACGCAAGTTTTAGGCACATGCAAAGAGGTGTGGTAAAGCAAAGTTACATTCAAATATAATGAAATTAAATGTCTCTACTTTCAAAAAAATCTACCAAAAGAGCCATAATAAAGTCAATATTTGGTGTGACAACCCTTTTTCAAAATGCATCAGTATTCTCTTTGTGCACTTTGTGCAGTTTCATAAGGACATTTGCTCATAAGCTTTGCTATCTCTTGGAGAATCTGCCACAGTTCAGTCACACTTGCTTCTGTTTTTTTGCAGGTATTTCCTAACAGCTTTTTGTTATCTGCTAAATGTATGGTATGGTTTTTGGCACAGGTTCAACAAAACTGTACAGTTAAAAACATCACTTGGCCTTTTTCCAAACTTCAACTGTCCAGATTCAGTGAGCCTGTGCACTGTAGCCTCAGATTCCTGTTCTTGGCTGACAAGAGTAGAACCTCACGTGGTCTTCCTGTTGTAGCCAATCTGTCTCAAGGTTCAGTGTGCTGTGCACTCTGGGATGCTTTTCTGCTCACCATGGTTGTAAAGAGTGGTTATTTAATTCAATTCAATTCAATTCAATTTTATTTGTATAGCGCTTTTAACAATGGACATTGTCACAAAGCAGCTTTACAGA
>CM074950.1:3278981-3294396 GCA_037577455.1 Pangasius macronema | reverse complement strand
GTGTGTGTGTGAGTGTGTGTGTGTGTGTGTGTGTGTGTGTGTGTGTGTGAGAGAGAGAGAGAGAGAGAGAGAGAGAGGGAAAGCTTTCACATTTTTACTCATTATTAATTTTATTCATTTACTTTCACGAATGATTTTTACACATGATTTTTATACTCAGATGATTTTTACACAATTCATTTGTTCTCACACATGAATTTTACCCATGATCCTTTTTTGTTCGTGTGATTTTTACGCAAGATTCATTCACTTTCACATGTTCATTTTTCACGCATGTGGTTTTAACACCCAGACTCAGCTCAGAAACCAGAGCAGCCCTCTAATGTTTTTTTAAGTGACATAAAAAAATTATATTTCTAAGATAATAATTTATTCCAAATGTCCTTTTTTTTGTGTATATGATTATTTTCTTTTGCTGGGCTGGTAGCTGAAGCTCTCCCCCTCCCTCTCCTCCTCCTCATAAGGCAGGCCAGTGCTTGCATGCTTCAGGTGATATCTTATCCGGCATGATCAGTGTGTGTCAGAATGGTGGCTTGGCACACACTGACACATCCACCCTACACACCCACTATCATATCATATTACACAGAGCTTCCCTGCTGACGGCGCTCAGGCTCAGGCTCAGGCTCAGGCTCAGGTCAGAACGTCACCTCGCTCAAAAGCGCTCAGATCAAGTCGGACACTCAGAAAAAGAAATGCTAATACGATCTCCTGGGCTTGGAAGAGTTTAAATATTAAAAGATGGATGAGAGTTGTGTTTTTTCTATTATATAGTAAACAGTTATTCATAAAAGTAGAAAATATACACATACAAATGAATAAAACTCTTTGAGTAGGTATCTCTCTTTCTCTCACACACACACACACACACACACACACACACATGACAAGATAACTCTAAATAACAAGATCATTTCTTTGAATAACAAGTAAAAAATAATGAGATGTTAAGTCTTATAGTCGTGACATATCTTGAAATAATGAGTTATGAAGTTGAAATAATGACTAACCCCGACAGTACTGACATGGTCTTCTGCTGCCGTAACACATCCACCTCAAAGTTTGAAGTGTTGTGTGTCCTGAGATGCTTTTAAGCTCACCACGGTTGTAAAGAGTGCTTATTTGAGTTAGCGTACAGCTTCCTGTCAGCTCAAACCAGTCTGGTGATTCTCCTATGATTCTCCTCTCTCACCAGCACGGTGTTTCTGTCCACAGAACCGCTCACTGAATTTTTGTTTTTTGCACCATTTTGTGTAAACTTTAGACACTAGTGTGTGTGAAAATCCCAGGAAATCAGCAGTCTCTTAAATACTCAAATTGGCACCAACAACCATGGCACAGTCAAAGTCACTGACATCATTCTTATGTTTAATGTGAACACACACACCCACACACACACACACACACACACACAGAGATACAGTATATGTAGGCGGAGACGAATCCAGTGAGTAACTGTAGTGTATTTATTATTATAGATGTAGCAGAAATCCATTTTGTATAGAGCATAAGAATGAACGCTTAAGCGTATTATTTGGTATCTACTGGGAAAGGAATTTAGTTACCAAAGTGAGGAATGTAAGTCTGGGAGTCTGGACCCAACAATTGCTCCCAGGAGTGTAAGGGCTTAATCAGTGTTCTCTGCACTCTTAGAACCCGACTTTCATTATCTGTAGAGCTGTTGACAGAGTCTGAAGATATGGCACGCTTGTCTTACCGCTCTGTCCAGGAACAGAACGTCTAACGCGAGAAGGAAACACCCGGTAAAATAATTAAAAGCCCATTAATGCTTCATTAGTCATGGTATTTAAGCTTAGAATGAAATCAAGTAATCGCTAATTATATAGCGAAAGAAAAGAAACTGTTAAATCTGTGAAGCATTAAAAAGGAGTGAAAGACAAAACCACGCATGAGAAGACAGGACAAAACCTAAGACTCGATACTACAGACCTTAAATAGACTCACAATCCTAAAAAGCTTAGAACGCAGCAGCAAGAGGTTTATAGAAACATGCAGGCTGATATGCGTGTGTGTGTGTGTGTGTGTGTGTGTGTGTGTGTGTGTGTGTGTGTAGACAGCAGCATCAGCAGCCAGAAAGATAACCAGAATTCCTGGGTTAGGCACTGCCTATTGGCAGCTGGCAGGTGTGCATGTGCGTGTGTGTGTGTGTGTGTGTGTGTGTGTGTGTGTGTGTGTGTGTGCCACATGTGTGCATGTGTGTATGTGTTTACCCTCTCACAGAAGTCAGATATGCGTCGAATGTGAATAATCACATGATTCGCATGTGGATTTTAGACACTTCGCGTGCTGCTTTAAACATTTTCACATGTAGCGGATGTTTTTATTCTCACACAATTTTTCCACACAGTTTTCTTATTTAAAGTTAATTCTTCTTTAATTTTTCACTATCACGTGATCACGTATTCCTCACATACTTTCCTTCACACGTGAAATGGGTGTGATGTTTCCGTAAGCATGAAGGTGATGATGGAAAACAAAAGGAGCCGGTGGTTTTCATTCAGTTCAGATGCTCCAGATCAGTTTATTTGCACATACTGTACTTGTTTAAAGCTTTTTTTTCCCAGACCATGACTGCATATAAAATCAGTCCAGACACTAAATTTACACAAGTTGTTTTAAATGAAACTCTCTGGCTGGGATTTACTGTGAGAAGCATTTGCGTGCTTTAAAGATGGTGAGGGCAGAAAGGAAAAGGAAAAGGAAAAGAAAAGGACACGCTGCTTTTTACTCTGGCTGGTGAAATTGAATGCTGTTTGGCTTCTTTAAAGCGTGTGATAGCGCGCGAGATGTTCTCCTGTACAGTGGGCTGGTCATGATAGCGCGTGAGACGTTCTCCTGTACAGTGGGCTGGTCATGATAGCGCGCGAGACGTTCTCCTGTACAGTGGGCTGATCATGATAGCGCGCGAGACGTTCTCCTGTACAGTGGGCTGGTCATGATAGCGCGCGAGACGTTCTCCTGTACAGTGGGCTGGTCATGATAGCGCGCGAGACGTTCTCCTGTACAGTGGGCTGGTCATGATAGCGCGCGAGACGTTCTCCTGTACAGTGGGCTGGTCATGATAGCGCGCGAGACGTTCTCCTGTACAGTGGGCTGGTCATGATAGCGCGCGAGACGTTCTCCTGTACAGTGGGCTGGTCATGATAGCGCACGAGACGTTCTCCTGTACAATGGGCTGGTCGGAAGCTCGTGGTCAGTTCTCTCCACACACTTTAATGACCAGATACAGCAACAGCATGGATATGTTCTAACAAAGAAAACATGGGTTTCAGTTAAACCTGGACAATTCCAGGTAAATGGCATTGAATGAAATATGTGCATCTTATATGGATACTTTCAGCATTACTGTTACTACTTTATCTACGTTTATGGGAAAAAAATTACACCAGCTCTAATTCCCTTTAACTTATTAACATAAATAAGCATATATTAATACTTAATACTAATTACAAATGACTTACAGTATGAATAAAGATGATATACATTACGAATCGGGGTGTTTAGCACAAAAATCGGGTGTTTAGCACAAATTATACCACCACTTTATTGAATTCTTTAATCTGATTGGTCAGAAGGTGTTGATTAAATTTCTGTACCAGCTGCTCTGACAATAGTTTATATTAACACACTCATTCTAATATGTTATCATTTCTAATACATCTAAACCTTTTAATAGTAACATAATATAAACTCGTATGGTGATGATCTACATAAATAGATTAAAAAAAGATATTGTTGATGTGGTGAAGTTTTATGGAAGGAGTCTCCAGTATCAGCGCTTTGCTACAGCCAGCGGTAAAGCTGCAAGTTTTCCGACACAGAAAAGTCATCAGGACCGAGGAGTCAGCTTTTTGCATATGACAAGCTGTGTCTTTTTGGCTTAGTAACTTTAATAGGGAGGAAAAGTTGGTGGGTTGGTGAAGAAATAGGACAATAATCACCTTTTCCTCTTCACACTGGGCTGCATCACCTCACCCTGTCATTGGCTATTTTCTCATAACCCCCCACTCCAAATGCTGCATTCCTTACATACAGTACACTTACTTCTGTTTATACTACAGTGACTAAATGCACACACCTGTAGCTGTGAAAAGACTTAAGAATTGGCACACGACTTACAATGTTAGCACTCACAGACACACACACTTTAGCTTAGAGCACACAGTTGCTGATTGCTCACTTCAGGCTATGCTTTGAAGGGGATTAAGAGTGAAGGATTATGGTCTTTCCATATCTTAAGCGTTCACGGGAAATGATAGGTCTTCACGAGAGAGGATCCAGAGAATCTCCATGAGTCTTGATGGACCGCCCTCCCTCCCTCCATCCACCACACACACACACACACACACACACACACACACACACACACACACACACACACACACGTGCACAAAAGCACTGTCATTCACTTTCAATATTCTTTGTTTTAGCGTATTTACTTTCAGTATATATGAATATGAAAGAGAGCAAGAGAGAGAGAGAGAGAGAGAGAGAGAGAGAGAGGGATACTCCCAGGAGTCTTTTTCACTCCTCCTTCAGAAGGAAGACTTTAAGAGACTTTGTACCCATGCCGGAGACCTCTCATGTCATACCTAACACAGCAGGGCCATCCCATCTGCGAAGTTAGGTCCCTGCTGGAGCTTGTAACTGTGTGTGTGTGTGTGTGTGTGTGTGTGTGTGTGTGTGTGTGTGTGTGTGTGTGTGCGCGTGCACACGCACCTGTCAGAGGGATCAAGGATTAATTGACTGATAAACTTAACAACTTGAAGCAAGAACTTCTCATTTGTCTGAAGGCTGGAAAGGAAACCAGTTGCGTGAAGCAGCAAGATTTCTTTCCTTTTTCCAGAGGTGTGATCTATCACACTCAACCAGTTCTACTCAACTGTTGGCATTTATTTATTTATTTATTTATCTGTTTATTTATTTGTGTCTCAGGTGAATTGCCACAGGCTGCTCCAGAAGGACAGCACACTATGGCTGAAAACAACACGCAAAAGAAGAAGTCTCGGTGGACGTCGCTGGAGATAGGCCTCCTGACCATCGTGTCACTGCTTTTCGTAGTCGTGCTAGCCCTCATCATCCTTTTTGTTACGCAAAGCAGCAGAAGTGGTGAGTACACACTACAGTTGCTGACTTACTTCAGGAGAAGCTTCATGGCGTTCTCCAATGCCTTACTTATTCAGATGAATTTCAAGGCAATGTTCCTAGGAGATTTACAGGATTAGGGCTGGCTTATAAAGAA
Organism: Pangasius macronema; assembly: GCA_037577455.1. Lineage (NCBI taxonomy): Eukaryota > Metazoa > Chordata > Actinopteri > Siluriformes > Pangasiidae > Pangasius > Pangasius macronema. Next base: position 3,289,133 of record CM074950.1, on the reverse strand, counting down.
CAAAGGTTCCTACAAAGAAACAAATCCTCTTCAGTATTGGGAAATTTGCTGTCCTTTGTGACTTCCTTACTTATTTGTTGCATTTAAGTGTTTTTCTTATGCATGGAGAAAGTCTCATTATGTGATGTGCATGGAAGATGTAAGAACAGGGGAAGGAGCAAAGGTCTGAGTGTCTCGTTGCTTATATGGTTTAATGATATGCTCTCAAACTCAGGGCCATAAGGATATAATGGATCCAAATAAGGATCCACATTTTAGTGAGGTCCATAACACAGTGCTGAATGTCTCCTACAACAGTGGCTCATTTTTAATCAATGTTATGCTATCCTAATATTCTTCCGTAACCTGCTCTGACTCCAGTTAATTACACTGAGTTGCATATTTTGATTTACAAGACAGCCTCAGTTACCTGCTGACTTCAGCCTCCTGAAATAGGAAAACTCACAGTATCTTAGAGCTTTGTCTCAACTTTGCTTTCATACTTCTTAAAATGACAGTAAAGGAGCCCATACTGTAGTATACGAAGTCCTTTACAGGAATCCGCCATTTCGTTTGCCTGCTTATTGAAACATGGCTTTTTTTTATCAGCCTCAAAATTGAAGACACTATTTCATACAAAAGCTTTCGTTATTTTTCCTTGCATATTTTTCCAAATTGTCACAGTAAACTTATTTAGTGTTGAAGAAAAATAGATTAGAGATCCATTGCTTTTAACTATTAAGCCTTTTAACCATTTCCTTTAATGTCATGAGAAATAATAGATACCTTTTCCTTTATTCAACGAAAAGGTCTTCAAGGTCTTCGCTTGCTAAGATATAATTTTTTTGCAGTGCAGAGCATTCAGGTCCTGCTATTCATCATATGCTGTTCATGAGATATAATATAAGATATAATTCTTCAGGAGATTGCTTTATCAAGCAGCCTGTAAAACTTCCCACACTGTTTCGACGTTGTTTGTTGGTGATATTATTGTAATCAGGATGTTCAAAATCACACACCTAGGTAACAAACTTACTGTTAAGTTGCCAAGTCAGCAAGATTGATGTGCTAGATTGATGGGAATAAAGAGGTTAGGGCATTAACGGCGGTAAATAGGAGTGTGATTGAAAGGAAAGGCGTGCCTCTGTGTTAGCAATGATAGGTATGGTTGGATGGTTGGATAAGTAAAGAGCCCTGAGAGCCCTGAGGGGACACTCAGGAGTGGAAGGATGGGGCGGTTTACGGTCTGTTAATGGCTGGTTTTGGAGGAGGCTACTGTTGGGGGAAGCAATTGCTGTATGTTTTTGGCTCAAAGGAAGTTTGAATAGCCGATCAGGGTCACCAGCAAGGTTAATAAAAGTTAATATTCAGCAGAGAGGTTTGCTGCCAGTGTCTATAATATGATATGATTCATTAACATCATACGTTAGCTAAATCTTTTATCTTAATGCATTTTAATATAGCAGCCTATTTTACATGGTGATTCAAAAATTCATTCATATGAATGAATTGATATTATTAATTTAGTACCGGCATAGGAATATATTAACGTGTGCCTTCTAATACGTTATCGTTTCTATAGCAACAGCTCTTTCACAGGGACTGGTACGGTGGATGCGTCACATAAATGGATTTTTAAAAAGTGAAGGTGAAAGTGAAGCTTTTTGGGACGTTTATGGATGGAGTCTCCCGTAGCAAGGATTTGTAAATGGCTGTAGTGTAAGAGGAATTTCAGGAGTCGAGACTCATCAAAACAAACTGTTGCTGATTAGTTTCCTACAACAGCATGCCCGGACATGTTTTATTCCTGACATAGCCTGAGGGGTACTATAAATGGTACTCAGAGGATATAAGTAGGGCTGTAGAGGTAAGAGAGTAAGAGGTAACTGTAAGTATAAACCATGGGGTTGGGAGTAGAAGAGGAGGAACAGGGGTGATGATTGTAGGGTAATAGCAGGGCATGGAGGGTAGGACATAGATTTGGTAGATTCAAAGTGGGGGCACCTGCTGATTGGAGGTGGACAGAGATATTAGATATAGAAATCAATATTTTTGGTTTATTGATGCATGCTTCTAATTTCGGTCCTGGGAGTGTGTCTTCCAAAGCATTCCAGCGCATTCCAAATGGCATGGAGTCATTACTGTATAGATTTTTACTGGCGTACCACTGAAGAGTCCAGTTCAGCTTATTCAAGTCAATAAACCATTTACACTAAATTATTAATAGTGTTTCTGTGAACATTGCCTCCTCAGCATTATATATTAACCCATCTGCTCTCTGGAACAGTGACTTCTTGTGTGTCTTGTGTGTCTTGATCTCGTGTAGATGGAGTTTGCACTACAGCTGACTGCACACGGTCAGGTAAGCACATTTTACAGACCATCACAAGATGTATGAGATAGACATGAGGTGCCTTTTGGGATAAAAAGTAAGGGTTAGCTGCCAATAATTAACATACATTCTTACTTCTAGGCTTATATGGGAATTGGTTTGGGTTATGTGGTGTTTTCCAATTTTTGACACACACTACAACTCTAGAAAGGCTTCAGATTGTTTAAGGAGCTAAAAAATATTAAGCATCGGAAAGAACAATGAATTAGAAAGCACAATTCGGAATAAATGTAAATATATAAGGTTAGACCTTTACTTATAGGTTAGATTTAGAAGGTTGAAAGAATAACTCATCAATAGTAACATTTATTTGTTAATAGATGGCAAGCCCTTAATGAGTTCATGAGCCAGGAATATATTTGACACCCTCCAGATTAGCTTTAAACTATTCCTTTGGCATTTCAGCATCTCGCCTCATTGAGAGCATGGACCCTACAGTAGACCCATGTAAAAACTTCTACCAGTATGCCTGCGGAGGCTGGCTGAAGAAGAACATCATCCCCGAAACCAGCTCACGCTACAGCACCTTCGACATCCTCCGGGACGAAATGGAGGTTGTGCTTAAAGGTATTTGCCTACTGTTTATAGGAATGCTACACCCAAAGAAGTGCTAATAGGTGGTTAATGGTGAATGAACTATTGATAAACCGTGTGATGTCTGGATTCAGTACATTTTTATTGTGGAACTGAGAGAAGCCAAATATCACCAAACATAAGAGAAAAGAGAAAAGACAGAGTGGATTCTTAATAACAAGCAAAATCAAACTGATCTTTTTTAAACCTTCTGAATTGGGTTGGTCAACTTTTTAGATTTATGGGTGAAATTGTGCAATGGTTTGAACAGATGTAAGTTTAGTTTAGTAAGTTAAGAACCTTGGGCTTATTAGTTCTAGCTTTACTCGTCTATTAATAGTACAGTGAACTACAGCCTTCTGCTGTGTGGGATATGAGACTCAGAGTATGTGCTTTCTTTTATCACTTTCTTCAATGTCATTATTGCTTATGTAATTTATCCTTGAGTTTACTATTAACTAGACATGTGAACCAATACATAATTGATTATTAGGAATGAACAGACAAACAAATACACGAATAGGAGTTGAACGATTCATTTTCCTAGGAAGCTTGCCAGAAAAGTTTAAAGGCCATCTGCTTGAGACTAGAAGTGTATTGTGACTAGGATCCTGTGGGATGCAAAAAAAAGCTTGTGGGCCAAAGAAACAATACATTTACTACAATGCATTGACATTGGTCATCCTTAGTGACCGCCTGGTCAGTGGAACAAATGGAGATCGGACCTGGATAACGCTTGGTTATACACAACATTCTGATCAAATCAATGGCCACTCTTTTGAGTAAAACAAATCCTGGATTGACTTCAACCCATTTCCTTGAACATGTCTATCTGTCTCCAGAGTTGCTATGAAGAAAGTCAAGAAAGCAGAGTCAAAGGGAGATGACCATGATATGGCCAGTCAGACCATTTCACTTGTTCTCAGAAACATAGATTAGATACTACATCACACATCCAAGATAATCAGAGTCATCATTTCCAGAGTCCAACACAGTTTGGCGATGTTTCAAAGTAAAGACCTCATTTAACAGCTTGGTGTCTCAATGTTCATCAGGAAGTGTCAGGGTCCTTCAGCATGTAGATATACAGGAACAGATATGGACTGACCTTTGGGATGGTGCATGTGTTGCTGATCATGTGTACCAGGTGGTGCTGATGGTGAGCAGAGACGACTTGTAGAGTAAACTGTAGATTCAAAGCTATATACAGCACAGGCTGTGAAGTTATGTTTCTGGGATAAGGTAGTGAGAGAATTATGGTTGTTAAATATTAAATTAAGGTTTTAGTGAATCGATAGTGAATCATACTAGTCCTGTGTCAGATATTTCTCAAACTTCCACTGAACTTTGAGGGTCAGACATTGCCATTAAGGATGATACACACAATACAAATTTCTTTGTAAACAAAGTCCTTTCTGTCAGATGCTGATAATGTGCTGCAGGTAGCGATATCTTAATGAGGCTGTAATATTCATGTTTGATTAAAACAACAGTGCAAATTCAAGCTCTGAAGTTATAATTAAATGAGTGATACGTTTGGCATCTAGCCTTATCTTAATTTAATTTGAGTAGCGCTCATCTGTTCCTGCTAATCACTAATGTGTCAGTGGAATACATATCGAATGTGCATGACAAACAGTGTGAAATGAAAATAATTACTTGGGGCTGGGACTTAACCAAAGGGGTCACGACTTCCCCAGCGAAACAAGTTCTGTAGCCAAATCCCCTCATTAGTGCTTCCAGTGCATTGGTCTTTTGAGGAATTAAACAGAAACTTGATGTGGAAATAAGAGCTTATTTAGAGGCTCTATTAGAGGTTTGGATGTAATTAGTGCCCGGGTCTTAGCTGCCTTGGCCAAACTTCATGCATCAATCAGCATGTGTTTATAATTACTACAATAATGCAGAGGCATCATCATGACAGCTTCAGGCTGCATATGGCTTAAAATGATTTATGACTTATAAAAATAAGGATGATTTCATGTAAAAAAAAATTCAAGGGGATTTTTTTTGTTGTTGCCATAATCAGTATATACACATGGATCACTGACACAGCTATGAATGGGAGATATTAAAAGCTAATTTGGACCCTGATCTGTTGGCACATCACAAATCAGCTAAACCACAAAGGACTTGATAAGACAGACAGAGAAATATTGCATCAGTAATGATAATGATACATGCCTGCAGATATGACTTATATGATGCTAGTAACATTGCCCAAGTCCATAAATGCGTCTTATCTCTCCAAGTCTATCAAAACTTTGTTTATTATGCAGCACTACCATAACCTGCAGTCATGTCGATAAAAAAAAAAAAAAAAAGCAAGGTTCTCAAACATTTTGCAGCCCCATATAACTGTAAAGTTAATTCCACAGACCATCTCAACACCGATTTTTTTTTTTTAAGCTATTCACATGTTAAGCTCATAATTAAAGTGTGCAACATAATATTTTGGCTACAGAGATTTTATTCCAGAGCTTTCCAATGACATTAGGTCCAAGTTGACTGTATTTTTAGATGTAGTTGTTTTTGAGTTATTGAGGTTTGGATTAAACACATGCGATTCAAGCGAGCAGTTAAGCAGTATAAAAACGAAGAACTCTGGCTATGCTTCACACACCCCACTTTAAAAAGTGAAGGGTTTAGCTAGTGAAGCTCCAATACATAGTCACAAAAACTGTAATTTATTGTTTTATGTGCAACAAATGCACATAAAAACTCATTTTTCCAGGATACTTGTATTTGTATTGACAATTTGTGTATCAGTGCATAGATGGACTGTTGTCTTCTTCTGTTCCGGTTATATCCGAGGTTTAGCAATTGCTGTGCTCAGGTATGAGTGCAATAAAGCACTAAGCAGCATTGCCAGCATGGAGGTGCCTCACTGAGGGACAAGGAGCAGCTGCACATGACACAGGGGGTTATATAGTAATAAAATAGAGCTAAAGGGGTTAAGGCAAAAAGAGACAGTCAGACAGTCCAGGAGAGTGAGCGAAAAGAAAAAAAACGAAGATGTATGTAAATGAGTGTACTATCAAGCGTCCTATTCTTAGCCCCAGAGGAAGTGAGAAGCATTAATACTTGCCGTTCCATCTCGGATGTACTTTATATTCAGTATGCCGTGTCATGTCCTTTCAGATGTGTAACTCTGAACCCCATGCTTAACTCTGCAAACGTTGACAAGCTGCCAGCGAAGGGGATAAACTTTTGCGTTCCGTCATAATCCTCAAACTGCCAAGGAAATTACCGCAGATGGAAACCCAGGAATCAAACGGGGAGGGATCAATGCCGATCTTACCCAGACTATTGAAAATCCTGACTGATAGCCATGACATCACAAAACGTGACGCTGCCATGACTGACAGGGTTTAATACTGTCGGTTTAGTGCAGGGCCAAGCAGTCAGCATGAGGAGAGAGAGGATGTCTTTGGCGGAGTATCAGCAGTAGAACTCATGCATATACATGGTGGAGATGCCTCAGGGAGGAACTGCTTCCTGACAGGAACATAGAGGGCTTTGTGAAAATATGTGGGTCAGATAAGGCTTTATATTTCACAAAGTTACAATAGAATACTTAGTCCAAATGTGTTAAAAAAGCCTCAAAATTCTTTGATTAAAAACATCCTGAATCATTTCATTGTCTGTCCTAAAACAAAGTATTTAAATTTCAGTATCAGTGTCAGTAAATGTGACCAAAAACAAGGTGTTGGAGCATTGCCTCCGTGAGCTTGAATAACTGCACAGAGTTTACAAAGCCGTTAAAAATAGATGTGTGTGACAGGTTAAAGGTCACTCTACCATATAGCTGATGCTTGGGTTGTGAGTTGAACAGATGTGAAAACTGCTGCCGTAATGCTCAGCTAGTCAGAGCCACCCTGTCTGGAGTGGGTCTGGACTCAGAACAATGTCGTTCCTGTGGGTGAATGTTGACCAAATGTCAAACTAGCAGAATTTTATTGTTTTGTTGCAGATTTTGAGAACTATGCCATACTACTACCAATAATAATAACGTTGACATGACAGTGCTGTTGAGATCTCGAATCTTGGTCAGAAGGTGTTGATTAATTTTCTGTAATATCAGCACTGACAGTAGTTCCAGTAGTTAGCAATGCACTCGTTCTAATGAGTTGTAATTTGAAGTGAAGTGACTTTGTGGCCAAGTGTGGTGACCCATACTCGGAATTTGTGCTCTGCATTTAACCCATCCANGCTGGTCATTCACTCCCCCACCTACAATCCCTGCCGGACCCGAGACTCGAACACACCACCTTCAGGTTCACCTTCGGCTTACAAGTCAGACTCTCAGACCATTAGGCCACGACTGCCCCATTTCTACAGTAAGAGCTCATTCACAGGGACTTGTACGGCAGAAGCTCCAGACATTTATTTCGCATTTTTGGAAGGAGTCTCCAGTGTCAGCACTTAGTAACAGTCAGAGGTAAATCTGTAACTTTAAGTCTTCAGACAAGACAGGAAAGTCTTCAGTACAGATGGATTGTGATTTCTCAGTAACATGCTGCAACATTAAAGTGTACAATTTCTTATTCTTTATTCAATTAAATAAATGTTTGTAATCGTTGGAAAATAGCTGTGGTATAAGAGGAATGAAACATTGTGGAATGTGTTCTGTTATTACAAAATAATCAACTTTGGGATGCTGACAGTAATTCCACTTCATCACGCCACCTTGTTGTTGATTATATTCCTCTAACAACATACCACACAGTGTTTTTTTACTGTCTTACATATCAAACTAGACCTGCTAATCAGAGGTCCTCATCTAAAATCCTGTGCTTTCCATATTGTTTGGATTGGAAATTAAGATTGTAAATCATAAATCTTTGTTTTTCAGTTTCCTTTCTATGAGTAATTATGGGTTGTACAAGTCACATATGAAAAACACATAAGGTTGAGAGCGTGACTGGGAGAGAGGGACAGTTTTGAAGCTGTAGGGGACCCAGCCACACACTCACCGGGTGGCCACTAATCCTATCACACACACATGATCTTTGCCCTTTTTTCAGGAAGCATTCAAACGCAAGCCCAATTAAAAGCAATTCAGGCCCTCAACACTGCAGTACAGAATGAATAAGCAAGAGGCAAAAAGCAAAAGTATTTTGATTAGGACATCTGCTTTTTTTAAATCATTACATAAATAGTGATTCTTGGCACTGCCATGGTAGTTCTTTATTTCATTTTCATTGCTCCTTTCAGTTCATGGTTGGCTGATCAGTTGGCAACCCCGTTTTTAAAATAACAAACAACTTTGTAGTAACTCTCGGTGATGGAGATAAAGTCAAGCAGCGAGCAGGAAATGAGGCTGGGAAACCATGGTGTGTGTATTTTATTCACTTTAAGGATGGTTCCTTTCTGAAGCATGTCCAGGTTTGCTCCAAGCGCTCCTTGCGTGACTATTCTGCAACACTTCTATTAAATAAACACTCGTGATTTTTTTTATCACACAAAGCTTGTTTTCCAGAGATGGTCAGCTTAGTTTAAAACAGATCTTCAGTGGGGAATTAAAACCAGCAGTGTACTTTATTATGAGGAGGCTTAATGCTAAATTAGTAAAGGTTCGTTTTTAGAAAATGCCTTACGTAGAAAGTTCTGGATAAGCGGCTAACATGAATGAATGGTGACCAGAGTTACCCTACAGTGCTTAATCATTAACGATTAGTTCATGGCTAGTTCAACTTGATAAATAAAACTTGATTATGTTTTATTTCACCAGGGTGATTCACATTACCACTTTTGACTAGTGGCATAGACTTTGAGCACATGAGATACACTAGCTGTAAATTTGAACCAGGAAGAATATAGGGATACTTCTCTGTCCAGTCGTGTTTAAACATTCTGTTTTTCTCTTTGACTTTTCTTTCTTTGAACAAGCCATATTGTCACTTCACTTGTCAGGCCAGAGAGGGTATCGGGAAAAAAAAAATCTGTGAAAATATGTGGAAAACATCTAGCCTGGTAGCCTCTGGTTTAATGACCTGCCATCAGATGTATAATTTATATAAATGCATGTGATTGGATAGACCACAAAATAAAGCTTGATGTTTTCAAAATGAACTATTCAACATTTTTCTGTTCAGTCCGCTAAAATACTTTGCTGGCTCCACATCTGGACTGCCATTCACCATTTGACGAACACTTATGCACAGAAATGTTGCAAACATTTTGGAAACCAATTAACTGTTGGTCTTTTTTTTTGGATTTGTTATATGAACCTTTCTCCTTTTTGTCTCTGCAGGAGTACTGGAGAGAGAAGATAGCACCAGTGGTAGCAGCTCTTTAGCCAAAGCCAAAACCCTCTATAGGTCCTGCATCAATGAAAGTGAGTCCAGGATAACTGGAAAACAAATGCGAACATCTTAAATGACCTGTTGGCATGTCCAGACTTATATTTCTCCCTTTCTTAAATTACATAGCTTTCTAATTAATTTCACTGTTGTTACTGAATAACTCATAGTTTACTGAATAATATGGTATAAGATGAGAGAAGGGTTGAGGTTTCATTTGGGATTAGCAGCTGATGACAGCATAATGTTGAATTTCATTAGTTTGTAGAATTTCTTTAAAAATGTCTTTATGAAATTGTCAGTTTTATAGCCTATAATAAGAACTCAAACTTGAGAGTTTGTTGTCTGCATCCAGGACTTGTTGATATGAGTGCTGATGTAATACAGTTTTTTTTTTATGACAGGTCTCATTGAACAGAGAGGTGGAGCTCCTCTGATCTCAATGCTGCCAGATGTCTTCGAGTGGCCTATTGCAATGGACGACTGGGACACCAAATTTGGTATGTTCAATTCAGTTCAATTCAATTTGATTTGTGTAGCGCTTTTAACAATGAGCATTGTCTCAAAGCAGCTTCAGAGAACATAAGAAACAGAAAAACATGCAAATAAACAAAAACATGCAACAGTCCTAGATGTTAGACAAAATGATCCCTAGTGAGCAAGCCTGAGGCGACTGAGGCGACTGTGGCGAGGAAAAACTCCCTTAGATGACACAAGGAAGAAACCTTGAGAGGAACCAGACTCAAAAGAGAACCCATCCTCATTTGGGTGACACTGGAGAGTGTGATAGAACAATGTTCTTTCTGCATTTATGTATAGTCATGTAGAGTTTTAGGTATATATTTATTTGGAGGTTGTTGTCTTCCTCAAAGTCCACACAGGGTTGGCAGCGTTGCTTTAAAT
>CM074950.1:3263018-3278220 GCA_037577455.1 Pangasius macronema | reverse complement strand
GAGTTTTAGGTATATATTTATTTGGAGGTTGTTGTCTTCCTCAAAGTCCACACAGGGTTGGCAGCGTTGCTTTAAATGCCAAAATCCTCATGAGGCAGAAACCGGCTGGAGCTGGTCCATCTCTGGATGCCTCAGGATCCTCGTAGGGTTGGCGTCTGTCTCCTGGAGCTGGCACAAACTCTATGTGCCTCGGGATGGGTAGAAGAAGGGAAACAAGTAGAAAGGATTTAGCGTAGCTGCTGTTTATAATTAGCAAGCACTAAATCATAATGTATGTATTAAGTACATGTCTTTAATCTACGCTTGAACTGGGAGACTGTGTCTGAGCCCCGAACACTACATGTTCTTACATTATATACTTATACATTTTATTCTACCCAACATCACAGAATGAAGTCGAAATATGTTTTTGTGTCTGTCACATCCTCACTTTAGGGGACACATGGAGGGCAGAAGATGCCATAGCCAGACTGAATGAGAAATATGGGAAGCAAGTCTTAATTAGCTTCTTTATTGGCACAGACGACCGAGACTCCAATTCCCATATCATTCATGTAAGTGGGCACTTGAAGGCACTCTTTGTTTTTCTTCTCTTTTTACTTTACTTTTCGCTGTCCTTTTATCTCTCTCGCTACCCTTTTCTTTTTGTTTTTTTTTATGGAGTGTCTTTTTCTGTTTGTTCTTTCAACTGAACGTTTTAGTCTTTTGCTTTCCAAGACTTTTTTTTTTTTTTTTGGTTTTCAGTCCTATTCCACTTTGGCGGCTCTCACTTTCAGCAAAACACTGTTTATTTAAACAACGAACCCACTTTGCTCATATGGACACAAGCCAACGACTCACAATCGCAGAATCTCCGTGAACAAATAATCCCTCTGTTATTGAAACTTGGAATAGATTACATGTGACTTTTTTCATTTTAATCATGGTAACTGATACCTTTTTACTGGTGCTGTGGATGCATCGGATTTCCTGTTTAGAGTGAATGGTATGATTGTGTGTTCATCTGATTCTCTGTACCAGTTCGACCAGCCAAGCCTTGGCCTGCCCTCCAGAGACTACTATGTCTGCACGGCCGGGATACTTCTCCATTCCAAATGGATAATGTGGTTTCGACGACGAAACACAAAGACAAAGAAAGAGAAAAGATCAGTAGATAGATATTTATTACATACTGCAGATTTATAGAAGTTACAGATCACTACTAGGTGCAAAACTCCATTATAGGGTCGGGGTGGTGGTGGTGGTGGTGGTGGTGGTGGGGTCGAGGGTGGGAGGGTTTGTTATGGGCAGTCGGTGCCATTTGTGTCCCAATGATATACATTAACACACTTTATAAGAGGATACATGCATGTTTTCTTAGATGTAATGATGAAAAACATTGAATCAACTATATACTCTATGAAGTGGCAGAGATGACCACATGCAAGAAGCAAGTTGATGATAAGTTCAAAGAATCAAGAAGACGAAGAAAAGGTCTGTGTCTAATCCGAGCATCAAGTCTGACAGACACTTCTTAGTGTTTACTGTTTGACAGCTAATTTAATCCTCTGTCTCGGTCTGTCCCTGTCCCGTCAGCCCCTTGAGTCTCAAATGTAATTGTAATAACAAAGTCTCTCACTCTTGTATGTTTTCTCCATCCGTCATCCATCACTTTAGGCTTCCAGTGTGTCTGGACCCTACACACAGACATTAGAGATCTGATTATTATTCAAATTAGACTGTCCGCCTGCTCTGTGTCTCTAATGTGTTCCAGATCCAGCAGGTAATTAGTGCTAAAACGACTGGAAATGAGACGCACACCGTGTCTCCGTCCCACAGGACATGCCGTAGCAGATGAAAGAACTTGGAGTGGACTTCCTCTCCTTTGCTTCAACCAGTCAGGATGCATGAATATTCATAGAGAGTGTGAAGTGTCCCGAGGGAAAGAGCAGAGATGGAAAAAGTCAGAGAGGATAGACAGAGGGAGAGAGAAGGATGAACCCAATTAACTGGTATAATGCCTCAGGGGAGACCTAGAATGCTTCCTAAATAACTGGGGAGCTGAACATCAGGAGGCGTATACTATCTAGTTCATAATTTAGAAGCATATCCACCCCGCTAACATTCTCTCACACACACACACACACACACACNAATAGTTTGTTTCCGGAGTGTCACAGGAGTGTTGGTGTTTGTTCACAGGCCTGCGTCACATATGAGAACTTCATGGTTGATCTCGCTGTGCTGGTCCGAAAAGACAGAGGCTTAGGGGTGAATGAGACAGAAATCAGAGAGGAAGTGACCCGGGTCATGCAGATGGAGAAGGAGATCTCTAATGTAAGCACATGTTCATGTTTTATGCTTGTGTTTTTGTGTATTTGGCCTAACACCACTGCTACACAATGAAGAGCTGTGTCTGTCCACAACAACGGTTTCTACTGATTAAAAAAATAACAAAATAAAGTCCAGGAAAATGTGAGAGGATGACAAGCTAAATTGTTAGGATGTGATGGGATCTGTTTTTCTAATTAATAAAACATTTTAATAATAGAAAAAAAGACATTGAGTGGACACACACACACACAAAGTTCCATCTAGTAGACTAAAGGGATCCATTAGATCTTTAGTGGTTCCATGCAGAACTCTACAACAGAGGCTTTCCCTTTCAGACAGGGTTCCTTTTTATTTTATTTCGATTTATTTCTCTCTACTGAAACATTTGCTAGCAACTTGTTTAAAAACCGGCATGTGGTACCACTGCTGTGTTTTGACTTCACAGTGTGGACTCCAGGCCTTATAAAATCTCTCATGTTTCTTTTGAAGATGATGTCAGAGCTAAAATGCTGCCCACCGCAGCTCTCAGATTTATCAGCTGCTTCCTCGTCCCTGCTCTCTGGGCTCGCTTCATGCCTCGGAGTCTTTTAAGTGGATTACAATCCTGAAACAGAAACCTAGAAGAGTTATAACAAGCTTTACTATGGCATTTATATGGACAGAAAAAGTTTTCTTTGGGCTTAAAGCATAAAAGGGGTTTGTAGCACAGTACTGTTGAATTCTCAATCCTGATTGGTCAGAAGGTGTTGAAAAAAGGTGTTGCAGAAAAGCACAGGACATTACATTCTAGACAATGATCACAAATACGAAATGATGACTTCAAATGTAAGATTTCAAGGGCAGGATTGCTTCAGTGGTTGGACAGAAAGGTGAAAATGAAAAGATATGGATTTCCACAAGCTCTTATCCTCTGCCTTTCTTTATTCGCGTTTAAAAACGTTCTGCCGCTTGTTCTTGTTCCCGCAGGCTACAGACACCCCCGAAGACAGAAACAATCCTGTTCTCCTCTATAACAAGATGCCCCTGGAGACACTCAACACCAACTTCACACTTGAGTTCGAGTCCACAGTATGAAACACACACCTTTTTGGTGGATTTTTTGAACACTGAATATTACAGCAAGTCACCAAACAAGAGAAGGCAATTTTAGATTGCTGTGTGTGTATAATCAGACCATAATCATGTGATATTTAATGAGAAATATAACATGTATAATGCATAAATAGTCTGATTTACACTGTTTGTCCAGATGGCATTTTATATACTTCTAGATATCTATTTTGGTGAGTTAGCCTGTTTAAATGGACATGAATAGTGTTACGCGCTTGATGTTAAAGAGGGATGATAGCGTAACATTACTGGGTGTGGAAAAGATCAAAGATGACACTGAAAAGTAGTACGTTTCCGAAGACTTTACTGAACCCGTTGTGTGGAAGTGTACAAATAAGTATTAAGTGAAAAATAAAACGAAATTTAGCACAAAAAAAAACAAGTGTGTCACCCAAATCAAAGAAATAAACAGAACAAAAACAACCCATATTACTAACCTCTAGGTTAGTAGGGCAGTGGAAGCTCAGAGGTTAGGATGTTGGGCTACTGATCAGAAGGTCATGAGTTCGATCCCCAGCACCGCCAAGCTGCCACTGCTGGGCCCTNTCAGTTGTATAAATAAGATAAAAATGTAAGTCGCTCTGGATAAGGGTGTCTGCCAAATGCCATAAATGTAAATGTAAACCTCTAAACTGACTAACAAAATAACAAAAATCTGAAAATAAAATCGAAATCATCGGCGTATACGACTCTCTAATTAAACTCCTCTAAACTAAAAACAAGTACAAGGGTGGCATGACATGGAATAGGACATTTATGTTTCCGCTTTACGTCAGACAAATGTTGTGATATCTGTTTTAAAACAGATGTTTTGGTATAACATTTTGACCAAGAGATGTTCTCAGCAGCTGGTAACATAATTGAATTTGAAAATACTGGAGCACTAGCAGAATTCAGCTGTCACAAACCATTCATTTTATGACAGCAGAAAAATATTAGCACAAAAACATAAAAAGACTGGCTCATGACCACTTAATTTTATAATACCCCAAGCTTAGATCATTAAATCACACCTGTACAAAACTGTACCCAGTGCATTAAAAAAGGAAAATCAATTTTAAAAAAATATGGGTGTAATTCATATGGCAAGGCCAAATGATGAGTTTAGATTTTTTTTTCATTTAAGTTATTTAAAATAAAACTTAACAATTATGTTCTGACAGGGACAACCGGAGTCTGACAGATAAGGAAAGGTCCAAAAATTGACCAGAGTCTTTACTAATAAGATTATGGATACAGTCAGCCTTCCCATTGAGGACAGTGAGCAAGTGATCCTTTACGCCCCTAACTACTTGAGGAGGCTCAACCCTGTCCTGGCTAAGTACACGAAGAGGTGAGTTACTCAGACACTACCTTCCAAAAAACAGGTCCTGAACAGGGGCAACCAGCCTTGTACCTGGAGAACTTAGTGGCTTTAAATATTTAAACCAAATCCTAATCTAGCAAGATCAAGGTATGCTGGGTCATCACTTGGAAATGAGTGTTAGATTAGGATTAGGGGTCTTTATCCAGTGTGTGTCAGGGTGTTGACTTAGAATACACAGTGTTTTTCATTTTAATTGCTAATTTTGGACATTGGAGTGCTGAGAAGGTGGCTCTTGCAAAGGCTATACACATGACCCACTATTCTGTCAGAGCATGGCTTTAAAAATCACACACACTCAAGCTTTCTAGCCAGATTTCTCCATGTCTTTAGGGCTTAGAGGTCAGTTTAAAGACTTTTCCACTCCTCCTTTAACTAAGCAACACCTGGATATTTAACAACGTGGAGTAACTTCACTGTGGGTGGTGTGACAGCAGGTATATAGGTGTCACAACTGTCTGTAATCAATAAATGTTCATTAACCAAATGTATCTGTCTGTGTTTGTGTGTGCAGAGACATCCAGAACTACATCGTGTGGCGTTTTGCTATGAACATGGTGGTTGGTCTGAGCAGAGCGTACAGAGACACCAGGAAAGCTTTTAAAAAAGTTTGTATCATTTCCCCTTCTCTCTAACTGATAGTGGGGACTTGACGGCTATACATCTTAGAAATTTAGTAGAAGCTTAAAGAGTTCTTTGGTTTGTTCCTCTGGGGGAATCTGACTGGGAAATGAACCAGACTTGGTAGAAGAGTGAGGATCCATGTGCAAGGTTTATTAAATCCAAATTGTAAGGCAAGCCATGGTCAAACGACGAGAAGAATCATATCAAAAAAGAAGGAGCCTCATTCCTAGTCCATAATTTGGTATTTCTTCTCTGTTAGCATTTTCCCATTATTATTTGTTTTCTATCCCCTTCCCAATTCCTTGCTTCTGTACTATTGTCTCCTCTCCCTTCATCATGTCCTCTCCTCTCTCAGGCCATCTCTGGTACCAGTTCAGAGGCAGCGATTTGGAGGCAGTGTGCAGTCTACGTCAACAACAACATGGAGAATGCTGTTGGCAGGCTGTACGTGGAAGAAGCCTTCGCTGGAGACAGCAAGGACATGGTGAGTTGTGGGTAAAGTGGCCACTGTATCTGTGCGTGTCCACGTCCCCATGACATGTCTGTTCACATTTAGCTGAGTGTAATCTGCACTGTTTGCTAGTGCCTGAGAATGTTTTACAGCTCTTGGAAAACTTGTTTGTGCAGCACACACAGCTATGTGTAGGCTGACACTTGCTGCTTTCGTTTCCTTGTTTTCTTGTAAGTGGAGCTCGGCACCACCTGTCATAAAGCATAGCCCTTAACACACCATTAATCACTGCCTGCTTCAAGCCCCATGACTAGCGTGTGCCCACTTTTCTTCAGCGCAGAGATACACTTCTGATGTGTGGCCATGTTCATATGTTTTTGCAGATAATTATGAGTTTGGAAACCTGAGAAGGTGCAATTTTATGTCATGAATATAGCACTTTGATTAATCATTGATAATCGCTGGATGTAATTGTGAGACTTGGATTACCGCTGTTAATTTTTTGCTAGTGTTTTTGCTGACGTCGGAACTATTTGGACATTGGACAGTTGAACAAGGCAGTTATTAGGGCTGAAAGTCAAATATCTAGCTACACTGAGTTGCCAGTATTAAGCAGAGGTGATAAAAGTACACACTCATTAAAAAATCTTTATTTATATAGCACTAGTTGAGTTCAAAATATCAAAGTGCTTTACATAAAATATAAAAAATTAGTCAAAGAATAAAACACTCTATGTATAATGATAAAAGGACTTGAAAATAAAAGATATGATAGTGATAAATGGTTTAGCATTTGAAAGGTAACTGTTGTTTCAGTCATGCTAATCGTTAATCCATGCCTTTATGCATTTTATATAACTGGAACTTAACAAGTTTTGGTGAGTAACTACTCTGATCTGCTGCAAAATATTTATTGCCAAAAGNCACTATATTGCCAAAAGTTTTGGGACACCCCTCCAAATCATTGAATTCAGGTGTTCCAATCACTTCCATGGCCACAGTTGTATAAAATCAAGTACCTAGGCATGCAGACTGCTTCTGCAAACATTTGTGAAAAAATGGGTCGCTCTCAGGAGCTCAGTGAATTCAAGCGTGGTACCGTGATAGGTTACCACCTGTGCAATAAGTCCATTCGTGAAATTTCCTCAATACTAAATATTCCATGGTCAACTGTTAATGGTATTATAACAAAGTGGAAGCAATTGGGAGCAACAGCAACTCAGTCACGAAGTGGTAGGCCACGTAAAATCACAGAGCGGGGTCAGCGCATGCTGAGGTGCACAGTGCGCAGAAGTCACCAACTTTCTGCAGTCAGTAGCTACAGACCTCCACACTTCATGTGGCCTTCAGATTAGCACAAGTACAGTGCATAGAGAGCTTCATGGAATGGGTTTCCATGCCCGAGCAGCTGCATCCAAGCCTTGCATCACCAAGTGCAATGCAAAGCGTTGGATACATTGGTGTAAAGCACACCACCACTGGACTCTAGAGCAGTGGATACGTGTTCTCTGGAGTGACAAATCACACTTCTCTGTTTGGCAACGCAGATGAGTCTGGGTTTGGTGGTTGCCAGGAGAACGGTACTTGCCTGACTGCATTGTGCCAAGTGTAAAGATTCGTGGAGGGGGGATTATGGTGTGGGGTTGTTTTTGAGGGGTTGGGCTTGGCCCCTTAATTCCAGTGAAAGGAACCCTTAATGCTTCAGCATACCAAGACATTTTGGACAATTTCATGCTCCCAACTTTGTGGGAACAGTTTGGGGATGACCCCTGGCTGTTCCAACATGACTGCGCACCAGTGCACAAAGCAAGGTCCATAAAGACATGGATGAGCGAGTCTGGTGTGGAGGAAATTGACTGGCCTGCACAGAGTCCTGAACTCAACCCAACAGAACACCTTTGGGATGAATTAGAGCGGAGACTGCAAGCCAGGCCTTCTCGCCCTACATCAGTGCCTGACCTTCGCAAATGCGCTTCTAGAAGAATGGTCAAAAATTCCCATAAACACACTCCTAAACCTTGTTGAAAGCCTTCCCAGAAGAGTTGAAGCTCTTATAGCTGCCGATTCCCTATTAAACCCTATAGATTAAGAACGGGATGTCATTAAAGTTCATGTGCATGTAAAGGAAGATGTCCCTAAACTTTTATACATAAACTATATATATATATATATATATATATATGTATTTTTTTTTTTTTTTTTACAATATAGTGTATATAGTGAGCGAGAGAGAGTGATTTACAGTTACACAAAAACATATTGCTGTCCTCATATCACTGATGAATGTAATAAATAGTGAAACATATATTTCACCGAAATAAACATACATGAATATGAAACAAATATTTACTAAAACCAGTTTGGACATTTAAAAAAATTACAGTGATAACTTAGAAAACTGAAAGCTACAACTGAAAGCTATGTGTGTATCATAACATGAAATGAAATATCCAGTGGGGGGTGAAACTGGTGGTGATGTATGTGAAGTGGCAATTTTTATGAAGTTCCAATTATAGTTTAGCTTTAGGCAAAGTAATTTCTCTATTAGCAAATGCTGATTTCAGCAATGTAATGGATAGAATAGAATAGAATTAAATATGTTTAATTTATTTCATTAAACCATTGCTGATGTTATGTACACAGTTCACTCATTCCCTTTCAGTAAATGCTTCATCCTTGTCAGGGTTGCATTGTATCCAGAGCCTATCCTGGAAACACTGGGTGTGAGGCAGGAATACATTCTAGATGGGACACCAGTATATCTCAGGGCACCATTCACACACTCATTCTCACCTAAGGGCAATTTATCTTAACCATTCCCCCTACTGACATATTGTTGGGATGTGGGAGGTAATTAAGAACCTGTAGGAACATGATACACACAATTATAAACCTTATATACCTGATTTGTGGTGCTGAAATTGCAAATTTATTGTTTATTCTGTTTCTGCATGCAAACACACAGACACACACACACACATGAATGTAAAATAATATAATAATTTTGTTTATATTTTGGAAAACCGAACCAACTAAATTTGTAACAGGCAGGCTTAATAACATTTGTTAATAGCATGATGGCACTGCTGACATTCTCACTCTGGGGAAAAAAAAAAAAAAAACTTCTGGTTTAAGCCACATCCATCTAGTGTCCTAATACAGGTATGGATATTTGGAGCACTACAAGAATACAGATACAGATAATGGCACTGCCTTACACCCTTAATATACACTATATGCCCAAAAGGATGTGACACCTGCTTTTTGAACATCTCATTCAAGCTTTAGTTTCCCTTTCCTATTATAAAAACTTCCACTCTTATGGGAAGGTTTTCCACTAGACTTTGCAGAATGGCTGAGGGGATTTGTACATTCAGGAGCATTAGTGAGGTCAGACACTGATTCTGAGTGAGAAGACCGAGGGTGTAGTCAGAGTTTCCGTTCATCCCAAAGGTTTTTACTTGGGTTGAGGTCAGGGCTCTGTGCAGGCCACTCAAGTTCTTCCACTCCAATCTTGTCAAACCATGTCTTTATGGACATCGCTTTATGCACAGGTTCATTGTCATGCTGGAACAGGTTTGAGCCTCCAGTAAAGGGAAATTGTAATGCTATACAAATATTGTTACGCTATACAACATACAAATACATGCTACACAAATCACGTGCTTCCAACTTTATGTCAACAGTTTGGGGAAGAACCATATATGGGTGTGATGATTCGGTGTTCATATACTTTTGGCCATGTAGGGTATATTGTTAGAAACTGAAGAAACCCTACTGTACACATTGTACATAATTTTAATACTTTGAATACTTGAAACATGGGTTAATTTTGTGAAAAATATAGCCAGTCCCATTACTGAAAAGCTACTGAGCATGAAAATACTGAATCCCTGCCTTCTATCTATTCACACACTAATCAGACTGTAAGCACAGCAGAATTTCATGTAGAAAATGGCATCAAACAATCAGAAATTTTCAGTTTGCGCCATAGACTCCATTGGTTTAAATTTTGTCTTGCACCACACTCTCACTCTGCAAGCTGGATCTCTCCAACATCGTATCAGTTTACCCACCCAGCCAGCTGCAATGATTTTTTTTTTTTTTTTTTTGATCATTTTACAATTATCGTTGTGCCACAGTGACATATGGGACTCTCATCCTGGTACATTTCATTCGAAATCCTTTTAGCCACAGATTATTTGGGGGTTTATTTCATAATAAAAGTCATACGATGCTTCATAGCTGCATTAAGTAATCCACTCATTCAGTCTCATATATTGCTAGCCTCTGAGGAGAATTTCAAACATTTCTAGATGACTAAATAATGAATTTACACACATGCTACTCAGTCACAGGTCTGTGAGCTGGACAAATCTGCTTTCATAATGCATGATATTTTGCTAGAGCTAACTCTGTTTATGTGACCATATTCTCAGACTTGTGAAAGATGTGCATATGGCATATTGTGGATAGAAAAAGGCATTTGGGCATGTCGTGTCTTCACAGCTGACATTTTGACAGTTATATTTCGATTAGCACCTATTTCAAAAGCATTTCATTTAAAAAAAAATGATGCTTTATGTTTCACTCATTGCTACACTATGAACTTAGGGTCTTTCCTTATAGAGTTTTTCCACCACCTTCTACAATCTGGGACATGTGTTTGGTTTTGTAAAGCCCTGATATGCCATTAGTGTGTTGGTTATAGAGCTTATTAGAATATTCAGCAGCATCGGCTGGATGTTTAATAAAAAACTTTAGTGTTCTTGGCTATAAAAGTACAGAATACCAGTAACAGCATTGNTGTGGAATAGTTGACAGGTGAATGGCAGATTGTCATTATTTATAATTATCAAAAAACAGACAGGACACTTCAGATTCCTCAGAAAGCTATTTTGATGGACACCTAATTCTAGGGAACGAGTTGAGTAATTAGAGGTTCGTTGCCTGCATGTCATTGAATTACATCAAAATACCCTTCATAGAGGGATAACTGCCTACCATTCCACTGATGCATGAGCACAGCTTTAGTTTTCAATTCTGCAAAATCCCCCGCCTCCATGTGGGTAACATATAGGGTACAAAGATGTGCTGTGACATTCAAGAAATTGGCACATGTCTAACAGCAATGTCAGGAATATGGACAGGTACTTAAAATAGCTATGAAGGTCAGAAAGCACATCTGCTATGCTGTAGAGCCGATATCTACCACTCGCTCAATGCTGCAGGTTTAGTCAAAGTGACAAGGGTGATGAAAATTTTCCTCATATCTCAAGGTGGAGAAATACAACCATTTGTCCTGTCAGGTGGCCTCCTCTCCAGTTCCTCAGCTCATCCGTCTGGCTGCCAGTGATAAAACAAGACTTTGCTCTAAAACCTGGCCAGGGCATTAAAAAGTGTGGTGAGTATGGGAGAGACTCTCTAAGAGTGGCCTGCAAATCCATTTGAATTTGTTAGCGTGCTTATATACTGGAGATTTATTGTATATTTTTAAGCGTGGCACTTCCTACTTCTTTCTGAGTCACAATGACGTGAACAGTTCTCAATTATGCATGTTGGATTTGGCATACTGATATTAATACCATAACTATAACCATAACTGTAGTGTTTGATTTGCTGCTCCATTTCATACACTGTCCATAAAGTATGACATAATTTTTTGGTTCCTTCATTATTTATTACTATTTTTGTTTCGTTTTTCAGTTTTTATGCTTTCCATTCATGTTGAAAAGTACCACAAAATTACATTTTATAATGTTTTCTTGCTTTGTACATAACATATCTTCCAAATAAAGAGAATAACACATCTAATTTCACTAACCAGGTTGGTCTCATATGTTCAGTCATGTTCTCCTAGCTTGGCATTTCCTATCCTGGGGAAATTATTAAGAGCTCCTGCAGAAACACACCGATTATTAGCTTCTCTCAGCTCCAATTCAAAACTCCATCAGTCACATTGGTTTGCAATGATGTAATAAACAATTCAGATGCTTCCTTTAAAGGAAAGTATTGCAAAAGCAAAGCAAATGAAGGCTGGCCTGTTTTTAAGGTAACTGAGACATGTAATCTACATGCAGGAAGATTAATAGGAAGATGGTAGGAAGTAAATATCAATAGGAAGCAAATATTATATGGATTATGCCGCCATTGAGATGTTATAGAGCTTTTCTGTAAAAGAAAATAATGTGAATCCACTGTTTTGCTTATCTCAGTGCTTGCATCAGAATGGAGTGTGTTGTACTACACAAAATATAGGAAAATCGAAGTGTCGAATTGTCTTGTATGATGTTAATTTGTTCTCCAACTAGACTTATATAAACACTACAGGTATTAGTCCAACAAAGTTAAGAGTTAAAAATGAAAAGCTTAATTTACCACACAAGAACTGTAATTGCAACCACTAAAGCATGCAATATGTTCACCATGTCCTTCATGAGCATAATGAAAAACATTAAATTAAATTAAACAGACAAAGAAGGAAAGCAAAGTGTACACATTATGCTCATTATACACAAATGAAAATAGAAACGCAAATTGCACTCACTTTGCATCTTTTGCTAATACAATGGGTTACCTAACTAGCATGCTAGCAAGTCTGGTTAGCTTAAGGTTAAGGTTTACTTAAGGTTAGCTTGCTTGCAAAGGAATTTGGCATCTGATTTTAATTTCACAATATAATAGTTCACTAATGTTAGCTTAATTTGCTTCAATTCAATTCCATTTTATTGTATGGAACATTTAAAAATAGACATTGTCACAAAGCAGCTTTACATAAATCTAGATGTAGATTTAGATCCCTAACAGTGGCAAGGAAAAACTCCCTGAGAGTAAAATCTTTCCAAAAAAAAAAAAGGTCTTGAATTGATATCAGGTATTGTGTTGGCATTTGGCAGCTGTTCGACTGGAGCTACCAATATGAAGTCCAAGGAGATCTCAATGCAAATGAAGGAGGCCATCATTAGACTGGAAAACAACATAAGTCTATAAGAGAGATAGCAAAAACCTTAGATGTGACTAAAACAACAGTTGGGTACATTCTTAAAAAGAAAGAAAGCACTGGTGGTGAAAGACCACGGAAGACAACTAAAGTGGATGATCGCAGAATCCTTTCCTTGGTAAAGAAAAACCCCTTCACAACATCAACAGAAGTCAAGAATATTCTGGAGAATGTATCATTGTCAAAATCTACAATCACAT
Organism: Pangasius macronema; assembly: GCA_037577455.1. Taxonomy (NCBI): domain Eukaryota; kingdom Metazoa; phylum Chordata; class Actinopteri; order Siluriformes; family Pangasiidae; genus Pangasius; species Pangasius macronema. The sequence goes on along the minus strand of CM074950.1, from coordinate 3,265,159 downwards.
ATACATATACATATACATATACATATACATATACGCAGTGGGGTCCATAAGTCTGAGACCACATTGAAATTTTTTTTTAATTGGAAGGTTTTAGAATTTTGTAAAATTTAAAACAAAAAAAGTAAATGTTCAATATTTTGAATATTTAACATTTAAGATTCTGCACCAAGCATAAGCATATTTGTGATATTGACCATGTTACCTGCTCTGTACAAAAGTTCAGATTTTCCTCATGCCTAATCTCTTTTATTGAAGCACGTGCTCAGATGACACTCCAATGGAGTTGATCTAAAATGGATCATAAGGTTTTACACAAACTTCAGTCCATGCCAGCTTGAGTGCACACTGTCATTAAAGTAAGAAGAGGATATAGCAAATATTAAGAGACTTTGAATTTCATGTGAATATTTCAACGATTCTACTTTTCAGTCAATTTGTTGTCAATAATATAATTTGTAATGAAATTAGAAAGGAATGCAAAATAAGAAACATTTTCACTAGTGCTCTCAGACTAAAACACTACTAAAGCTGTCATACAAGCCTTTAAGTAGGAACCTTGGCAGGCAATCAAAAATGATTTATAATAGTGTGTATGCATTAAAATGCACCAGACTCAAGGTTATGGGTGCTGCAGATGTAGTTGTAAACCATGCATATCTCTCTTACAGTGCTAGGATGTCATACAGAGAATTTAATGATGCATCACTGACAGCAGTTCATCCAGGAAGCTGGAGTGTGTAAAATTGAAAGGCAAAGTCCTTGGTCATGCACATTAAGGTTGTGTGGATGTTTTCAATGTCCAGTTATGAAATACAACTTTTGAGGAAAAATATCATGGTTTCAGACAATGCAAAAACATGTAAAATATATTAGTGCAAAGTTCAAGTCAAGTGGGAATTATTGTCTTTGCTCTGGGGGCAGTCGTGGCCTAATGGTTCGAGAGTTGGTTTGAGAGTTTGAGAGAGTGTAACCCAAAGGTCACCCCGAAGGTCATGGGTTCGAGTCTCGGGTCCGGCAGGGATTGTAGGTGGGGCGAGTGAATGACCAGCGCTCTCTGCCACCTTCAATACCACGACTGAGGTGAGAGCCTTGAGCAAGGCACCGATCCCCCAACTGCTCCCCGGGCGCCGCAGCTAAAATNTGTGTGTGTTCACTACTGTGTGTGTGCACTTGGATGGGTTAAATGCAGAGCACAAATTCAGAGTATGGGTCACCATAATTGGCCACAAAGTCACTTCACTATAACTCATATACATTGGAAGGAAAGTCATATGTGCAGTATTTGATTTTCTGTACAAGTACTGGATTGTGACAATAACTAAGATTTTAAAGTACAAGAGTGTTAAGAGTGTCAGATTTTAAAAAAGGCATTTACTTCTGTACTTTTCAAGCAGAAAGCACTTAAAAACCCATCAGGAAGCCAGTTATCTGGACCCCAACTATTTATAACCTAAGCCTATTGTGATCATGTCCCACAAGATGCAAATGCATTAATGCATTTATATAATCTCTCTCCTGTTCTCTCTCTTTCTTGCTCTGTTATTCACTCATTTTTGACTTTATTATCAATATAATGTCTGAAATATATTTCAGACAATGAATGTGTTTTTGTTTTTATTACATACAAATGTGTTTAAATAATGCTGCAGATTGTCATATTCGTTAATGCATATGTATAAATCTTCCTGCTTTTTTTTCAACTTCAGGAGCTTCCACATGTATAAGCTACTAATATCTCATTACTTTCAGATCACACTATGGCTCTGCTTTCCTTTCACATCTTACATAAAGCAGCTTGGATCAAGTTCACAATCTTGGCTTAACTGTGTAATCCACAGTCAAAGAATATAATCCATTTTGAGTACACAGTTCTCAGACTCAAATCCCGAGTTAACGCAGTGCTGCGTTGCTACAGGATTGAAAGGTGAAATACACGAGCAAACCATCTCATCCACGGAGGACCTCATGAAATCAAGTATGCACCTGCCTCCACTAGGCCAAGTGTGCTTCATGACTTTTAGCTTTTGGAATCATTTTGTGGAATATTGCTAGTTTAAGTAGGAAGAACTTCTTCTTCTTTTGGCTTTTCCCTTCAGGGGTCGCCACAGCGAATCATCACTCTCCACCTATCCCTATCTTCT
>CM074950.1:3243963-3262918 GCA_037577455.1 Pangasius macronema | reverse complement strand
AAACCTTGTGGAAAGCCTTCCCAGAAGAGTTGAAGCTGTTATAGCTGCAAAGGGTGGGCCAACTCCATATTAAACCCCACAGATTAAGAATGGGATATCATTAAAGGTCATGTGCATGTAAAGGCAGACATCCCAAAACTTCTGGCAATATAGTGTATGTGAAATCAGAAGAGTATCATTAAAGATATACATTATATACATGCACAGGTCTCTGTTAAAGGTGAAGTATGTGAAAGCTGAACCATTGCCTTTGGTTTTACAGCTTAGAAATTGAAACATTGTTGAGTCCAAGCAAAACATGATATGAAGTAGTACAGCATTATCAGCAATAGAGAAAAACAAAGTTTCATTGTCCAAACTATGTCCAGGCATGTGAAACAATTTTAAAATGGAAACCACCAAAGAACACAGTGTACTGAACAGCATGTCAGTGTAATTCATAATGTTTCTCTTAACTAGTTAGCTTGTTCTAGTTCTCATTTAAGTTCTTATTTAAATGAGTACATAAGTGAGATCAAATACGTTACTGTAAATAATGAACTGGCAGCTCAGTGTATGAAAATTGTAAGCCACTGATGTAAACTCTATATCAAACCCTAGATCAATATTGACATGAGAATTGGGTTAGTGTAGACTTTTACGTATTATATGATTCTACAGTGCATAATTTTCTATTTATTTCCTTTTGTCCTCATTTGTCCTGTTTCACAAATATCACATCCAATGGAAATATCACAACGTGCTGAGACATGGGCCCTTTTCATCATCACATACATTCATGAGACTTGTTCTTGTTTGGAGTCTATAAATCATTGACTATTATAAGCCCATCTGTCAGCTATTATAGAATTTATTTGTACTGCACAGTTTGCTCAAATAACCTGATGCATGTTTTTACATGTTGACTTTGAACTGTTATTCTAAGAGTTTCCTGTAAAACTGGTATTGTAAAACACTTTACTGTTGGCGTGAGTCAGTATGAAGACTTTATTGTTGGTATCTCAACTCTGTGTATGCAAAAGCTGATCATGGCCTTCAATCATGTTTTGCTCCTGCTTGTTTTGAACAAAACCTGTTGTCGCACCAAACCTTTACTTTTACACCAATGGTGTATACAAAGGAGTCTGAGGGAACTGCGCTGACTAGCCTGAACATGCTCTTTGTGTGCATTTCTTTATCCTATGGACCAAATTGTCTTTAATACAGTACAGTTCCTTGCATTCACCCTTTTTTAACAAGTCACAGACTCAGATTGAGGCCTAGGCTTTGGCTGGGCAATCAGGGTCTTGATGTCGAACTACTTCATTGTAGCTTATGGGATGTTGATGAGCAGTGTTGTTCTTCCACCAAATGAAATGCTTTATGCCAAGACGTTTTGTGAGTTAAGACCAGTATAGTCTGGTCTCTTGGAAAATTTGTTCAAAAGTAGAGGTTTCACGGAAAAACCGTTACTACAAACTGGATTTCATATGGCTCGCCACTTCCCTTCAGGGTATGGTTGTCCTCTGAACAACTTCTCCACTCTGTGGATCTCTCCAAATGCCGGAGTTACACATGGCCTCTTGGATGTTTCCCTGACTAATGCCATTCTTACTTGGTCTTGAACTTTATTTTTTAATAATAGATTTAATAGTGATCTGTGGAGCATTCACAGTTGGGTATATTTTTATTAACCAAAGCCTGATTGATATTTTTCCAGAACTTTGTTCTTTGTTAGCGCCTTCATCTTCAGGGACAGGTGTGTTTATATTGAGATCGCTTGAAACTTTAATTTCAAACAGGTCGACTCCGTTCAACTAATTATGTGACTTCCCAATGTTAACTCATTTAGGGGTTTCCCAGTTAAGTCCATTTCAGTTACAAATTGTACCACTACAAAATGTGGGAAATTTTGGGGTAATTATGCAAGGCATCAAAACTAACATGATCACTGCTGTGCTTTGATTGGCTCAGATGGATGAGATGATTGCTGGCATCAGAGAAGTGTTTGTTAGTAACCTACAAGACCTTGCCTGGATGGATGATGAAACCAAGAAAGCTGCGGAGGACAAGGTGAGTTTCATTCAGATTTTTGGCACAGTTATGACTGCAAGCAAAATCATTCACCAATCATTTAATTTTGTTAAAAATGATTTATGTTTGTGGTTAAGCACATTTCCTCTGTCACTCAGTCATGTCTCCACACAAAAGCTTCCTGTTTAATATTGACTTGTAAATTGAAGTCAACTGCAGACTTTGAGGCTATAAAAATTCAGTCAATGTGATTCAAAAGATTTAATTTGAGTACACAGTCTGGGTGCCCTCCAATATTCTATAAACAAATCAATTAAATGCGACTAATGTTTACTGTTTTTTTTTTCTTACAGGCGCGAGCTATTCGAGAGAGAATCGGCTTCTCAGAAAACATAATGAACAATACATATTTGGACGAGGAATACAAAGAAGTGAGCAGTGAGCTTTTAATTTGAGGCTAGAAACAGATACTAATGGGTTCATAACAAACGTGTTCATTGTCCACTCTTAGGTGGTAATGAAACTCTAAATGAGTGCTTTATTAATGGTGACTTGTAACTTGTTACTTTAAGACTTGTTACTTTAATTTTTCCTAAATTAAATATCCAGAATATTATTGCACACATTTGAATAATGAGCCTAATATTTGAATATATTAAGAAAAATAATACAATCTACCCTGAGGGAGTCAGTAGAATTTATTTCCCATCTAAAGGGTCCCTGGCTGCAAAAGGTTTGAGAACCACTGTATTAGACAGCATCAACTGTAACACTGTAAATATACAGTGGCTTGTGTGCTATAAGTGCATAATTAGAGTGATCCAAATCAGCCTTATATCTGTTTTCTTTTTTCCAGTGGAACAGAAAGTTACGTATACAGATTTGTTATTTAGATAATCTAATTGTACTGTATGTAACATGAGCCCATGTCTTGAAGTTCAACAAAAAATGCTAATTCATGATGTTCAAAATAATTTAACTTGCAGTGTGTTTATGATATTTGAAAGGAGAATATAAGCGGGATGTATATTTACAAGGAAAGAAATTATATCTAACATTGAACACTAAATGGTTCTTCTGTGCTTCTGAGGGAACATCTAAAGGTTGTATCTTGAGACGTTGTTACAAGAACTCGTTTTTGTAAAAGAAAATTGTAAAATCGATTCGATGTCAAGTCTCCTTAACTTCGAGAACATTCTGAAAAATCTGGAGTTCGGTCAGAAGAAACGACTGAAGAGGTTGAGGGTGAAAGTGAACAAGGAAGAGTAAGAGGCTCTTTAAGCTCTTTAATTTGCAAAGTCTTTAATTTTAATTTGATTATGGAAAATTGACTTTTTCTGTCCCTGTAAAAAAATGACCTGTTACTTTCAAAAATAGCCAGACATTCTCTAGGTTTAGTACCTGCTATAAAAATCCCTACTGATGAAAGAAGAGTGATAAAATATTAACATGATATGTGGGCTCTCTGAAGTTTAAACGTGTCACGGTTTAATCCCAAGGTGGATCTCGGGAGCAGCGGTGGTCAACGCATTCTATTCATCCAGCAGAAATCAAATAGGTAGCAAAAGATGCATTAGTAATTGGTCACTTGTATTTATAGATTCATTGACAACAATAACTACTTTTTCCTTTCTTTTCACTCAGTGTTTCCTGCTGGTATTCTCCAGCCTCCTTTCTTTGGTAAAGGACAGCCCCAGTCCCTCAACTATGGTGGCATTGGCATGGTGATTGGCCATGAGATTACTCATGGCTTTGATGATAATGGTAAAGAATCCGATCTCATATATACTGGCTAGCTTTCCACTTCTAATTCTAAAGCTGTTCATCAAAAATTACAGGAAAATACTGGAAAAGCTTAGACAAACAAAACTGGGTCATTGTGGTGATCGTCACACGAGACTCTATTTGAATCGTTTCTAAATTAGTCACAGACCCAATAAATACCCGGGTGAGCTGAATGGGAACAGGTGATATTGTGATTAGAAGTCTGGGGAAGGTAGAAGATCATGTGACAGGTCACATGACTGAGTTTGTAGTTTGTTGTTTAGTTGAGGATTCTGGGAAATGGAGTTTGTGTTGGTATATAGAGCAGACATGACTGAACACACTGGCACTGAATTAGTTGTATTCTTTAAACACAGAAATATTGTGATGATGATGATGATGATGATGATGATGATGATTATTATTATTATTATCAGTAGTAGTAGTAGTAGAAGTAATGTTTTTTGATATACCTGTACAATAACAGTATATCCTTAACTTCCGAACATTGATGTCTCAGATCAGTGATTTGTTCTCAAACAGGCCGTAACTTTGATAAAGATGGAGACCTGAAGGACTGGTGGACTCCATCCTCAACACAGAAGTTCCAGGAGCTCTCCAAATGTATTGTGGACCAGTACAGCAGCTTCTCCTGGGACCTGGCCAATGGACAAAATGTATGCTCTTATCATCGAACTCACTGATCTGACCACAGAATACTTGACTTATTTAATATTTTATTCATTTGTTGAAAACTTGTTATTAGATTTAGTTGATAGATTGAAAAAAACTAATCCATGCTACCATTTGTTGTTGTTTTTATGTTACAGTACAATGATAAATAGCATCTTTTTTGCCATGTTTGGTACTTTTGGAGAAGTAGGGGGTTACTGCTGGGTTGAAAACAAGCAAACAAACAAACAAAAACCATAAATGGTGCTGTGTACAGAAGCCCTTGATCAATTGCTAAAGAATAATGAGCAGACATGCATGAAAAAAGAATTGTAGGATGAGGGTTTGTGTAGCTACTTAACTGACAGTGCTGTGTATGTATTCACTTTTGCTACACTCCTTCATCGTCCTGTCAGGCCTGAACAAGTCACAGAAGATTCTCTTGTATGTGTCATTGCATTGCCATTGCCTTCTGCTGAGTGGTTAGCAGCCTTCTCTGCTGTTGTGTTCTTCGCAAATTGTTTTCCGAGTAATCAGTTGAGCTTTTCCAGAAAATGTAGAAATAGCTACAAATTACTGTTATTTTCTGTCTCTTTTTCATCCTTTTCTTTTCCCATTTTCAGCTTAATGGGAATAACACCCTCGGGGAGAATATTGCAGACAATGGGGGTATTCGCCAGTCTTATCAAGTAAGTGCAGTGCGTTGTGACCTTTTGTGTCTTTGCTGCCTAATTATCATGCTGATGCTGCCAGGAAAAAAATATTGTGCAAAGGTTACATAAAGAATAACTCACTTTACCTTTACCACTTTACCTTTGATTGTTACAATGTGTTGATACTGGAGCCTCAGAAACATGCAGGGTATATCATGAGAATTAGTCTGGAGGTAGAGTAATTTAAATAATAAAGTCCGTATGGTCTTGATGTAGTTCTTCGTACCTTAGGAACCTCCATTGCCTGGAATTGACCTTAACCATGAGCAACTCTTCTTCCTAAACTTTGCTCAGGTGAGAATTAAGCCATTTAGTCAACAGAGACAAACTACCATAGACACACACTCTGGGTGCTTTCAGGTGCGGACCGAAGTAACCAGTCTGACACCATCTTGGGTTGCAGACAACATTTTTCAGTGGATTTGAGTTGCTAAACTGAACTGAGCCAAAATGGTGGATGTGATACACATATATGTTTTAAACTAGTGATTTCTATAATATACTGAGTGTGGCTTCAGCCCTACACACCCCCCCACCAAGGTTTTTTTTTGTTTTTGTTTTTGTTTTTTGGTTCTAACCAAACCAAATAGTAGACAAACCAAAGGTATCAGTTTCATGTTGATTCGAGCTCAGCAACCGGAGTAATAGGTATTAAAGCACTGTAACCCTAGGAGGAAAATATTTCACGGTAATGAAAACAGGATTAACTTACCGATCTAAATAAACAGACTTCTAAACAAAACCTATGCTTTTGTTTTGGCTGACAACATTTCATTATTATAATTAAATTCATGCGTGGGATTGAAATAAATAAGTAATTTAAACTTGGTAATGTAATCCGTATATATAAAATCACAGTAATTCATCGCTAATTATATGATTTGAAGTCAAGGATCACATTAGTGTGTCTTCTTATATGTACATTCATGCAAACTCAAGGGCTCTTGTAGGATACAAACATTTTTCTGAACTAAATGGGATTTCATAAATACCACATTTCTTATATAAATGCTCCTACAAATGATGTTTGAATAACTAAATGTGTATCCAGTTTGATAAATGAGGCCCACTGAACTGCTTTGTCTCTCCAGGTCTGGTGTGGAACGCATAGACCTGAACATGCTGTCAACTCTATTAAAACTGATGTCCATAGTCCAGGGAAGTTTAGGTAAGTCCATCATTTCAGAAATCGAGTTTCCCAGTTGTTTTTAAGCTAACATCTGAATAATATCTGGCTTTGATTCTGCCTGCAGGGTTCTCGGATCTTTGCAGAATTTCCCAGAGTTTGCCAAAGCTTTCCAGTGCCAGAAAAATGACTACATGGTGCCTGAAAAGATGTGCCGAGTGTGGTGATCACGCCGCACACAGGGACAATCGGGGCATTTAACGAGCCCTTACTTCTCTCTTCTGACTGTACGACCACCACAGTCCCAGACTGGGAATGTCTGATGTTCTTCACAGGGTAGATAATACCTGGCTTCACCAATGCATTTCAATCATGTACAGACATGGGGTGCTCTCTTAGTCCACTCCGACATGTAACGATCAGTTAATTTTAGTCAGAATAGATCATCATGTGATCTGTGGTGATCCTCGGTTATTGTTTATAACAAGATGAAATGTAAAGGTATTGTCATATATTTAAAACTTTTTATGTTAATATCAAATCAAACTGTGAATCGGAGAGATCAGTAGCATTTTGTATGTTAAAGATGTATCAGTATACATTTAAACTTTAATGGCAACTTTAATGAACTTTGCTTAGATGATATTTGTAATATTTTACAAAACATCCCATACAGACCAAGAAAGGTAAAAAGGAAAATGATTTTAAAAAGGTATGTTGAATATAGACAGTAGTATTACAGGTTTTACAGTATTAGAAATCACAAATTCTTAAATGTTATATTAATATGGCTTGTATTGCACTGAATGCTATATTGATAACAATGCAGGCAAAAGTAATTCTTTGTTGAAGGTTTATACAGGTTTATAACCATATTAGTCACTGATTGGACAGACGTGATAATAAATTTATCTGTGCTTAGTGTATTATGGTACAAGCACTTGGCAGAGTAAAGGATATTGTGACTTAGAACTGATGATGATATGATGTCTAATACGCCAAGGTATATGGATTGTGTGTTTGTAAATGAGGTGCGTGCGTGTGTATGCGTGTGTGTGTGTGTGTGTGTGTGAAAGAGTGCGACAAATCACTTCATATTGACCATCAATGCCATCAATGAGAGACTGCCTTAAGATAATCCAGTGCTTTCATCATGAGAGTCTGTTGCAAAAGTACAAGCATTGGTATACATCTTCATCTTAATCGACAAAAACATCTGCTACTTATGCCAAAGAAGCTAAGACATACTATCACCTTGTGACCTTGTGGAATCTCCAAGTATCTTTAAAGTATTATATTTGTAAGAAGAACAAAATGTCGACATTTGTAGGACTGTTTATCAGGTATGGTTCATTCTATAGCGGCTTGTTTTTGAGTTGAGCAAAATGTACAGTACTGTGCGAAAGTCTTAGGCACCCGACGGTTTTTTAGATCAGTTTTTCAAAGTAAACTCTTACATCTGATACCATAGCACTGTTGAATTCTCACAGGGTGTTGATTCATTTTTCTATAACTGTAGCTCTGACAGTAGTGCAGCTGCAAATCACAGGTTTACATTTGTATCGCACATAATCGCTCCGCATAAAGTGTATGATCGTTGATCTGGTGAAGATTTCTGTAAAGAGAGATCTGTGAAACATTTATGAAAGGAGTCTCCAGTGTCAGCAATGTAACATCCTCTATGGGAAAGTCTTCTCTCTGACATGCTGCATATTTTTTATATATATATTTAAAAAATTGTTTATAGCTACCTAATAGGAACCAACTTGTCTTTCTTTAATAAATAAGAAATGTTAGCATTTAGATTATTAAATTGCTGTGATATAAAAGGAATAAAACACTCCAGGACCTGCTATTATTGGAGGCTTTGCAGGGGTAACAGTAACTGCTTTAAATACAACCACTTTGTAGGTTAAAAATAATAATAATAAAGAAGCGTGTCTGGTTTTACTTTCAGAAACAAGGAACTGTGGCAGATTCTCCTACATGCAGGGGAAACTTTAGCAGTTGATTTCCTTATAGAAGTGCACAACAGCATACCCAAGAGAACGGATGCAGTATTAAAAGCAAAGGCTGGTCATGCTAAATATGGATTTGGTTTAGTTTATTACTGTTTAGTTCACATTATAATTTCATTCCATTACTTTTGAAGGTATCTTTGCAGATCTTTTTACAGAATATCTTTACGCGTGCCTAAGACATTTGCGCAGTGCTTAATAATATTTCCCCCTATCTCTGCAGGTATTGAGCTTCTGTTATTGTCAAGCTATGGATAACTAATCACTGGATTTCTGACTGAAAACTATGTGTTAAAGATTAACAAAACAACAACTATGGGTTACAACCCAACAACCAACTAAACCTTGAAAGTGATTTTTTTCCCTCTGTTCCTTGAGAGACTTTGTGTTCCTCTGTTTAGTTTTGCTTCACTGCTTTTCATTCTTTCAAACAGTTGAGCATTGCTCAGAATAAATCCATCTCAACCCACACAGACGGATATACCTCAGATGCCTGTATTTAGATACTTTGTAATATTATAAGAGCATATTCATGAACAGAAATTGTTTGAATAATAAATTGGCAATGTAAAAATGTCTGTCATATCCTTCCTTAGTGAACAACATATCATCATCATCATCATCATCATCTCTCTCTCTCTCTCTCTCTCTCTCTCTCTCTCTTTCTAATGTTTTCCTGCTGAAAAAAGATCAGAAAAAACAGGCCTCGTAAACACACTACAGCTCTGGCGTTTTATTTGGAGCCAAACAGTGTGGATTTTTAGCATGTTGGACAAAATGAGGTCCTTTTAATTTGTTTTGTATGTTATACTGCTTTCAACTGGAGTTAGCAATGGCACACACAGACGCAGGGGGCATTGTCAAAGTAGAGCAAACTATGTGGTAAAAAAAACAACACAATAGTTGGGTACTGTGACAGGGTTTAAAGAGCAGCTCAGGATGCCTTTGTGCTGTTGTCATACCACCATGTCCACACACCATCTGCAATATTAGCCGCTGCCCATCCAGATGTAATCACTAATAAAGAGCGATCACCCTCCATGTTATTTGCTTGCTGGTAGAAGCTATATAGAGGTGTGTAATTGGGTCATTTTCACAGCTCAGACAATCTTGGCAGATAAAATGGGTGAGTCCATTAATTCCTAGAAGCTGATCGCAGCTTTTCTGTTCATGTTCTGGAAAAACCTAATGCCAGAAAGCCACGGATTGCTCTATAACAGGCTGTGCTGTCTCTCACCTATTGGCAATCACTCTGCGTGTGTGTAAATGCGATGTGATGGAGAGCGTGTAAAGAAGTTAAAAGTTTAAGTTAAAAACTCATGGTAGCATTATAACTGGCACCATGCTCATAAATGTTCATCTGAAACCTGAAATGCATAAAGAGGCTTCAGGTACAATAAGATTATTTCAAGATAATCTTTTTGATATGAGATATTTTGCTTGATCTACAGGGTGTCCCAAAAGTCTCCATACACAGGGGAAATTAACGCTTCTTAGCAAAATGTCTTCCAAAGGTTTTCATACTTAGTTTATATTATTTTTTTTCAGATAGCCTTTAAGAATGCCTTTGACAAAAGAAGAACATATTGAAATCATTCTCATAGCTTGATCGGGAAGATGTCATAAGCTTGTGATGGACTTTAATAGGAAACATGGCCAGCACATCACACACGACACTGTTGCCAAACTTTGTAACAAATTCAATAAGACTGGAAGTGTTATGGACCAACCGAGAGGTGGACATCCACGAACATCCACTGATGAAGGCACATCTGACGTGGTGCTGGCATACGTTGTCCCCTGTGTATGGAGACTTTTGGGACACCCTGTTTATATCGAAGTTAAGTTATGAGGGATCCAACGAATAAATGACATCCCAGCCAGTGTGAATTGTGAGTTACAGTGCCATTTCTTAATTTTTGATTGACATTCAGTTGACGTGTGTGAAATGGTATACTCAACACTGAAGCATACTGGTTCGGTCCACTGTGTAGAGGAAAACAAAATAAACATACAGGAATCTATGAAAGCAAAGCAAGAAACCATGTCCACATGTGGATCAGCTTTACAAAAGGTTATGTATGTAAGACAAATAATCCGTTGCCTTTATAGTTTTTCACTACTGCAGTAGAGAGAATTTTAAAATCCCCACTGTTTTCTCTGGTATCTTATTTATAGCCTACCAATAAAGCTCCCTCCACTACCTGACTGCTAAAGCTCTCCATTAACAAGGCCTGTTTTTTCAGGGATTTCTCTCTCGTGCCCAGTAGATAAGTATGTTTGAGTCAGAAGTGTTTTGACAGCTCCCAGCTCCCTGGATGAACTGATATCAGGGTCCTCGACTCAAATCTAAGGTCAACCCATATTTATATATATAATGTTTTTATTACATTTTTATTTCATGAAATTTGCTGGAGTTGTTCTTTAACGTTATTATTTTTTTTACCAGTGCTGTACTTGCTGCAGGCTTTATTGGCTCTCTAGAGGGGTGTTAAATATACTCCATGCTGCCCACACCTGATTAGAAGCACATTTGCAAACATGTTGATAGCAGGTCAGAGAAAGGGCTGAAATTTGAACTGCAGGCCATGGATATCCCCATGAGCACAAGCTTCAAGCCAACAGCTCAGCATGACATGCAGCCCCATGTAGTTTCGAATACTTCTTTCTAATAGTCCACCCTCTGATACCTCCCCATCACCCCCTACCACCACACTGACAAATGAAGGGGTTAACATGACCAAGGTCTATAAAAGTACAAATGACTGGTTGATTATGAACTTTTATAAGTAATCAACTCTTACACAAGAAGGTTAAACATGAAGATTATGGGCTTTAGATTCAGGAGAGTAAAGAAAACCGAGCCAGGTCAGGGTGCCCTTTAGCAGAACTTTCTGTCCTTCAAATGAATCATTTATACCTGAAATATTGCTGTTTTTTTAAAGGATTAGTTTCCACCGTGACAGAATTATTACCCAGCAATTTATATCGTAGTGACTCTATTTATGCGATATACCTGTCTCAACTCAGCAGGTTAATTTGAACCCTTAAGAAAAAAGACAATATACAGCATAGAGCAGGTGTCTCCAATGCAGTTATTGGCCTGTCCTGTTCCTATTTTCCTCCTTTACCCAGCTATAAACTCCTCTTCTTTACCTTATAAATGTGCCATTTCTGTAGGCATAGTATTACCTCTATTAGACCGAGAGCTTGTGTCTGTGTATGAAAGCCTGTTTTCTGCATTAGCCAGGGTCGAGTCGATTGCCATGAACAAAGTGTAGTAATTTTCTTTCATCAAAGATCTTTTGTTTTGGATTTGTCCAAGATTTTATTCGGATCATCTCGTACAGGGTGACTAAGAATAATCTTAAAAGACTGCTGAAACGTTTCTCTAACTTCTGAATGATTGATATTATAAACTGTAGAAAACAATTTCTCCCCAAAACACATCACACACAAATTCCTGGACAGAAAGTTAAAATTGTTTGTCAGAGAAGCTGATTAAAAAGAGTGGAAGGAGAAGAAAAAAAGGTGAGAAGAAAACAGATGTTTATGGCAAGCAGAGAATTTTTATCTGTAGAACTCTAAATCGGACCCCTGTGCCAAACTCTTTTATTCTCTGCAGACATCTGCTGTTTAAGTTGACATGATTCCAACCATATAGCGACCCCTGGCTAAACCTTTGGAGTGCAGGGTTATTGGCATCTGGCATGTGGTGGCACGAGGCCATGGCATGTCTGTGAGGCTGGGTACCGCAGCCGACAATCCACACCTCACAGCATTCCACGAATAATAGCAATCTGTAATCTGTCACACACACATCCTGTCATCAACCATTCTCTATGAAAACATAAAAAGTATGACAGACAGACAGACAGACAATATAGATGTATAATGAAAGTAACCTGACATTGATTTAATTGAATTTAACTGAAATCACTCAAAAAGTTGATTTAAAAATTCAGGCACTCGTGAGATCTGCAAAATTGCTGGCATTTTATATCTCTTGTTCTAACACACTGCAGTTTGTGAACATCCCACATACAGTGCTAAGTGGCACCATATATGTAGTCAAACACTCACAGAAGCCAAGTTACAAAAGCCTATTTGCCTTCACCTTGCTGGAGACCTAAATACACCCACACCACCCCAAAACAAGCCAAGCTCATCTTACAAAACCGCTAATGGCCAAAAGAGCCCAGTGGTTCCTCTGTCACCATAGCAACAGCATCCTTCCTAACACTCAATGTTTTGGAAGTGTCTGGCTCTCCACAACCCTTTACTTCTTTACTCTCAAAAACACTCACAACAGTGAACAGCAACCACTTCACACCAACTACAGCACTGAATACGAGAGAGGAAGCATGTGAGGCAGGGACACCAGGACAGATCTCTGTGTCCGCATTGTTAGATGCTGACCATTTTGATTGAAACTTGCTTTGGTGTTGCAGTGAAGAAAGTAGTAAAATGGACCGTCTATGAGAATTAAAAATGAAACTTGAAGCATAAATCTAATTCTCTAGTCTGTAATCAATAGGTTGTTCATTAGGGTCCCTTCATGTGCTAACTTGTGAGTAACAGCTTGCCAATTAGGCTTTGGCAATTAACAACATCAATGCAAGGAGCACCAGCTGCCTCCCTTTAGTAAATTAAGAAAACAGGTAGAGTTTCATTGTCTGAGATGACGTAAATGGGTGGGTACACATGCTGTTTACTAATATAAAAAGCATTTGATTATTAGTCATAACCTTTTGGAGGCAGTGTGGCCCTTGGCTGTGTGGTGGTAGAAGGGCCAATAAGGTAAGAGCTGCCTCATTTCATCAAAGCTTGCTCTTCTTAGCTACAGTCAGATGGGGAAATTCCTATTATTCCAGTCCTAAATCTCAATATTTTAGGTTCTTTCATAGCTTGGTTACACTGAACAGGCCTGAAGAAATGACAAGGTTATGTACGCAAGCTTTAAACCTATTTAGGCAACCTACACAGCGAGTTAAAATCTAAGCTAATCAAAGCCAAAAGAGACACAGAATGTGTCTAATTAAAAAAAAAAAAGAAAACTCTGTTACATAACTCTGATTTAATATTGCATTTTGTAAAACTCAAGTGCCTAGTTTTGTAGGTAGGTTGTAGTTTGTACGCAACTCACAGCCCCCCTCAACTGCCATAGACATGATCATAGGTTACCTGAGCTTGGCTGAACATATCTTCTGCTATCAATGTTCATTTCATTCCAGTTTAAATCTTAATAAGTTTTGAAACACACCAAAGTTGTGCCCTAGTGGTAGTGAAAATAGATGAGGCTAATCAGACTCAGCATTGGCTATTTAAATGCTGGTGACGCCAGCAGATTTAAAGTTTTAACTACCTTGTTTGTTTTCTCCTCTGCATGACTTCTGTTCTGTGAAACTTTAAGACAGATGTTTTTGTTCTGGACATAAAGATGTATCATAGCTAGATTTCACAGCAGAATCACTTACTCACATTCAGTAACTGCTTTATCCTGGTCAGGGTTGCAGTGGATCCAGAGCCTATCCTGGGAACACTGTGCTTGAGGCAGGAATACACCCAGAGCATCATACACACACTTTCACACACTCATTTGCACCTAGGGAGAATTTATCTCATTGCATATTTTTTGGGGGTTGGAGGAAACCTGAGTACACGGAAAAAAACCTACACAGATAGGGGGGAGAACATGTGAAACGCCACACAGACAGCAACCCAACACCAGGACTGAAGCAGCGACACTGGATCTGTGAGGTGTGATTTCTTTCAGAAGCCACTTATCCAAACGGTTATGTTTTTTTCTCCCAAACAACACTTAAGTGCACTAAAATGTAACAAAACTATATTTAAAAAAAGCAGTTGGAACTGCACCACTGAGAAAATCTAAAAATGACCTTATGTTTAAACATCTGAGGCAAACATGTCTCCATAAAAACACGAGCTCAGAGCGTGAGTGGGTGCTGTTAGAGTGGGATGCAAATTTCCATCTGATTTACATTTGCACTTTTGTCTTTTTTCTTTTTCGAGAAGAATGCTCTGTTGTTGTCTCAGTATGTCCGACCTGTGTAATTGAGAGTTAACAAACTTCCAACAGATACACAGCAAAACTAACTTTTTCCATCAAACACACACACACACACACACACACACACACACACACACATACAACCTTCAAATTATTGCAATCAAATTTTTATGAAGCACAATAACTTTACCAGCAAGATTTATTTCTGTTACTGCATAAACCACATGATGTTTGGAAGTCAGTTTAATTTACCACACACACACTAGAAAGTGAAAAGTTATATAAATTTAAAACACATGTCCATGCCCATTACAGGCAAGATGAGCAAATTCAGATCAAACGTAAACTCTTTATCATTTGTCTACACCACTTAATTTTTAGTATGTGACAATGTCATATAATCTACACAAATTAGTTTATGGTGCCCTGTTAATTTCATTCAAGAAGAAAGTATATATAAAGCATATATAAATATGCTGCTTGCATAAGTATTGAACCCCTTGAACTTCTCCTTATTGTGTAGTGTTACAACCTGTAACTGAAATGAACTTCACTGGGATTATATGTCATGCATCTACACAAAATAACTCGTAATAGCTGTGAGGAAAAAATAATGGCTGCTTCTCTGTCTAATGCCCTCTTTACCTGCTCACTGACTTTTGCTGGATGGCCTCCACTGTTTTATATATATATTGTTTTATACCTAAACTTTCCCAAAATTACTAATACTTATGCACTTTCAACATTTATTTGTAAATATTTTTTGTCCAATGTTTTTTTCATGCCATAAAGTCCATTTCACTTTCAGGGTCCACTACAAAATGTGGCAAAGCTCAAGGGGTAAATGCTTGTGAAAGGCACAGTATCAAACATTAAACATTCAAAGGTATCATTATAGATTATGTATATGTGTTAAATTAAGATCTGTCAAGGTAAATGGATAATAGTTCGAAAGGCTCCATCAGCTTGATACACAGCCACATAGTAAGGAAACATCCCCATTCCCTTGCCCCAGGAGAGCTTCAACAAGGCTTCAGCGTTCACAGCCTTCCCTTTCTCCCTATGGATAATATCTCCAGCCAATTATCAGCACAAAATTCCAGTAAACTACCAAATTGTGAAGAGGAAAGAGATCATGCTGCTACAGGCCTAGGAAAAATGGACTAATTAACCTTGAAATCACTGTGATTGTTCAAATTGGTATAATTGTCTTTAGCTTCCCTGTGGGCTTGGAGCAATAAGCACTCTGGCTAAAAATAGAGTATATTCCACTCACTTTGTACACATAGATATAACCTGTCCGATACAGAATACAAAGCAGATGCATATTGTTGTGAAAATAATTTTTAACTATTATATCTGTAATCACTATGTTGGAGCATTCATTGGTGACACTGTAAACAATACACTTTGCTACGGTGTTTTGTCAGGCTTGGAAAATTACTCTAGCTCCACCTGGACTTTCTCCAATTATCTCAAGTGTTTTTTTTTTTTCTCGCTCTGGGCAAATTTACCTCTATTAAATGGGAGACACATCTTCTCCTCTCTCTCTCTCTCTGCAAGAGATGTAAGGCCCTGCATTTCTCGCTCTCACTATCGCTCTCTATATGTCTGGTCAGGTGATGGCTGTGGATACCTGGCTGTGGGCACTAGGGCTCATGACTGGGCCGGTCTGGGTACACTCTGTGGGACTCTTCTGTACTCTGCAGACCAGGCCCATCTCTGGGAGCCTATATAAGGAAGGTGATGTAATTATTGGGGGTCTCTTTCCTGTTCATTTTGATGCCCCTGAACCTGATCAGATGTTCACACAGAGAGTGCAGGGAGCCCGTTGTCAGGGGTGAGTATAGAATCTGATGTAGCTCTCTTTCTATAAATATAAGCTTTACTAGTTTTGTTATTATTGTTGTTGTTATTGTTGTAATGTTTGCATATCTCTCTCTGACTCAGGGCTGACTTGAGATCATATGGTTGGCTCCAAACTATGATTTTCACAGTGGAGGAAATTAACCGGAGCCCATCCCTGTTGCCCAACTTCACGCTGGGCTACCTGGCTGCAGATACATGCTTGGCTGAGAGCAGTACGCTGAGTGCTGCGCTGGCGATGGTGACTGGGCAGGTGGAGACAGTGTATGGGGAACAGTGCACCATGGCTCCCAGCGTGCCTGTCATTATTGGAGATGCACGTTCTTCTGCCTCCATAGTGGTGGCTGATACCTTGGGTGTTTTTGACATTCCTATGGTAAATGGCAAATTGGCAACATGTGTACCATTTTCCTCTAAAGTAGGTGATGTTTTGCTTCTAATTTTTCTCTCTGTGTTTCATCTGTCCAGGTTAGCTACTTTGCTTCTTGTGCGTGTCTCAGTGATCGCAACAAGTACCCCACCTTTCTCCGCACTGTCCCCAGTGATGCCTTTCAGGCTAAAGCCATGGCCCGTCTGCTGCGCCTGATGGGCTGGACCTGGGTGGGAGTCATATCTGGAGATGATGCATATGGAAAAAGTGGTGTGCAGCTGCTGCTGCAGGAACTGCAAGGATCTGGCGTATGCATTGACTACTTGGAGATAATTCCCAAATCCTTTGCACCAAACCGGATGAGAAGAATTGTAGAGAGAATCCAGAGCTCTAAAGCTTGGGTAGTGGTGACCTTTGCTATCAGCCCTGATATGGAGGTCTTGTTGAGAGAAGTGGTGAGACAGAATGTGTCCAATAGACAGTGGATCGCTACTGAAGCCTGGAGTACTTCCAGCCAGCATGCTGCTTTGAGTCCTGCCTGCTTGGCTGGTACTCTTGGTTTTGCTCTGAGGCAGGTTGATATCCAGGGTTTGGGCTCCTATTTGACCCAGCTGAACCTAGAGGAGTACCCAAAGGAGCCATTGGTGCAAAATGTTTGGGAGGAGTTGTTTGGATGCAAATTTGAGGAGCAAACCCAAACAGGACTTCCAAAACCCCAATGCACAAGCTTGGATAAAATTAAAGAACAAGTTGAAACCTACTTTGATATAAATTATAATGTGTATAAGGCTGTGTATGCTATTGCAAATGCTATTCAGGACATGCTGGCATGTCAGCCTGGCAAAGGACCTTTTGGGAATGGAGAATGTCCTGATACTAAGTCAATAAGACCCAAACAGGTAAAACTACTTAATGTTAGGATATAAAAAAATGTGTATACAGCAAAACACTATCAAATTTCCATGGGTATAACTCTTTACACTTTGTCGTGAATGTTTGTTGACAGCTTCTACACTATCTAAAGGCTGTACAGTTCACAACACCAGTGGGTGAATCGGTCTATTTTGATGAAAACGGGGATCCAGCTGCCTCATATGACATAATTAACTGGCATGTAGGAGCTGAAGGAAAGGTGGAATTCACTCAAGTGGGCCATTTTGATGCAGTGAAAGGACCTGGGCAAGACTTTCAACTGGATCTCGGGAAAGTGTTCTGGGGAGGAGGCTGGGGTGGCATGGTAAAAATGTAGTGGCTGGTTCTCTGTAATAAATGTTCATATAAATCTTAGCTAAAAAGCTGAAGTTAATCTGTCACCCAGTTATTGCAGAGAATTATTTAATATTTGTACAGACCTATTAACAGAGCTGTAGCATGGTTTCAACAGGCAGTGGAACAAAATAATGAATTATTTTGAACTGATGGATACATAACCTAGAACCAGTATTTCAAGTAATTTTGACTGCAAGACCTAATTATCATGACTGCTGGAGAAACAGATAGCTATCAAACGATGAACGTGGGGCATAAATGCTGGAGTTACCTCTCCTGTGTATGCATGCTTTATCTTTCACATGCAGATGAATGATATAGTGTATATAAGGTGATAAAGAAAGCAGTCTGACAGTTTCTCCTCTTTTGTGGTGACTATACATGCTGATATGTAATAGAATATTTCTTAAAAGTTAATGGAGATTTCTCCAAATGATATTCAGGTCCCAGTGTCTGTGTGCAGTGAGAGCTGTCCTCCTGGCACCAGGAAAGCTGTGCAAAAAGGAAGGCCTGTCTGCTGCTACGACTGTATACCATGCGCATCAGGGGAGATCAGCAATGCTACTGGTAAAGTACAATGACACTGAATAAAGGAAATGTTTATAATCTGGGGCTAAAATGTGGATAACACTCCCTTTCTCAATACAGTAAAAACTAGTAGCCCATAGATTGGTTTCTTTAATCTGATTTTCAAACTATTATACT
Organism: Pangasius macronema; assembly: GCA_037577455.1. Taxonomy (NCBI): domain Eukaryota; kingdom Metazoa; phylum Chordata; class Actinopteri; order Siluriformes; family Pangasiidae; genus Pangasius; species Pangasius macronema. Next base: position 3,244,371 of record CM074950.1, on the reverse strand, counting down.
ATCCTTGATGTATGCACATCACATTGTCCATTATGTTGCTTAGCAACCAAAACTTGCTGTTAACAGACTACATTGCATGGTGGAAAATATATTTTTTATAGAGAATATTATTAATAACAAATTAAATTATTTACTGAACTCTGCATTTTATTATATTACCCATGACAAAATCATTAACATACAGCTTCTCATGGGTTATTGCTTTATTTGACCCCAGATTAACTTTCAGAGCTCCAAATTTCTGACATGACATCAAGCCACAACTAACAAAACTTAAAATGTTACCTGTGCTAAAAATGTTAATGGCTAAATTGAACGTGCATTTCTTTCTAGACTCTACAGAGTGCACCAAGTGTCCTGAGAGGTTCTGGTCCAACACTGACCGGACAGAGTGCATCCCAATGATAG
>CM074950.1:3226396-3243863 GCA_037577455.1 Pangasius macronema | reverse complement strand
CAGCATACGTCAGCTCTCCTGGGAAATACACGGTAGCTGTGGAGGTCTTTGCCATCCTAGCCTCAAGCTATGGCCTTCTGCTGTGTATCTTTGCCCCAAAGTGTTACATCATCCTACTCAGACCAGAGAAGAACACAAAAAAGAATATGATGTCCAAATAGGAGGAAAAATTAAAGACTTTCTTTCAGAATTTTCCAGAAATCATGAAATATATGCAGATTTATAGATTCACATTGCTAAATGTGTCTCCTAAATGTGTGCTGAATTTATACACTGCTGTTTTTATGTGTAATTCATGTCAATAAATGAACATTGCGCATACATGTATAATTTAATATATAATTGATTATATATATTCTCATCTTTCTGCTGCTTCTCGTCCTCAACAGACAACCAAAACCACACGTGAGGCAGACGTAGCACAAACACTTCTCTTGTCCCCGCTGTATCTCGCTGACATAGCCTAAACATTTTTTCCACTGCCATGATCTGATAGAGTGCCTATTCAGCCCCACTTCAGAGTGCTGTAGGTTATCAGGAGTCACTTCAGTGCTGAGTGCCTCACAGTCTTTACTGACCCAGTAGGACTAAACAATGACCCCAGTAAAGTCAGCCTGAATGGTCTCATTGTTGCTCCTGGTTAGAATATCTCTGGTTGGAGACAGTGAGGGAGGAGGAGTCATATATGACCCATCTCCAGTGCACTATAGTCGAAAAGGAGAGAAATGCAGGATTAGGCCTGCATGAAAAGTTTAGTGCATCCCTTTTACACCCAATTTACACTTTATTCAGCTGTCTTTCTTCTATTGTGAGTCATCAAATCTACTATCAGTGATAATGCTTGTTGCTCTAATGACCTATAAATGTATCCATGATTTGACATGTAGCTATGCTAGTAGTCCATATAATAAAAGACAATGCACAGTCATTAAGCTCAAATATATGAAGTTTTTAAGTGAAATATACGCAGATGCCACTGTCTGCCTTCTTCATTTTACCTCTGTACATAATATCTGGATAGAGCGGAGTCCAGAAGTCTATTGAAAATGCTTCTATTTTGTATTCTTATACAATGTACTTGACTGAAATATACAATTTTAAAAAATATTTACGAGTTTCAGTATTTCTTAGTATTTTGGTATATCCCCATTATTTTATTTATTTTTTGAAGTTGATTATTCATTTATTAATGAGGAACACATCATACATTTTATCCATTATATGTTTAATATGGCACAGCTCCGAAACAAGTTCCTGTTATCACTTATGTTATAGCAGCTATAAACAGTTACTGCCTCACTAACCTCTTTTTTTTTCTCTTTTGAAGTTAATAAGACAAAAAAAAAACATGCAGCTTGTGATGTTACTGAGAAACAAAAACCTACTGACAGTGGAGGCTCCTTTCATAAACGTTAAATAAATGTCTCCTTAGTGAAACCTTCACAATATCAAAAATTGGACACATTTTTTTCTTTGTTAATAACAACAACTTTATAATCTGTTTATTATTGAGTTTAGATTATATGGCACATCCACCATACAAGTCCCTGTGAATTGGCTGTTACTATTAGGTATCATTACCTATTAAACGTACTTCAGCTGCATGTATACATGTATTTTACAAGCAAAATGTTTCTCAGCCCAAATGTATGAGTTTTAATAGAAAACTTCAGTTTGGCTTTGCTGAAATCCAGAGTCATGATACTAATTAAGTTCACATCTGGTTGGCACACACAGCCTAGTTATGACTAGAATAAAGACAGTAAAATCTGTCCCTGGATAGTATCTCTATCTGGCAAGTTCAAAGTAGTAACAGTCAAATTCCCACAAAATATGCGACCATGATCATCATTTTCCCCTAAAGCACAAATATAGGTGCTGTAGATTATTTGTGACGTCCAGGAAGAGACTGAGATGCTGCTCAGTAGGGAAAGGAGCCAAAGTGCGGTGTCCAACATTATCTTTTTTTTTTTTTAATTTGTAATGGTGATTAAAAATAAGTAAATACAGCAAAGTTTAATATTTTATTTTTAAAAAATCAGGTAAAAGTGAAAAGTAATTATACTCACAAAAGCACCCAGTTAGACTTAAGCAAGTACTGAACCCATCTCTGAATACACATAACTTTCATTGTATAAATAATGATTTATTATTTAACCTTTGGACTTAAGTCTGAATATGTGAATAATATGTGAGAGGTTAATATGTGTAAATAAAACCAATCATTGCACAAACCACATGAATAAACACATTGCACAATGTCAGTAGTCCACATGTGTAAAATGTGGGGAACATAAATCGGGAAGTGTGTGAAAAGCACACATGTAACGTCTACCTTTCTCTGTAAGGCTTTGTAAGTGAGTGAGTAAATACTCTGTAAGAGCCAATCGACCTTGATATTTCAATTATTGCTCTGATAAGTACATCTTTATGGTTTCAGCTAGGTATTAATCAATACAATTATTATAGAAAATCCAGTCCAGAATGACTGAGATGATAGAGGCTGATCATCAAGACCAATATACTGAGTAAGAGCTGCTATTTTCACTCACCTAGTCTTGTCTACAGACTTTTGTTTTCACCTAGCTAGCATTTGCTTCGTTGTTGTTTGCTGTGTGCAGCTCGTAATGAACTCCTCATACAGAGTTTTATGTTTAATATGTTTTATTAGGTTACTTATTCCTCGTCTTGATATTTTCACAGATTTCAGTTTACAGTCTACTTTTCTTTGATTGCCATCATTAATCGTGAAATACGTACAGATCGATGTCATTTCATGTCATCTGTACGTTAGCAAGACAGCACACACTAGCCTTAAATCACATAGTATTCCATAGTATCACATTTTTTTTTACCCAGAAGTACAAGTAAATGAGCATGGTGTCAAAATGATATGCGATACCAGTATTTGTACTGAGGCATCCCTAGTTTCAGCCTTACTATCTAGCTTGACTTTGGTCTCCACAAGTCATTCTGAGGTAAATGGTAACACAGTGAAATGTGCTGTGAAAGCTGCTGGGGTTCGCTAGAGCAGATCTTTGGAATTAAATGTTGCAGGTGGTCGGATTTCACTGCAGAGAGAGCATCCAATACCTCCTGATTAGCACTTTCAAGGAAGAGTAAACCACTACTCAAATACATTCTCACATACAAACTCATTCAAACACATTCAAATTCATTTTGACTTCTAAAATCTTCAAAAGGAACAAAGATGTTTAAACATAAGTCACTTCACATTTGCAAAACACATGCTGAGTGTGCTGGATTTGCACCACTGTTCATACACATCAGCGATTACTAATGATGTGCAGACCGCAGAGCAGAGCACTGTGTTGTGGCTTTCACCTCACACCAGGCAGCCACTTGACACTTCAGTGAGTGATTTGTATCTGACGTTTTTATTCGGATTCTTTATTTGTGCTGTTTGCTGGGCAGAGTTGAGGTGGCTTGACTGTTACTGAATCACACTGGAACACCAGTGCCCCCTGGTGGTTGAAGCAGAAAGCACCAGTTTCACAAGGAAGTCCTAGTAAAAAGGCAATAATAATAATAATAATAATAATAATAATAATAATAATAATAATAATAATTTTTCATTATTTTCATTATGATATACATTTAATATGCAAATATTTTTAAGATTCTTTAATATTCCTTAAAATAAAAAGAAATAATAAAAGAAGTAAACAAATAAAACATAAACAGACATCACCTCCCCACTTTTTGGGACATAAGAGCTTTTTTAGTATTCTTTTCAGGCATAAAGATAATAATGTAACATTTTGGGGCAAAAATACATAACAGGACCCCAAAACTGGAGGCTAAAATCGCAAATATTTCTACTGCAACTGTGAACTTTCCAGGAGAGCTGACATAAGCTGGGATGTAGGCAATCCAAACTGCACAGAATATAAGCATGCTGAATGTGATGAATTTGGCTTCATTAAAGTTATCGGGCAGCTTCCGAGCCAGAAAAGCCAAGATGAAACAAAAGGCAGCCATGCAGCCGATGTAGCCAAGCACGCAGCAGAACAGTGCCACTGAACCCAGGTGGCATTCTAAGATGATCCTGTCACGGTACAGCCATGTGTTCTTCACTGGATAAGGCGGACTTGTGGTCAACCAAGCCACACAAACGGCACACTGTATGGCGGAACAGAGGAACACTCCAAATCGCTGCTGAGGAGGGCGAAACCAGCGTGCTGCGTTATTGCCAGGCAGTGTGGCCCTGAATGCCATGAGAACCACCAGTGTCTTGCTGAGCAGGCAGGAGAGACAGAGTGCAAAGGTCAAACCAAAGGCCGTGCGTCGGAGTGGGCAGGCCCAGCGAGACGGCTGGCCTAGAAAAGTGAGGGCACACAGGAAGCAGAGAGAGAGTGATATCAGTAGCAAGAAGCTCAGCTCAGAGTTGTTGGCCCGCACCAAAGGTGTATCACGGTGACGGATGAAAATAACAGCTACAGTCACTGTAGCAACTACGCCCAGGATGGAGGTGGCTGCAAGGGCCATACCAAAACCCTCAGTGTAGGACAGAAACTCAATCTGTTTGTCGACACAGCTGTCGCGTTGTGGGTTGGACCAGAGGTCCTCGGGGCATAGCGTGCACTCTGGCTGATCTGAGAGCAAAGAAAATGAGTTTAGAGTGTTATGGTGGGAGTGCAGTAATTTCAAACATTTCTGTGGTGACCTGCGACAACCCTTCACATGGTAATATTTTATACACAGTATATATAATAGAAATATGACCTAAAGCATGTTTCTCTTTTGGATGGACCTCAAATAAAAGGAAATTCTAGCATATTAAAATGTTCTGGTTTCTCCCAAAAGTGTAATGGAAGAAAATTATATTTAAAGATTTCATCCAAGTTTCACTGAAAGAAAGCAACACACTGAACAATTGGGATTTAATTGAACACATAATAAATCAAATATAAATCTAAATACAACCAGGAAAACATGTCTAAGTTCATGCCCGTCTTTGTTCATAGCCTACAGCCATTTTACAGCTGTGTTTGTTAAACCTGACATGATCTTTGCAGAAAGCCTAACCAAGCATAGAAAGTTTTTTTTTTTTTTTAAATTTCATGAATTTTAAGAAATATACATTTCTATCTATCTATCTATCTATCTATCTATCTATCTATCTATCTATCTATAATGGCTGATGCAGTGTTTTGTGTTAATGTAATACAACTGTGAACTTTTCAGGAGGGTCACAGCACAGTTTAGCACCTGATCAGATAGAAAATTTAAAGAGAATCCACTATAGTATGGCAAGCAAACACTATAGTGTGCATTAATTTTAAAAAACTTTCAAGGATTTGATGACATACCTACGCCTTTGCTGATGCTACCCTCTGCACAGGGCACACAGTCATAGCAGCAAATGGGTTCTCCCTTACGCGGCGCTTTCCTGTAGCCTGGCTGGCAGCTGGCTGAGCACACTGACAGTGGCAGCTGTGAGGGAGAAAGAAATTTAGAGAGAGAGAGAGGAACTTGGCCATTTTTTAAAATTCCGACAGAAGCCTCTCTAACAGTAATCAGTATTTTAAATTTTAGGCCAATGAATCAAACCGAATAATTTTACCTCCTTGGATCCACCTGGCCACATGATGTTGTCCTGGTAGAGAATTAGTTGCTGCTCGGCAGGGAGAGATGAGTCAAAGCGTCCAACTGTAGCAAACTGCATCTGCCCACCTCTAGGCCCCTTCTGCCAGTTTACGATATCATAAGATCCTGCAGGGTCCCCATACTTATCAAAGTTCACGACGTCACCAAACATGTTGGTAAAGTTCACCTCCTTAAGGTACTTTATCACCTAGTGAAACAACATGCTTGTTAAAAATCTGGACAGAAATTAATACAGGTAATATTTCTTCACTGTACAATTCTAAACCCTTGTGTCACTGGAGATGGAAATAAAGACTAAGTTTAGCAATACCTGCCAGGGCTGTAGACTGTAGATATCTGGACAGAGTTGCTTCTCAGTACTGCTCTCCTGTTTCTTGCACATTATCAAGTTGTGTAGTGCGTGTGCTGCAGCATACACAGCTTTGTGTAAGTTATAGGTCACTCTGAGCTGGGACACATCATTATAGATTGTCTCAGTGTCCTGAATCCTCTCTTCTCCAGTACAAGTGCGGTTATACTGGACCTGATCAGCCATAGAACCAACTGGTACACTTGTGTTAAAGGAGCATTGAAACTCTGTTTCCCAGAATTCCCGTGCAGATGGATTGTAAGGCTCAGTGAAAGGCCGTATGCTTTGTAGGAAGTCTCTGAGGCCGGGGATCTCGGCTCGGCGTATAGCAAAGCCCATAGTGCCACTGAGAACAGGATATTTAATGGATAGGAGGGTGGAGGTTACCCAGGCCTCACTGGCTACCCATAACCTCCCTGTTAAATTCTGTCTTACCACTTCCTCCACTACAGGCTCCATGTCCTCCTCAGTGGCAAAAGTCACAAGCACACGTGCACTGGAGCCTCTAATCATCTTTACAATATCCTGGATCTGTTGCGGAGTGGGGACTTTGGGAATGATGACCCGAAACGCCACACATGTACCAAGCTGCGTCACCTCAGCTGTGAACATGTCGATGCCGGTACGTCCGTAAGCATCGTCGGCACCAAACGTGCCCACCCAGGTCCAGCCGAAGTGCTTGACAAGGCGGGCCATAGCGCTGGCTTGGTATGTGTCACTAGGGATGGTACGGAAAAAATAGGGGTACTGTTTTTTGTCACTCAGGCAAGCACAAGAGGCAAAGTAACTGATCTGGGAATTCAGACAGAGACAAGAGAAAGGGACAGGGTACATTAAGGAATATTGCCTTGCTTTGTCAATATTTAGAGAAGTAATTCAAATAAATCAGAACTGCTTTGTGAAAGGAATTTGCTCTGTTGACCTCTCATACCAAGATAGAAAATTCACATGAACATCACATGTAAATAATCAGTAGTTTAAGACACGTAACTTATTTGCTGTTTGACACGTGCAGTACTGCAGTACATGCTTTTTATTTTTCATCCTTCACATATTTTTCATGTTTTAGTTTATATGCATTTTCCAATGATTAATTTATTTTCACGTGATTCATGTCAATTTTTCCACGTGACGTGTCACATATTGTATTATTCACTGCATTTCATAGCCATTATTTCAAATTCATATGTGCAATTTCAGGGTATAACATGCTGAAATACACCATCACCTGTTTCTCATGTGTGACCACACATTTATCACATGTGAAAAACATATGATCATGAGTGAAATGTGAGTTTTCCGTAATTGATTAAACATTCAATGTAAAATAAAAATGTATAAATGTGTCATAGAACCTGGTACATGATTAAAAAGAAAAAGGCTTGACTAAAAAGAAGGAGAGGAAGAAAAACAAGCAGTGAGATGATCCAGAGAGAGAGTGTTTCACCCTCTTCTGCACATTCAGACACACTGTGTCTGAAAATACCATGGCCACATACAGTATATTAATTATTTATGTACGGTTATTATATCTATAGCTATTATGAGCATAGAACATGTTTCACTGATATGGTATGTGAACATTCAAACACTTTACTCTGAAAAGACAGCGATGCTCTCACCAGTGGGACCTTGAACAGAGTAAGCAGTCTGGAGACAGCTATGGATAGGCTGGATCCTGAGTCTCCTATGACAAGAGGGATGCTAGGGGATGAACATGCCCCTGTGCTGTTCCTCTTCAGTGGCTGAGAGACCACAGACAAAGCAGTTCTTGCAGACAAAGCTACTGTCCAACATGTATCATAAATCCTGTAGCCCAGAGTGATGTTGGGCAGCAACAAGGGATTTTTATTAATTTCATCTATGAAGAAGATCATGGCCTGAGACCAGCGTAATGCACGCAGGTTTAACCTAAACAAACAGGACAATCAAGATGAAAATGTTGTTACGGTTACTTGAGCTAAAATACAAATGTCATTGTGGACTCTTTAGCAAAATTGACGAAAGAAAGTCCAAAACAAACACTAGTACAAAAATAACATGACATCAAGACACAACACATCAAGATCGTCATCTTTAGTCATATCAAATCAGGGAAGGAAAAAAACCAACAATGCCTCTGAAGCACAAAGTAAATTTTCCACAGACAAAAGTTTTTACCCCTTGCATTTCCTCTTGTCTGGTGTACTCATGAAGTTGAGTTCCTGCTCTACACCTTTAGAATGGATGGGAAACATGGCAGCCAGAATCAGCTGGCCATCCTTATGGACCACTGCAGAGTCCAGGTCCTGCCAGGGCTGGCAGTCTGCCTCGGAGGAAGTGCATGTGGGCCAGAGGAGAGACAGCAGCAAGGCCAGGACATGGAACACCAGCATCCTGACCTCTACTCAGCACAGACTGTGCACGTCTGTTATGGCATGATTACAACAGAACTTTATAGATGCAGATTAATGAAAAGCCTCTCTGTAGGGAAAAAGGGGTGACATACACACAAGCAAAGCCACGCATGCGTGAGTTCATATACAGGGACACACACATACTGTACACACAGGAGAAAAAAAAAAAAATCAGATATCACATCTGGGTGCTTTTGGGTCCTGAATGCCTAACAACAATTACGATTGCCTAAGAACAATTTCTGAAATACCACAAAACCGATGAAGCAATAAAAGAATGTTTTAAAATGTTTTTCTATATAATTTTTTATATTAATCTCACAAACCAGATCATGTCTGTGGGTTCAGGGGAAGGAAACTCAAGACAATAACATCCTTTTAGAGGTACAGATTACATGCTAAATAAACCTGATTGTGTAGAATGCAGTTGCTTTCACTTAAAGAAATAATCTAATGTGTTCCCAATTTTCAACTGTATTTTTTGCCATATGCATCACATCCGGATTTCCCAATTGACTGCTGATACTATCAGAGGGTTTTGTGCCAGTAATAGCAATTACTCCAGGGTTCAGTTATGAGTGGGAAAAAAAAACAGTAAAAAAAGGTGGATACGGATCTGATTTTGCTTTCAGTAGCTGCTGTTAGACAGTCAGAATGTTAGAATGCCATAAACCTAAATGTAAATATATGTTTCTGTCTTTAAATGTAATTTTTTCCCTTTTTTAAGATTTGGACTTTAGGGAAGAAAACTGCATTTAAAGATTTCATTCTGACTCCACTGGCAGACACCAACATGCACTTACATGTATGTTTATGGCATTTAGCAGACTCATTGTATAACAGCAAATACTATTTTATTCATTTCATTTGCATTAAATTTCATTTGCAATAAATTACCCATACAAATTATAATAAGTATATGTTTCTCAAAGAATTATAAGTTTACAATGGATCATCCACATCAGTCTCTGTCTCATCACCTGAGGTAAAAGTCACTTGAACTTTAAACTTCTCAGTTTGCTATTACACCAGTGATTAAATAAGTACTGATTAATTTAGTTCTACAGAAGTCCAGTCCTAGTTCAGACTATTGATCAAAAGGTCATGAGTTCAAATCCCAGCAACACTAAACTGCCACTGCTGCTCCCTTGAGCAACGCTTAACAGCTCAATTGTATTCTGTCTCAATTGTAATTCAGTTTGGATGAAATAATGAAATAAACATAAATGCAAATTAATCATTTATCTATAATTATCTAATATTAGCATTATCTATTGCTTTTTTTGGGGAAAAAAATCTTCAGATCAAGTTGTCTAAACCTATGTCACAAGTATGACAGCTCTGTAGTCTCTCCTCTATATCAGATTTTTAAAGCTGAAATAAACTCTTCACACAGTGCTATTCCAGATCATATGCATCTGAATTCCCATGCTGATGTGTGGAAGAAGTCAGAAAATGGACTGAGGAGTTTGCGCTTTGATATCATGGACTTGTGGACATTCAGGGTTGTGCCACAACACTAAAAAAAATAATAATAATAACAAAAAAGAAGAATAAAAGATGTTTTGTTAAAGGTTGCATCACACTAACCTGTCATTGATTCATTTTCTATAGCAGCATGCCGCATTTTGTTTTAATCCTTATATATTTTGTCCCTTTGCTTGTCTTTATTAGATCAGATGTATTATTTCTGATTTATATATGCTTTATCTCAGATGTTTTATATTGTCACAACTCTTTAAGTTGTGTTGTTTATTACATGATATCTACCTAGAGGACTGAAAACCATGAGATCCATGGAACAATCGTCCACTGCATGAACAGAAAATCCACTAACACAATGAACTTCAGCTAATGAGTCAGTTGTGAGAGAGTGTAGATATGTGCACATGTTTATTATTGCTATACTCACAGTGTAAAGGCGCCTGTTAAGTGAGTTTTGTAATTAGCCTGAGGCAGCTGGGCATTAACTGTGGGGTTCTAGGGGACATGGGGCATGTTTATGAGTTCCCCAGGGAGAGGACATCTCTGATCTGATCCAGAGAGGAAAATAAAATGAGTGTGTGTGGTTTTATCTGCGTAGGCAAAAAGCAACAGCCACAAGAGCGTATGTGTGAATTTATTATTAGTCTCATGTAAGAAGCTTTGATTGCCAAATTGTGTATTTATTTGATCCGGACTCCTCTCAGCAGCACCTCTTAGTGGGCAGTGAGTAAAAATGCACATTTGTAAGTAATGCTAAATGTCTGAGTCATTTATTTGGAGCTGCTGAGGTGACATTATGGTTATATTCATAATATTTTAATTAATATATTGAGGTCACAAGATGATATGTTGAGACCAAGTACCAAATCTTGAGCCCACAAACTACTATCTCATGGCCACAAATTGTGTAACTTGAGCCCTCAAGCCCATATAATCAACATCCTGTTAATTATCTGGTGAGAACAAGCAAAGAAAGTCTATTCCTTTGCCCACAGTGGTATAATTCAATTGATGTCTCTATATATTAATATACTAATATATATTAATATAACATATATTAATATGTGGCCCATTAATATGCAACTCATGCTCTCAATATATTATCTAGGGGCCTTATCTCTACCTTATTACAGATTACCACCTAATGGCATTATACATATTAGTCAAAGGAAAATGTTACATTGCAGGCATAATACGGAGCATTTTTTCTACTAATATGACATATACACATTCCACAAATTACCCTGAAGTTGGAACATATGTAATGAGTTAATGGTTTGATATCCATAAGCCCACATATTACACATATATATTTCAAATTCACAAGATGCAATGCTAAATTTTTTTTTCTACTGTGGTTTTGCCCATAAGGTGCTTCTTTGTGTTCTTCTCTGGTCTGAGCAGGATTATGTAACACTTCGGGGCAAAGATACACAGCAAAAGGCCATAACTGGAAGCCAGGATGGCAAAAACCTCTACGGCTACTGTGTACTTTCCCGGGGAGCTGACGTACGCTGGAACAAAGGCAATCCAAACAGCACAAAAAATCAACATGCTGAAAGTGATGAATTTGGCCTCATTGAAATTGTCTGGAAGCTTCCGGGCAAAAAAGGCTAGCAAGAAGCAGATTGCAGCCAGCAGGCCAATGTAGCCCAGAACCAGAGAGAAGGCGAGTGTTGAGCCCATGTCACACAGTAGGATGATGTGTGCTGACTCCCGAGTCATTAGTCTATGTGGGACAGGAGGTGCCAGGCCCAGCCATGCACCACAAATCCCAACTTGCACTGCTGTACACAGGAAGATCAGAGCGCGTAGTTGTGGTGGTCTGAACCATTTCATGGCATTGCTACCTGGCAGAGTGGCTTTGAAAGCCATCAGGACCACCATCGTCTTACCCAAAATACAAGACAGGCAGAGACAGAAGGCAATGCCGAAAGCCGTGTGACGTAACTGGCACGACCAGGAAGTAGGCTGTCCAATGAAGGCCAGGGCACAAACAAAGCACAGCCAAAGAGAGCTGAGGATGAGGAAACTGAGCTCCGAGTTGTTAGCCCTGACAAGAGGTGTGTGGCGTTTGAAGGCAAAAATAAGGCCAACAGCAAATGTGGTGCAGGATCCCAGCAAGGCCACAGCCAGCAATGCCATGCCCATCGTGTCACCATAGGACAGGAACTCCACCAGCTTTGGTATACAGGCATCTCTCTTCAGGTTGGACCAGAACTCAGGCCCACACGTCACACACTCTATGGCATCTTACACACAACAGTCAGAGTAAAAAATATCAAAATCCACTACATTGTAATAAATGCTGTTATGTGAAAAGTAATCAAAAAATTTCTTTCTTTCTTTATTTTTAAAACCAAAATGGGAATAGGACAGCACAAAATGGTTAATACTGTAGTAAGAAATGTAACTGAAATTTTATTTATTTATTTATTTATTTATTTATTTATTTATTTATTATATTTTTGAGTAAAGGTGGCCATTTTTTGTGAACATAAAATAGAAGTAAAGTGAAAGTTGAAGATGAAAGTATTATTTGTACTCAAGTAAAGCGGAATATTTATGTGTTAATATACACCACTGGATACATATTTTATTTCTTTTTTAAATTGTTCATGAAGAAGCCCATTGCATCCCACAGCTTCGGAAAGACAAAATGTCTGTTGCATTTTAACTATAGACAAGCGCAGGTAACTCACCTGTCTGATTGCTAACCTCCCCAGCTGCACAGAGAATGCAGTCAAAGCAGCAGACAGGGAAACTGGGCCTAATGGCCTTCCTGGTGCCTGGGGGACAACTGCTGCTGCAGACAGACACAGGGACCTGCAGAGCAAAGAGGAGGACAACTAAAAAGATATAAATGACTTATTTTTCAGATATAAAATTCAGTATGTATTTATAGAGTAAAGAGAGTAAGTTTATAGAGTATAGACTTAGCAATAGAGCCAGAAAAATAAAATGCATGGCCACGGTGTGATGCCATTTAAGTTTCAGTTTTAAAATTCACACAGGCTTACTTTTCTCTGGTTACCATTCCAGATAATTAGAGTTTCCTCTATCAGCAGTTTAATGCTCTTGGTTTCATCAAATGTTCCCACAGTGGCATACTGGACCTCACCAGTTTCTGAGAGCTGAAAGTTGATCAGGTCATACATGGCCACGGCATCACCGTTTGCATCAAACTTAGTTTCTTCACCATACTCATTAGTGAAGTCCACTTTTTTCAGATAGTGCAGGAGCTGAGATGCACAGAGATAAAAAAAAAAGACAGGAACAGGGAGTGGGAATAAGATCAGACAGGGAAATGACAGAGAGGATAGATAGCCAGAGACCTAGATAGAGAATACAGGACTTTGCAAACATATTTTTGAACCTGCTACAAATGTGAATCATCATTTATGTATATATCCTTTTTTATGTTATATTGTTCCAATGTTGCATTACATATTGAACAAATAATAATATACAAATACTTTTTTTATAGTCCAGTTGTTGTTTTTTTTGTTATTGATCTTTTATTTTCCTCTGCAGCATTAGATACGGAAGCTTGTGCATATGACAATAAAGTTCTTGAATCTTTAATAATCAAATTTTAATCTCTGAGAAAAAAATGGAGATATATTCTTTCTCAGCACATCGGCGAAACCACAGATAGACAGACATAGTAAATAATAAATCATTAAATGTCTCAGTTGAATGAGAATTTGCGTTTCTAACCTGCCACGGCTTTATGGTCTGGATGTCAGGGCAAGCACCCCCAGGGAAGGGTCCTCTCTCTGGCACACATTTCATCATTGCTTCCAGAGCATAAGCAATGGCATACACTCCTTTATAAACATTATAGGAGATCCTCAGCTGAGACACATCTGAGTAAATGCTTTTTACATTAGCCAATATCTCTGAGCCATTACAAGGGGGTTTATTTGTGAGCGTTCCACTGACTGCAGTGTGAGGAGAGCATCCAAACATCTCCTCCCAGAACTGCAAAACAAAAGGATCATCAGGGAATGTGGAGGGGTGCAGACGCAGTAGGAAAGGCTGCAAACCAGGGATTTCAGCCCTGCGAATGGCAAAACCCATGGAGCCCTGAAGAATGGACTGAAATTCTGGTGTGGTGAGGATTGCAGCTGTGATCCAAGCCTCACTGGCCAACCACTGGATCCCAGTCAGATTGTGTGTGAGAGCCTCAGTGAAGAGAGCTTTTGCATCCTGCTCTAAAGCAAACACCAACACCACTCGAGCCCCTGAGACACTTATGCGCTCCACAATCCTGGACATTTCTGCTGGGGCATGGTTTTTGGGAATGATCTCATAAAGAGCAATACAGGCACCCAGTTTGGACACCTTGTCAATGAAGATTTGGGCTCCTCCACGGCCGTACGCATCATCACCAGCTACCGTTCCCACCCAAGTCCAGCCAAAGTGTTGTACCAGCTGAGCCAAGGCATTCACCTGGAAGAAGTCACTCGGCATGGTCCTTAGAAATGCTGGGAATATCTTCTTATCACTCAGACATGCACAACTAGAGAAATAGCTGACCTTCAGAGAGGAGAGGAAAGGAGAGGAGAGTGGAGTGGAGTGGAAATGATTTTAATAAAAATGATACTTAATATGAGTACAACTTTATGCACATTTATACTCTTGTATAAGCCATACAACTATCCTCACCTGTGGCAGTTGGAAAACACCTAGAAAGTGGGCAACCACCATTGATAGTGTGGATCCACCATCACCAATGACAATAGGCACCCTGCCCTGACAGTATGCATCTCCACTCTCCTCCTCTCTTCCTCCCATTAGCTCCATAGCTGTGCGAAGTGCATGGAGAGGGGTACTGCATGAGTCATAGATTTTATAGCCAAGGGTGATGTTTGGCAAAAGATGACTGTCCCTGTTTATCTTTTCTATGGCAAAAATCATTGTCTGCATCCACCGAAATGTCCTGAAATTAAACCTGTCGGATACAAAAGAAGCTGATTTTTGTCCCTCAAAATTGAAATCTGATTTATGTTCCTTAATGCTATTGCTAAAAAAAGCACAGACATGTTTTGCCTGATTATACACCTGCATAACGCATCAGAAAATGATCAAACTGAATCAGTTATGACAAAAAAAAAAATACTATCCAGGAGTATTCTGTACCAAAAACAATTCAATATTTTTAAGAAACAGTGATAATATATTAAGCTGTTAACACATGTAAACACCTGCATGTAAAATAAATATATACTGTATATGTTAAAAAGCATAGATCCAGGCATAACGTGCTTTTGTATTGGAGAGTGAGTGACTGACCCAGTGCACTTAGCAGATTTGGGCTGAGAGTTGAAAGTCAGTCGTGCCTCCATCATTGCATCATGCAGAGAAAACAAGCCCCCCAGCGTGATGTTCCCTTCTTTAGCCACCATAGGCAGGTGTGAAGAGCCAGAGATGAGATGACAGGATTGGTGCTGGAGGAGCTGAGAAGAGATCAGAGTAGAGAAAAATGCCACAGGCACACATACACATGCATAAACACCCATACGCTGCATTCTGTCTCTGTGCACACAGCTAATCAAGCTAAATGCCACTAGCCAGAACATTCACTGTACTCCATAATATAGCATTTTGCATGTGACATTCTGCCATAACACACGCAAGCACACACGCTTGTACAGACAAACTGGATACACATGAAATGAATCATTCATGCCCACTTTTATGTTGTACATGAAGGCTTCTTATGCAACATTAAGCCATATTAATCCTCCTGAGAAAATTACTCATTGGAAAAAGAATCACTCCCCATAATATATGCACACTGCAATAACAGCGCATACAGTAGATCTTTATGGTGGCAGACATTAATGGGCCAAGAGTGATGTCAGGCAAACAATGACTGTCCCTGTTGATCTTTTCAATGACAAAAATTATTGTTTGTATCCACTGGCATGTCCTGAAATTAAACCTGTTATATACAAGGAAAGCCATAGAATAAGTTAAAATAGAGTTGCATTTAGAATTGTTTATTAATGCAAGCCCTGAAGTACTGCCTGTTTATACATCTGCATAAACTCCTTTGAAAATTATCCCTTTGTTTTATGCATGAAGCTGACATGCATCAGGATTGTACAAAAATGACAGTAAATTAGCCGTGTGAATATTACTGTGAATAGTCACTGAAGGAGTTCCACACATCACATCAGACAGCCAACAGAATCAGACATCAGGTGCTATATATTAATAAAACCGTTTGTAACATGTATTAGAATACAACTACAACTACAAATGTCTGAGAATTGTAATTAAAAACTTGGGGGGCTTCATATAACACCTGTCTGGACGTAGGTCGTTTTAAAAAAGCCAATTTTTTGAGGGTAATGAATTTCTTTTGTGTTTGTCAGGTACTGCCTAGCCCAAGGCTTTCTCATTAGGGTATGTAGGTATTCAGATTACTACCTCATTATAAGCTGTTTAGTGACTTTTGGGATTATTTCATATTTGTAAACCCTGTAGGTTTGATTAATGCCGACAGATTGAGAATAATGGCATACTGTAATACTGGCTCCAGGCTATTTTCCTTACTTAGGCCTCTCTAATATCATCAGGAGATTGCTATATGTGCACACAGTCATGATGAGCTCTCCCAGGATCAGTCTGGAGGACAACATAGCACTGCAAACAAATCACGCTGTTATAGCTCACAGGTCCGAGTACATTGAAATCTTTTTTTTTTTTTTTTTTGCTTTGGTATGATTTTTTTGTTTTGAAAAATATACTGTATATGAAAATGAGATTTTAATAAAAAAAACAAAACAAAAAGAAAACCCACAAAAAGCTCTACTTCTCCTCTGCTTGTTTTTCTTTATTTCAGAATCATTTTGGTCATTACCTGATGTACTGCTAATATAGAGCACTACATGCTTTTCAATGACATGAAGATATGTTGGTTAGCAGGATTTTCTCGTTTCTGCAACCCTGCAATTGCATTTTTATCATATATTTTAGAACAGAGTAATATATATATATATAGTATTGGAATGGCAAGGCCAATTCTTTTGTTTTTGCTATACACCGAAGACATAAATATGAGATGATAGAACAGAATTTCAGGTTTCATTTTCTGATATTTACATCTAGATGTGTTAAACAACTTACAACATGGCACCTTTTGACCACCCAATTTTTAGATGACCAAACATATAGGAACAGATAATCTTAAAGTAAATAACACTTAATATTTGTGTGTATAAGTGACTGCATCAAGCAAGCAACCCACTGACATCACCAAACTGTTCCATTCTCCTTTAGTGATACTTTTCCCTTCTGTCTCCTCTTCAGGAGGTGAAATGCTGCTCAGTTGGGTTAAGGTTTGGTGATTGAATAGGCCAGTCTAAAACCTTCCGCTTTTTCCACTGATGAAGTCATTTTTGTGTTGGCAGTGTGTTTTGGGTCATTGTCTTTTTGCATGAGACTCCTCCCAATTAGATTGGATGCATTTCTCTGTAAATTGGCAAACAGAATGATTCTGTAGACTTCTGTTCCCATTCCGCTGCTACCATAATGAGTTACATCATCAATAAAGATTAGTGAGCGCATACCAGAAGCCCAAGCCATGACACTA
>CM074950.1:3196069-3209217 GCA_037577455.1 Pangasius macronema | reverse complement strand
TAGAATGCAGCTTGGGCTCAGCTATAGGTTTCTGGGCCGTGCTGGGTTATATAGGAGTTCTTGCTTTCTTGTGCTTTGTTTTAGCTTTTCTTGCTAGAAAGTTACCGGATAATTTTAATGAAGCTAAATTCATCACATTTAGCATACTCATATTCTGTGCAGTGTGGATCACCTTTATTCCAGCTTATGTTAGCTCTCCTGGAAAATTTACTGTAGCTGTGGAGATATTTGCTATTTTGGCCTCCAGTTTTGCACTATTATTCTGCATATTTACACCTAAATGTTATATTATTCTGTTTAAACCTGAACTAAACACAAAGAAAAATATGATGGGTAAAGTGGCATCTAAATCATTTTAAGAAAGAAGATATCCAAATATATATATAATATATGTATGAGAACAGAATAATCTTTTCATTAAAAATTGAACACTGTATCTTCATCCATAATTATATCTTCTCATATCACTAGGATCCAGTATATACATATATCTACATCCCTCCATCCATTCTCTGTACCGCTTATCCTATACAAGGTCAAGGGGAGCCTGAATCCTCTCCCAGGGGAATCAGGGCACAAGGTGGGGGACATCCTTTATGGGGTGCCAACCCATTGCAGGGCACAATTGCGCACACACTCACACACCTATTCAATCACTATGGACTATTTAGAGATGCCAATCAGCTTACAATGCATGCCATTGGCCTGGGGAGGAAACCGGAGTACCCGGAGGAAACCCCCAAATTACAGGGAGAATATGCAAACTCCACGCACACAGGACAGAGGCAGGAATTGTACCCCCAGCCCTGGAGGTGCAATGCAGATGTGCTAAACACTAAGCCACCGTGCCCCCAGAATGCTTGAACTAGATGATGGATGGTCGATCCTCTACATTTAAAATGCACCCCCGATGGTTTCCATCAGATCAGCAGAGGATACTGAAGACTGACATTTAAGATTGGAAGTCTTGAGCACACCAACCACAATGTCACCCCCAAATTAATACAATATGCTTATTTGGAAACTCCATGAGTACCTTGCACACAGATTGTAATTATAGGCCATGTATTTAATTTACTATGCATTTAATGTTGAAAATCACAATTTTCAATGCTAACTGTGGAGCAGTACAGATGGGAGCATGCAATAGTAACTGGTGGGGGGTTGGCTAGAGATTTAGAAGGGACAAAACAGGCTCCTGTGAAAAATCTGGCAAGCAATCTGACAGGCAACCCAACAAATACTGTAAGTAGGAAAATAACAATTACTTGATAAAAATGCAGCTGGCAGCAAAATATTTGGCAGCAACATTCACAAATGCTAGCAGGGACGACACTGCTATGAACAACAAAAACATAGCATTAGCCCTATATGATGCAATGCCCAATTAAATCAGTAGTACAGAATAAATTGCTTATATTGCTTACAGTTATTACAATTGTAATTTAACATTTTAACCATACTAACAGGTTTGAATGATCATATGTTGATATTTTCCCAGTCAGAGTTGTCAAATCCTTGTCAACAACATTATTGTAATTAATTACCTCAGGATATTAATTCTGTCAAATAGTGAATATAATACAGATCAGTCTAATATAAACACACCACAGTTTAGTATTCACATAGTTCTCCTTGTCCTAATAACTATACAGGCCTAAACTCCTTCTCCATGTCTTAATGTACAACACGACAAAGATAAATGCAGTTCTTCAAAAGCTGTGGCTGTACTTATATTGACTGGTCACAGTCTTTTTGATTGCCAGTGCCCACATGCTACCCACAGTTTGCAGGTCCATACTGTTGCCAGACTGCAGCACCACAAAGATGGTGCAGTGATCAAGATGACCGCCAACAAAAATCCATTGCTCTTTGACCAAATCAACTTTCTGCAGCACTTAACTTTAGCTTACAACTTTAAAAAAGCAAACCATAAAAGTCAAACAAAAACCTCAAAACAAAAAGCACAAAACAAATGAAAAGAGAACTGCTAGTGAGAAATGGCAGCACAGGTGCATACAGTATCCTTTCCACTGGAAACAGACACACACACAAACACACATTTGTCTTACAATCCATGTGAGTATCTTCCAGTGAAAAAATTATTAATGTACCTAATCAATGCTATGGGTACACCTAAAACTAACCATAACCTTTACTTCAGTAACCAAAAAGAATCATTCTGTCTCTTTTAGTTTTTAAAATAATGCTGCAATTTTGTAAAAGTACAGTTTTCCTTGTGGGGACCAGCCAAATGTCCACAGAAGGTCAAAACTGCCAGATATTCCTATCCCGTTGGGCACAATTGGTGCCCGTGAAATATAAATACATGGCAGGTTTTCTGTAAAAAAAAAAAAAAAAAAAAAAAATTAGCATAATGATTAAAAAAAAATCTGCTTTTTGTGAAATATTATTCTTATACATACAGTCCTAACTTCTCTAGAGACATGTAAGTTTGAATACTTTCAGATACACTGGCAATTATGATATATATATTAGTTCATGATATGGAATTGCATGTCCCCTGGAGGTCCTCCTAAGTACATTTTTAACAATACAACTGGTTTGTAAATATTATGTATGTCACTGGAGCAACAAAAAATCAATTGTTGTTACTTCTAAAATTACTTGTAATGGAGAAATGAACTTTCATATGTTACAACAGTAAAGGAAATAGCAGGTGCTTGTAAGCTCATACATAGAAGAAAGCAGTTAGCACTCTTTTCCAAGCAGGTTTGTGGTGTCCTTATATTAATGAACCACTAGATGGCACTCAAGTTTCCTGGTTGTTAAGCAGTTTTAAGTTGCAATACTGAGACTGTGCATGTTGCAATGCTAGTTCTGAGCATTCATTAAAATTTTTAAAAGGATGATTCTTTTGTGTTCCCTGTCTGCTTAAGATACAACAAGAACTTTTTTTTTTTTTTTTACAAGATTTATTGTGCCTTGTCTTGGTGAGCATGCTATACCGCTAATAAGGTGGCTGAAGATGTTTCAGAACTACATTAATGACTATTAGTCATTAATGCGACTGCCTCGCAACAGAAGGTCAGAGATTGTTTTATACATTGCTTAATAATGGTGACAATCTGGCCAATGCTATTGAAGCTTTGGAAGAGTACTTCACTCCAAAAAGAAATGTGGTGCACGACCAGCTAGTTGAAAAATAACCCTTGCATCCGTGAAAGAATATTAGTGGAATCTAACCTGACACTGGACACTGCAATTACAATCGCCACGTTGCTACAGACAACTGATGCCCAGGCAAAATCAATGTCGGCAACCAGCACAAGCCATACACACAACTCCTGCATCCGGACGACAGTGTCCAAAGCCCAAATTCAAAGCAGATACCTTATTAAAGGCATCTGCTTCTGCTCCTGCTCTGTCAACTCATACATGCTTCCGCTGTGGCGCCGATGGACATTTTGCAAACACACGGAACTGCCCCGCTGCATCTGCTATATGTAAGAATTACAATAAATTTGGACATTTTGCGCAAGTCTGCAATTCTGCTCCTACTTGTTCAATGCATGCATTTGAATTACCGGAGGTCTGTATTCTCCACCTGCCTGGACCAACTGACTGTCTGCTATGTCATGTGGCAATAAATGTTTCTCCTGCTGTTTCACCCTTTTCTCTTCAACGTTCAATTGACTCTGGTTTGTCAGTGTCCATTCTACTGATACAAATGTGTGAACAGCATTTCCAGCCTGTGCCCTTACAACCTCCAACTGCCCGTTTGGTTACTTATTCACAAGACCCAATTTCAGTAATAGGATGCCTACTGGCAACAGTGTCGGAATATGGCCTTATCTGTCCTGCACACTTCTTCATTGTCGACAATGGCATAGCTTTGCTAGGCATGGACCTGAATAAAGCTCCAATTTGAAAGACACACTGTGCTGCCATCACCACAATCTGCTCCAGTCCTCTCTATGCCCGTGAAACCTCCAGATGTGCTCCTTTACCTAAGAAAAAAATATTCACAAAAGGCTTGACTAAATAAATATGTTTTCAGCCTAGACTGAACACTGAGACTGTGTCTGAGCCCTGAACACAAATTGGAAGGATGTTCCATAACTCTGGAGCTTTACCCCAGCTGTAGTCTTCACTATTCAAGGTACCAACAAATAGCCTGCACCTTTTGAATGAAGTAGGCATGGCGGATCATAATAGACCAAAAGTTTGCTCAGGTACTGTGGCGTGAGACCATTCAGTACTTTATAAATCAATAGTACCATATAATAAATGCAAAATTTGATTGGGAGCCAATGCCGTGTGGATAAGATAGGTAATGTGGTCATATAGTAAGGACACTTTCACCTGCATTCTGGAATAACGTCTCCAGGTTACGCATGTAACCATGGTTCCCAGAGGGAACAAGATGCTGCATTGAAACGCTATGGGAACGCCTTCAGAGTGACCATGCTCTGAATCACGTGTGAATTCAGTCCAATGGATGGGTGAGATGTCATGGGCAGGGTGACGTAGCGACCCGGTAGCATAAAAGCCCGAGCAGCAAGCGTCGCGCTAGCTTCTGAGAAATGAGGCAAGCGCGGCAGGGATGCTGGAAGTGTGGCACTGAGAAGCAGCATCTCATTCCCTAGGGAAACCATGGTTACATGCGTAACTTGGAAACTTTCCCCTTCATGAACTCGAGCTGCGTCGAAACACGGAACGAGTATGCCCACGCCGTCAGACTTACAAATCCCTGCCTAGTGTGGAAAGGGCACAGCTAGGGCAAAAGGACAGAAGAGCTGGGAGCGGCTCGTATATCCAGGCCATAGAACCTGGCAAAGGTCAGGGGCGTGGACCAACCTGCCACGTTGCAGATGTCATGTAAAGACACACCCACTAAAAAGGCCTTAGAGGCCTCCACACCTCGGGTAGAGACAACTCGGGTTGTCCCGAAATGGAGCACGGCGAGCAGGCAGCAGCAGCATGGTGGCAGGAGAGAGGATGCATGGTGATCATTCTCAGAGGTACGGAGGTGCTGCTGTGCACAGGGTGACGCTTGTCTTCTCAGCTTACGTCTCCTTCTGTGGGGAATGAAGAGACAGTCATTAGAGGGCTTAATAGCCTTACCTACCTCACTTGGACAGCGGCCGTGTGCTGCTTTTATATCCCTCAGTCTTCTCTTTGAGGGTAGATTTCTGCCGCTGCTCTTATTCGCTGCCAGACGCACTGCATTAGGTTGTTCCGCCTTGCAGCCATGCGCACTCTGGCTGTCCAAAACAATGGGGGCGCTGAAGCGGTGCTGTCCTTTCAGCATCCCGCCGGCAGTTGTGTAAGTAGTGATAGAAGAATTATGTGCGTGGGCTGCTGCCTGCCGTCACATATATATAAAGAAAAGAGCAGGGGGCCTAAAACATAACCATGTAGACCACCAAACTTTACCTTAGTATGCACTGAGAAGTCACCATTTACCTCTACAATGTTACTCTTAATAATCTCTGACTGGCAAAGACATATGTCATTAGCTCCTACACGAATAACTATCTTTGAAAACCTATGCTTGCCCATCACCCATTCGCCCCTCTGTGAGGGCTCTAATGCTGGAGTTGGAGAATTGTTAACTCTGCCACAGCATCCAGACTTTCCCCTACAGAAAATACGCTGCTCTCGCTCTTACTAACCCTCTCTAGAATCTGGATGCGCACCTCTAATTATGCAATCGTCTCCACCAGAAAGCTAACTAATATACATTAATCACAAATAAAGCTATTACTAATGACAGAAGAAGAATGACTAAACAACCTGCACTCAACACACTGAGCAAGCTGAATGTTTGCCATACCTTAGACGAAGATTTGTTGAGAGCATGTTAGACGGATCTAGCATGGATGGCCTCTGCTCGCTGTCTTTAGACAAAAAAAAAGTGTTCTTTGAAGGGAAGGGAAAGGTGAAAAATACAACAAATAGAAACAATATCACAAAATTACTGGTAAAGAAAGAAACAATATAGTTTAAAAGCTGACACAGGCAAACTCCCGGCAAACGAATCGAAAACAGGAGCTATGTCACCATTATGTTTTGCCTAGCTTTGCCTACTCATACACTTGTGCTGTTTCATTTTCAAGACTGCTGTTTGGGATTGCTGATATGCCCTGATGCTCATGGACTATTATAGTAAATGGCCTGAGGTAGCCTTCACTGCATCTGTTGAAACAAAACAAGTGACTGCATTTCTCACCTCTGTCTTCAGTAGGCTTTGCAACCCAACAACTCTAGTTAGTGACAGTGGGCCTCAGTTTACTTCACCTGAGTTCGCTGCATTCCTGAAAGAAAGGGACATTAAGCACATTTGTACATCGGTGTATCACCTTTTGAAAGCTTCCAAGCTTAAAAGTATGATTCAGTCAGGCATTCTACAATCACCACCATGGAAAGAGACAGTGACTGACTTTTCACTTGTACCATGCTACACCACATGCTATGACAAGTGTTTTCTCATTTGAATTACTTCAAGGAAGGAAAATGCGCACCAGCCTCAATGTTCTTACACCCACCTTCTGGCCATGAGCCTAAACAAATGAGTAAGTGTGTTTCAGCATGGCAAAATGAAGTTAAATCTCGCTTTGATCGCAAATGTCCAGTACGTCATTCTTCTTTCCAAAATAGGGATAAAGTGCACATAAAGAAATCAGTATATGTGCCAAAAGCTCATTGCAAGTTCACTCCTCCAGTTGAGATTAGGAAAAAAGTTGGCCTTTACACCCTTCTTTTAGATGACAGAAAGAAATTGCATCATGCCTCGCACCAGAACCGACTAACACTCTGGATAATGGATTAACCACCACTGCTGAAAACTTTTTTCCATCTCATGTGCAATTGTTGGGAAATTCAGTGTCCTCTGATTCTTGTTTGCATGAGAAACTTCAAAGATGTGACCCTGATTGGCTTATGCCATGCACTGTTATATGACTACAGAAAGAATTAATTTAAATAACAGGAATGTGTGATGCCCTTATATTAATGCACCACTAGATGGCACTCATGTTTCCTGGTTGTAGTTTAGCATGGGTAAGAGAAGAGGTGTTGCAATGCTGAGCCTGCAGAATGTTAGAATGCTAGTTGAGCACTCATTAAAATTCTTAAAAGGATGATTCTGCTGCGTTCTCTGTCTACAAAGGATACAGCAGACAGATACACCATTTGAGAGTGCAACCTCACAAAGAACTTCCAGAAAGCACAGAATAGCCCAGAGAGTTGTGGGGCCAGTCAACATGTGTCTATAATAGCCTGTAGTGTATATATGAAATAACTCTCTTAAGCCATGCACACTTTTTTTTCACTCAGCTTAACAGTTCTCATACCAAAATGTAGCTTGTTCAGTCATGCAAAAAGAATGGGTCAAGTGACCTAACAGACATTGCATAAGAAATGAAAAGACTGGGAAAAGTGGAACAACAGGTCAGTTTGTCAGTGGCTTTGCTAGAGTCCATCACTAGGGTCTTAAACTTAATTAGTGTGTTCATAGTCCACAATATTTTTTTTAATTCAAACGTTGGTGTTGGCAAGAGCTAGACTGCTTTAATGTTTGTTTAATGAATTGCACTGACTAGACAAGGCACATCACCTAGAATTGATATTGTCAAGAAGGTGATATCAACTTATCTGATCTTTTTCAGCAGGTGTAATCTTCACCTGGGAGCAAAAAGCCACTACTTGCTGGTGTTAGGCCAACAGGTGGAAGCACCTGACAGCATACATCACCCATAAGACTACATCAGCTTTGTTTATGTATGTCCGCCTTCAATCATGTTTACATAGATATTGTGAGACTGCCATAAGATTCTAATAATGGTCAACTATGCCACATGCATGAGGATGTATGTTTATTAATTGTTTGTTCTCTAGGAATTCCCCCAGGCCTCAAAGGGCTTCTCCCTTATTGAATTACTGTTCAATACCGTATGACCCCATGGGCTTCTAGCTGCTGAGGCCTAGGAGCGCCATCCATTCCTCTATTGGTCAGAAAACACAAAGAAGAAATACAACAACTGGATTGGCTGAACAGCATGATAGTACATGCAGGCCCTGTAGTGGTTGTAAATAATTTTAATAATAATCTGTCCCTTAATGACATCACAAAGCTCAACAACTCTCTGATTTGTCCAAACTGAATGGTCATACCCAGAAGACACAGAGCATGTCTATAAATATATGAGTATGATATCTGTTGAGGACTAATCCAGCAAAAGCACTGGACAAAATCTGTGATGTTATTCATTGCACTACTCCTTTCTCTTAGCCTGGCAAAGAGAGAAAATTACCATATTCTGGAAAACCCAGAAGATCCACTGCAGTCTCAAGATGGACATGTGATAATTGGAGCTGTCTTTTCAATATACAGTGGTACACAGACTGCCACACTGACACATACTGAAAAACCTCAACCTTTAAGCTGCATTAGGTTTGTTGTAGTGGAAAAGGAAAATCTGTATTGTATTTGTGCATTGTATTTTTTTTTTTTAGTTTTCTTCTTATTTTAGATATGCCAATTCTTGCATTTTCTTTGAGGTTTTAACCTTAGAGATTTACACAGAAGCAACAGCTTAATCCCAAATATTTCAATATGTTACAGGATTTATGACAATTGTGGTTCAAGATTGTTATCTATGAAGGCAGCCATGGCTTTGATGACTGGTAAGGACATAACAGTTGATGATGTCTGCTCTGATAGTTTTGCTGACAATGTTGTAATTGAATTTTGGCATACAGTGTTCCCTTGCTTGCATACAGAGAGAAGCATTTCTCACACTGAAAACAACTGCAGCAAATATGAAGATACGATTCCATGTAAAAACTGCAAGGAAGATGTATCAGAATTGAGATATGCAAAAAATATATACAATGCAGGTTCTGCTGTGGTACATTCTCTACACAGCCTGTTGAGATGCACAGAGAAAGACAAAATAATACAATCATGGCAGGTAACACAAGATAATCAAAGCAAGCTATGTTAATGACTGACACTATCATGAAATGAATGCATGTTTTCTTTTCCTTCTGAAGGTTGGTGAGTTTCTAAAAAATGTAAATTGTACCACTGATGTAGGAGAAGTTTGGTTAGAGAGCAATGGGGCAATGACTGCAAAGTACAATGTGGTGAACTGGCAACGATGGCTCAATGGAGAAGTGCAGTGTAAGGCAGTGGTCTATTACGTTGCCTCTCTGCCAAGTGGACAATGGTTTGTCTTAAATGCTGAAGATATAGTCTGGACTGGAGAGAAAATAGAGGTACATACAATGTTACACACAATGATAGGCCCTTTATATAACGTTTTCTTGCAAAAACAAATATTCTAAAAATGTTATCTACATGCCACTGAATACAAAATGTTGCTTCAAAGGAAAAACAATTTAAATAGTAAGCTGATTATATTGCTGAGCAAATTATTATGGCTCAGCAGCTTGGAACTGTGATACAGAACCATATAGTTTTAAGGTTCTGAAACACTGTCTAAATTTAAAAAGTGTATTAATATGTGGACAAATTATTACAATTGTGCCTCTGAATTCTATATGAAAATTACTGATTGTAGCCACAATATATTGTTTATATTAGAAGCCAAGGTCTGTGTGCAGTGAGAGCTGTCCTCCAGGCACCAGGAAAGCTGCACAGAAAGGGAGGCCTGTCTGCTGCTACGACTGTATACCATGTGCAGAGGGAGAGATCAGTAACCAGACAGGTAATTTCCATATTACCAAGTTTCAAACACACATTGTTAATTGTACACTTTGTATCCTCATTTTATTATTTAGGATACAGTTTCTTAACAATGGCATTAATAAATAAAACCACAAGATAAAGCATATTTCCTTCCTAATCAGAATCATGATTATTTTTCAGATTCAATTAACTGTGAGCAGTGTCCAGGAGAATATTGGTCTAATGCTGACAGAGATAAATGTGTGCTAAAGGTCATAGAGTTTCTGTCATTTACAGAGATTATGGGGAAAAAAATGATACTTTTTTCTTTGTTTGGAACTGCATTAACTGTGTTAGTAACTATTTTATTTCTAGTAGAAAAAGACACTCCCATTGTTAAGGGAAACAATTCTGAGCTGAGCTTCCTGCTGCTGTTCTCCTTGACTCTGTGTTTACTCTGTTCACTTACTTTCATTGGACGGCCCTCTCAGTGGTCCTGTATGCTGCGACACACGGCGTTTGGGATCAGCTTTGTCCTCTGTATCTCCTGTGTACTGGGGAAAACAATAGTTGTGATAATAGCCTTCAGGGCTACACTTCCAGGCAGTAAAGGAAATCACTCAAAGAAACAAGTTATTAAAAATTTGAAAACATAAGTCATCATTTTGGCTGAAGAATGTTAAACTTGGACATACACACAAACACAATGTAAACAAGTAAATAATATGATAATCACATCATATCATAACAAGCAATGCTAAATGATTACACTTAATCTACATATGGATGAGAACAGATTAAACTAATCATAAATCACAACCAAGTCTTATCTCTGTCCATAGAAAAATGTTTTGTATTCAGCAACATGCATGTTTGTGTATTTAGAATATAGGACAATTAGTTTATTGGCACAAAACTATCTTATTGGAATTTGTGATATGTCAATTTTCATCAAAAAAGGGAATTAAGAGATATATTTTCTCATTTGGAAGATGCCCATATCCAGCGTGACTTACATTTATCTCAGTTATACAACTGAGCAGCTGAGGGTTAAGGACCTTGCTCAAGGGCCCAGCAGTGGCAGCTTGGTGGTGCTAGGAGTTCATGACCTTCTGATCAGAAGTACACTGTCTTAACCACTGAGCTACCACCACTGAGCTACTTTATTAATAGGCCCTAATGCATATAATCATAAACAAAACAAACAAACAAAAAAACAAGAAAACAAACAAATGAAATTCTGTCAAACAGAATAAAGAATAATCCCCACAAACAAAATATAAAAATGCTTATACTAGATGATGAATGGTCAATTCTCTGCTTTAAAAAACATATCTTATGGATTCCTTCTGAACAGCAGTGGACACTGAAGACTGGAATTTGCGACCACAAGCTCCTGCACCAGCCAAAATATCTCACACAATTTACACAATACGCTTATATGGAAAACATCATGAGTACCATGAGTACGTAATGAGTGTAGATTATAAATATTATAGTAGTATTTATAGTATTTAACATATTACACATTTAGTGTTGAAAATCACTATGTTTGCTCCATTATCTGTGTAGAAATTAAAAAAAAAAATAAATAAGGGCAGCGTTTGTGCTTTGGGTGAGGACTTAGGGTGGAGGGTACTAATGACCTTAGGTGAAGTAGCACAGATAGGACCCTGCAGTTGTGAAGGGTGTGGGCCTTAAATGGTTTACTTCTTTCATTAAGGACAGTACATTATCAGTCAATATTGGTAATGTTTTCTCATCTTGTGCTACTGTGAATTGTTTTGCTCCACAAGGCCATCCTTTTTTCACTGTATATGCTCCTGCTAGGGCAAATTATCAAGAAGCAAAAACATTCAGTTTCACTGTTATGCAGATGAAATACAGCTGTATCTTCCCTTGAAACCCAGTGACAGCTACTCTTTTGTGTCACTCATTAAGTGTTGGGTTGTATGGCTTTTAATTTCAGAAGTCATTTTATTTGGGTCACAAAATCACAATAACAGCCAGTCTTAAAATCTTAGTCAATTTGTAAAAAGTAAAACCTTGCCATTGTTTTAAATTCAGAACTCAAATTTGCCAGACAAATCAACTCTGTTGTCAGAAGAAGTTTCTATCATCTTAGATTGATCACCTAGCTGAACCCTTTCATCTCCATTCACAATCTGGAAAAACTTATCCATGGCTTTATCTTATCACACATCGAGTATTGTAACACTCTATAAATTGGGATTAATCAGTCCTTAATGTTTCGTTTACAATTAGTTGAAAATGCTGCTGCCAGGATTCTGACTGGCACTAAGAAAAGAGACCATATTACACCAGTTCTTGCATTGCTTCACTTCAATTTAAAGTGCTTTTATTTGCTTTTAAAGCCCCAAATGGATTGGCTTCAACCTATTTTAGAGATCTGCTTGCACCTGCTATCCCAAGAAGATCACTGAGGTCATCCTTGCATAATTTGTTGTCTGTTCCTAGGACACAGTTAAAAATGAAAGGAGATCGTGCTTTTGCTGTCTATGCCACTAGACTATGGAACACCCTTCCAACTATCATTAGGCAAACTTCTTCCATTTCTGTTTTCAAGTGTGGCCTCAAAATGTATCTCTACAGGCAGGCATTTAAACAGTGCTGATAGGTGACAATATCTGTTCCAATTTTATGATCTTGTGTACATTGTTTCTGTTTGTGTCCTAAGTGTTATTTTATCCACCATGTTATACTTAGTATTTGTCTTATCTATAGTTATTCTAATTTTACTTTTTAATTTTAATTTTGCTGCTTATTTTTAATTTGTTGTACAGCAGTTTGGTGAACATAAGTTGATTTTAAATGTATAATTAAATTTTACTTAGTAACTAAAGGCCATCTTACATTCGTCTTCCTCTCTAATGTGAATGAGATTATATGCCCTGCACAGGTCTAATTTAGTGGCAATTCGGACATTTCATAGTTGTTCAAGGGCTGAGCGGACCAGTGGCAATGGATAACGATACTCAACTATCATCTGGTTTAACCCTCGATAATTGATACATGGTCTGAGCCTGTCTCCTTTCTTCACTACAACAAAGAACCCAGATGAGACAGGGCATGTGGAAGGCCTGATATATCAATGTTTAAGGGCTTCCTCAAGATGTACTCTCAGATGACCTGGTTTTCGGTGGTGGATAAGGGGTAAATACCATAATGGTGCCAGGCATGAGGCATGGAGCAGTCATAGATTGATTGTGTGAGGAGGCAGACCACTGGCCTTTGCCTTACTGAAAACTTCTTTGAGTTCATGTTAAATGGGGAATTTTGACACTGGAGCAGCTTTCTGGGCTTCTACAGAAGTCGATTCATCCAGGAGCTGAGAAACTTTGAGACATTTTGCATGACAGTTAGCATACCAATAACCTCTCTCTGCCCTGGAGATTGGCAGCCATACATGCCCATGCCATGACATTACCACCAAAAACAGGAAGGCCAGATTAGAGTTTGCCAAATGACA